>CM035115.1:20970294-21570294 GCA_020205555.1 Panax stipuleanatus
TCCTTTAACTAATTAAAACTCAACATTCTAATTTAATTAATTAAAAGTCTAACATCAATTAATCACATAAAATTGTCACATAATTATAATTACTCGCTAATTATAATTTCATGTAACAATTATCATATCACTACATCTAATTTAATTATTTTAATTAAATTAGAACTATAACATAAAATTATTACATATTAATTAAATTAAATATTAAATAATTATTTAATTAATATAATACACTTAATTACATTACTCCATATTAATCACATAATCTCAATAAATAATTTAATTAAAATATTTATTTACTTCAATAAATATTAAAATTAACATTTAAATTCTCTTCACACCAAATCACATATTTCACAATATATAACACATATACACATACTCGTACTTAAACTTATTAAAATAAGAATTTTATTTATTAAATTCTCATTTATTAATTCTTAAAAATCCGGGATGTCACATCCTTCCCTCCTTATAAGGATTCCGTCCACGGAATCAACGAAACTTCTCTTAATCAGTTTTCGCAAAATCTCTTTCACAATTATTGTTGAATAACTTCAACACGTTAACTTATCAAAAAGTTTTACATATATATATATATACTTCATTCATTTCTTCAACAACTATTAGGTTTTATTACACAACCTTCAATCAAACCCAATCATATATCGAATATTATATATTCTCTAACTCGTTCATTCCTTTCTAAGGATCATTACCGAATGCTATACTAGTCGAATTAATATACTACATAATTCACCATCTATAATTGTTCGGGTTATCACATTCACCCATTCTTCTAAGAATTTCGTCCTCGAAATTTTAGTCTATCAATCTTTATATATCAATCTATCGAAATAGATTTTATGTTAATCTCTATTCACTTGATTAAAGCGTTCTACAACTACTTCTTTCTAAGGGCTATCCTTCTTGCTACATTCATCTTCAGAATAATAAGAATCTTTCACAATTGCTCAATAATTGGGAAGCGATATAAATAACTAAGGAATTTAAAAGATTCCAATAATGCTGAGTGGTCACAAGACCTTGAACTTCTTTCTAGGTTTAATAGTGCTTCACCCTCGGTACTTCACACTATAAACCGCATCGGTACTCTAGGTGGCCAGCCTATCATACCCCTACGTCGGGCCCAAACGTAGTACATCGTAACGACTATATGCGTTACACTCGGAACTATTGTCTCCGATAACATGTCCCCTTTTATAGGGTTGTTCACCTCAGCTTCTTAACATCTGAATCCGCACCAAAATAATTTGGTTTGGCATAGTTTGACCAAAAACGCTCGAATTTCAAAAACATCTTTCAATATTTGTCTAGCTGAATCACGTAGTATAGACTTCTAGCAACAATTCGGACATTAATCAAAATATATATATATATATATATATATTTAACCAACTCAATAAAATAATATATATATATATATATATATATAAATTTTTTTTTTCGTTTAAGGAACTAAAAGTAAAATAATAAGTAAATCTTTTCATAATATCCTGATACCGTACCGTAGTAATGATACATTGAGGATTTCGTCATTACATGACGTCGTCATACTACATCATACCATAGTGGGCTGACGATCATACGATCACATCCAACACTAGGTTTAACTGCATTGATAACTTCCTCGATTGTTTTTACACCATATCAAATGATGCATATGAAATACATTTTGAAGATTTAAAATCATTTTGTCCAGCTGAAGCAATTAGCATAGACATGTGAATAATAGCACTATTTTAAAAATTCATTGGTTCCATCATTTGATCCAATATTTTTCAAGAAAACAGAAGTGAAACATCAGCACGAAGTCAATAAATTTCGAAAATCTAGCAAAGCTAGGAGATTTAGAATATAAAACTTTCTCCATCAATATAACTCTTTACTCCACCATTACTTAATCATTCTATCAATCTTAAATAACCTCAATGCTTCCTATACCATAACCTTTCTATACCCAGTATAGTTCATCAAACTTACCACACTTTGGAAGTTCAGGAACTTGCCACAATAATATGAGTTTAAGAATTTGTCCTAGCAATACGTAGTCAAAGAACTGATCAGAGACTGTCCATATGCTTAGGGGTTCAAAACATACATACGATTATGAGTCACAAACTTACCATAAGTATGAGTTTTAAGAACTCGCCTAACCTTAAGATCATCTAATCAAATCTTAATATCATCTAATCTAATCTCTATTGACTCTAACTATCAAATATAATATGAGAAAAGAATCACCTTCTCGTCATATATATATTGATAGCGCGACACCAACCTTCCAACGATTATCAATATGATAAACCAAGTGTAAGCACAAAATCCTGCCCATACAAGATTTGTACAACTCAGCCACCACATGAGTCCTCAGTTGAAAACCCACTTAACTCTATCTTACTTATAACTTCTTATCCTATGCTCGATACAGACATATGTATCTCATCATTTATAACTCCTCGTGAGTTAATCTTGTACTATATCATAGTACCTTCTCGTTATAGTCTCAAACTATAACCGTTCAATCATTAAAGACCATCTGTCTTTTAACTTAAAAGATATCACGTCGTGATCTTATTCTATAATCATCTCCCTTATGATTCTTCCTTATCTCATTATCGTTTTGTTTTAAAACTTCTTATCTCTACCTATCATCATGTCATAACATGATTTCATTATGCTTTTAATCTTATAGACTTCGTCTATTCATCGTTATTCGTTATCTAGATCATTGGAGTTAGGCAACTCTTGGTTTTTATCTCTACATCTCTTCAAGATTCTTCTTTGAATCTTCTTGTTTATTAATCAATTCTCGTTCTTTAAGAATTTCTAATTCCATTCCTGTTGCTCAATATTTTATTTGAGTTTCATTCTCTGTTATTCTAATCTTCTTCTTATAATATTTCTAGGACTTAACTCATCCTATACTTCTACGTATGTGAAAAGAATCACCTTTTCATTATACGTAACTTAAACTTAACTTCTTATTCTCTAAGGTCATAGCCTAAGGTACTCTTACCTAAGGTGTATAACCTACAGCTTTGATACCAACTGTAACGACCCCAAAATTCATACAATAATATTCTCCTTCTCGATCGTTAACAATACAACTTTAATCTCTCATTACATCATTATTCGATATTAAAAATCACTAAAAATGCGAAATATTTAAAACTTTTATAAACTTTCTTTCTATATTGCCCTGAATCGCAACCTTTACATTACATCTCTTCAATTCGAATCTATATCATGAATCGTTACAACAAAATGACTATACAAAGTCTTACATAATAAAATAATATCCATCTATATTGGATAACTCTACTTATAACTCAGCGACATATTTCATTCAAAACATTAACTACAATTTGAAATTGAACATAACTAATATTCTTGAACATTGATCTCTATAAATCACTTAACACGTATCTTTACCTTGCATCCTTGACCTGCAAAAATGGTTATTTGCAAGAGTGAGCTCGACAGCTCAGCAAGTTCTAACAGTTTTCATGCATCACGTGTCACATAATAAACATGCTCAACATAAATATCATAATAATTAAAGTAACATGACATACATGCTTTAATTCACATAACAAATATAAAGATTGAGTTCCTTACTCAATCAACATTATTTAACCAAAACAGTGTAGTCATAAATTGACTTTGACATTTCATGATTACAACATGTATAACGTATCATGCTCGCTTACAACATATATAACATATCATATAATTTAAAACAGTTCATCAAATTCACGTAAACAAGTAGGAACCGAAAGACTTGCCTGGCTCGTGGATTACCAATTACTGAAAAACTTCTTAATATAATCTGCTTCATGATCCTACATAACGTATCACCATACGCATCAATTATTAGTCACTTAGCAACACTTATCAAACGTCTAAGTAAATTCTAATTTACACTTCGTAATTCTCTTCCATTCTCTTGTTTGAAACTCGCTGTCAAAACATATGTATAATTAACGATATAAGTTAATTATTACATAGCTAATCTTCATTGTTAGTTAACCAATTTAGGTTAACTCATTCCTCATTAACTAATAAGTTAATAATTAATCACCACGTAATTTAATCACCTCACATAATCATGTTACATTTCACATAATTAACCAATTATAATTACATCTTACGTCAATCAAATTATATTTTAAGTTAAACATAATTATATTTACTAACATTCATGTTTTATAACTTAGAACAACATCTATTATCGTCGACAGCACTATACTTGCGTATGTGCATGTCCGACGCCCTTCTATTGCCTCCGAATACGCAACAGTCACAAAGATGACCATTTTGACCCTTTCTAACGACCTCAAATCAAAAATGTTAAAGAACAAAAGTTGTAGGTCTACTCGTGCTCGTTCCGAATCATCTTGAATCACCTCAATTGGAGTTCGTATGAAAACGTTATGGCCATTTTACTAACGGATGTCAAAATAGTTTTGCATTACAACAACTAAACTACCCCGGGCAACAAGGGTACCCGCTGGGGCGGATCCAAAGGCTGGTGGAGGGGCTGGTTCGCGAACTGGTGGAGAAATAAGCCAATTTGGCTTATTCCGTCACACCGAATTCGAATTTTCCCACCATGACAAACATGAAACATGTGACAAACATTATTTTAAGCTTATTAACATGCTCATAACATAAAAATTTCATATAAACACATAATCACAACCAAGATTTCATGGAATTCGAAGAAAAACAAAATTTTAAGCGTTCTTGATGAAAATTGCTACTACGAATTCATTTTTCATCCAATTCAAGTGATTCCGATTGTAATCACTTCTATTCTTAACATACTAACATAATACTTGATCAATTTTAACAAAAACTTATAATCAACATCACTTTTGATAGTTTCAAAAGCTATTTTTCAGAAATTAGTTCACATAAAATCACTGTGAACCCCGTTCTTCTTGTTTATCAAAATTTCATGAATTAAATTGTTAAAACAACCATATAACTCATATATAATCATGTTATATCACATATTACATATAACTTCATGCTTTCATCAAAGCCTTTGATAATTTAAGGACTATTTTCAAGATAACTTCATGATAAAACACTATGAACATGATTTCTCCATGTTCATCCTATCTTTGTGAATTAAAACACTTATACAACTATAAAAATCATATGTAAACATATAGACACACACACACACACACACACACAGATATATATATATATATATATATATATATATATATATATATGTACACACCCCATACATATATCAAAATCAAGAGCTTTCACACAAGACTTTACAAGAGAACTCTAAAATCATGAAAACATAGAAGAACATAGTTTAAAACTTGTTTTTACAACAATTGATTTCCGAAAATCTTTCATGGTATACAATTACATATGAAAACATATGAACATCATATATACATATAAATTCATGATTATGAAAACCTAATTTGATAAAGAAGAATTACAACACATAAGAGTTGAGTACAAGGATTAGGGTATAACCTTACTAGTTTTAATTAAAGAGAAGAGATGATGAAGATGATGATCCTCTCTTGCCTTCTCAAGCTTTTCTTCCTCTTCTCTCTTCTTCTTCTCTAACAATTCTCTCTAACTCTCTTCTTCTTTTTCTTTCTTTGTTTTGACTTAGGCTTTTAAAAACTAATGTATCTTTTAACTTAGCATATATTATACAATATATAATATATAATATACAATATACATATATAATATATATGTAACTTATATTATTAATATAGCTAATAAATAATATACTAATTGCTATACTAACTACCACTTATTACATAGGTTACAAAATTTGAAAAGCCCAAGGCCATGTTTGGCAAAACCACATTATTTTTAAAAACTAACTTCTTGAGCTTAAGGCATAGTTTGGAAGAAATAAGATTAAACAAGTACAAAGGCCTTGTTTGGTAACACTCATCATTTTAAAAACAGGTTTTTAGTAGTTAAGGCCTTGTTTGGTTAAAACAGGTTTAAAACAAAAGTAAGGGCCTTGTTTGGGAAAACAGTTTTTAAAACTCTTTTAACTCTTTTAATAAATCCTTTTAACACATACTTTTTAATGTTATCCTTTAACTAATTAAAACTCAACATTCTAATTTAATTAATTAAAAGTCTAACATCAATTAATCACATAAAATTATCACATAATTATAATTACTCGCTAATTATAATTTCATGTAACAATTATCATATCACTACATCTAATTTAATTATTTTAATTAAATTAGAACTATAACATAAAATTATTAATTAATTAAATTAAATATTAAATAATCATTTAATTAATATAATACACTTAATTACATTACTCCATATTTATCACATAATCTCAATAAATAATTTAATTAAAATATTTATTTACTTCAATAAATATTAAAATTAACATTTAAATTCTCTTCACACCAAATCACATATTTCACAATATATAACACATATACACATACTCGTACTTAAACATATTAAAATAAGAATTTTATTTATTAAATTCTCATTTATTAATTCTTAAAAATCCGGGATGTCACATAAGGTCTTGCGACCACTCAGCATGATTTGGAATCTTTTAAATTCCTGAGTTATTTATATCGCTTCCCAATTATTGAGCAATTGTGGAAGATTTTTATTATTCTGAAGAAGAATGTGGCAAGAAGGATAGACCTTAGAAAGAAGTAGTTGTAGAACCCAATGAATGAATAAAGATTAACATAAAATCTATTCTGATAAATGGAATGAATGAATATTTGTAATTTAAAATTTCGAGGATGAAATTCTTAGAAGAAGGGGTGAATGTAATGTCCTGAGAGTTTGAGAATCTAGTACATGATAATGATCCTTAGAAAAAGATCATGAATATGTTAAAGAATATGTAATACTCAAATATAATTGAGTCTAAGTAAAGGTTATGAAATAAAACTTACAAGAATTTATTGTGAAGAATGGTTGGAGTGTTAATAAATAAAACCTATATTAAGGTAATGTGTTGAAGAAATGATAAATTTTGAAAAGAGATTTGGTGAAAACTGAGTAAGAGAGGTTTCGTTGATTCCGAGGACGGAATCCTTATAAGGGGGAAGGATGTGACAACCCGAATTTTCATAAGTTATTAAAATAAGAATTTAATAATTAAAATTCTTATTATGAGGTGTATATATTTTGAATTATGTGTTTTGGTGTGAAGAAATTAAATTTTTATGAGATTTAATAGTTGATTAAACTATTAAAGAAAATAAAAGAAATTAGTCACGATAAGGAATTTGGTGGCAAGGGAAATTAACCCTATAAATATTGGGTAATTTAAATTAAGTTAAAACTATATTATGGAATAATATTGTAGTGGTGTTGTAGTAAAGTGGATAAAAGAGTTAATTCACTTAATTAAAATAGTGAGTTAATATACGAGTTTTGCTAATTAAATTTGGTATTCTTAATATATATTACATGTCATGGTAATATATGAAAAGGTTTAGTATCTTGAATGATGTTAATAAAATATAAATTGATGGTGAGAGAAGAAAAACCAATATGCCTATAAATAATTATTGGTTAGAGATTAATAAATTGAATTAATAATTAAGTGATGATTAGATGTATGGATTAAATAAATTGTATTGAGACAATTTATGTGAGAAAAAGGAATGAAATGATTATATATAATAATTGTATAATTCATTTGAGTTAACTAAAATAATTAGTGGAATAAATATTAAATATTTTAATGAAAATATTTATTCTAATATAGATGTTTATTTTAGTTACAAAGGTAATTTTATAATTTATAGTATAGTAATTATATATGTTATAATTGTGTAATTACTTAATATGGCTAAATAGTTTAACAATAAAATGAAGTGCGACATATGTATCATATAGTAAGGGAGTTGTTAAAATAATTGGATTGGAGCTTATTGAGTTAGCCAAACATGGCCTAGACTCTTTGTGTTTTATAACTGCTAAAATATTTTATTTTTAACTGATAACCCAACTTAAAGTCACGTATTCATTAGTTGGGGTTACGCTCAGTATTTTCCTAAATCTAAGAGTTAGAAAACAGAGAAGAAGAGAAGAAGAGAAGAAGAGAAGAACAGAAGAAGAGATAAATTGAGAGAAATTGAGAGAGAAAGAGAAGAAGTTCTCTATAAATTGGCAAGATTTTGAGAACCAAAGAAGGAAGAAGAAGAAGATTCATATCATCTATTCTAGGTTTAAAGAAGAATCAAAGGTAATATTCTAGCTTTAAACTTTAGTTTGTGTTTTTCAAAGTTTTCTCTATAGATGATTTTGATGAGGGAATTGTTAAGAAAATGGGTTATATTTGTTATTGATATACATATAATCTGTTATAAGTAATCTACAAGCAATTTTAGAATTAACAAATTCATGAAAATTATGTTAAGGATGAAGAGTATGAGTTTTGTTTAATATATGTATTTTGGGTCTGTTTTGAGACTAAAATTGGTTAGGAGTTTATGTTATAATTATAAAATTGGTGATGGATTGTGTTAATACGATAAGAAAGGAAAAGAACGCAAGTTGAATGAATCAATTTGGTTAAGAAACGAATTCGTTGTGAATGAATTCGCTAAACATGTTAAAACATGAAAATAGAATATGAACATGAGTTTTGGGTCAAGATTTAGGTTGGTTAGTGTTTCTGTAAATTATTGATTCTTTGATATGTTGTAGTTCTATGAATTACAAATCCATAGAGTCAAAAATGGACTCAATTGGATGTGTATAACTCAAGTTATGAAGATTTGAAGGAGAAAACGTCCAAAAATCGCGAGAAGAGTAATCTGTAATGTCTGGTTCTGCTACCTAAGCCTTTTGGGGTGCAGCTGCCCTCTATGGCGCAGCTGCGCCGATTCCAAGGCTTAAAGGGGCGCAGCTGTGCCTGACATATGTCAGGCGCAGACGTGCCCGAGTGGACTGTTTTGATGTCTTGTAGTAAAATTAGCACAACTTTCTCACATGAACTTGGATTGAGGTGATTCAAGATGATCCAGAACGTGGAAGAGTAGACCTACAACTTTCATTCTTTAAGGTTTTGGATTTGAGGTCGGGATCAATTCTCAAATTGACCATTTGTAGGACTGATGTGTTTTTGGAGGCAATTGGGGGGCGTCGGGCATGTACGTATGCACATGTAATGCTCCCGGCCATGTAAAATGATGTTCTAACTTCCATAACATGACTATTATGTATTATAATGATACTTAACATTAATCATTGAGTATTAGACAATTCGTATGGGCAAGCTAAGCGTGCACAAATGCGTGTCGTTTGGGCGTTCAAATAGGCAAGTTTGGCATACGGACGTGTAAGAGTCGCAATGCCATAACGAGTGTGTATAAACTTTTTTAATATTATATTTTTAATAAGAATGAAACATTATAGAGTAATGTAGACCAACCTAGGAGCATGCTAAGCGCATGTGATGAGTGGGATTTATACCCGCAAATCGGATACTTTATGGCTTAAATAGTTGCCTGATCTTCGTAGTTTTTATTTAGTTTATTATGTTTATAGTATTTTTATGCTTAATCGATGTATTGCAGGCTTTACAGGAATTTTCTAGCTTTCAGGGGACAAAACGGAGAATTTTCATATACTGGCGCCGCAGCGCCAATGCCTAGTCTCATTCTCGCGCCGCGGCGCCGCCCCTGGTCCTTGCTGATGTCATCCTGGCGCTGCAGCGCCACAGTTCCTTTATGGGCTCGCGCTGCAGCGCGACCTCCGGTCTTTTGATTTTAATATGGCGCCGCAGCGCCACTTATAAGCTGATTGCCCGCGCCGCAGCGCGACCTCCGGTGCCCAGGCAGAAAAGGCTTGCTTTTGACCTAGAAAAAGGAGAAAAAAGAGATATATAGACACAAAGAGAGCCTCTGCCAAAGAAGAGAGCGAGAAGAGGGAGGAGAGAAAGAAGACTGGGATAGAATCGGTTAGCTTAGCTTAGGATAAATTAGATCTCTTTTGTACTTTCTCTCTCTAGTTATTGGGTAATGTTTGTAAATATAGATTAGGTAGATTAGGGTAAAGTTTGGGTTTTCCTTGGAGCAACAAGAGCAGTGAGCTACACGGATTGGAGAGCTTGAAAGGAGCGAAATGCTTGGAGACTGAAGAGCCTTGACAGAGTTTATTCTTGTCCATTCATTTCCTCTATTTTTGTAATCCATAAATGTTGTCTTTATTGCTACTTATATTTTGTTCAATAGCTATGAACTAAGTATTGGCTCTAAGGTTATAATGGAACCCTTTGTTAGTTAAATTGATTGTCTTCTCTCTTTGGTTGGCACCATATGGTTTGGTTTAATATATTCATGCCTAATGATTCTCACTAAGACATTAGTGATGATTTTGGTAATCTATATGATATCGAAAGAAGAATTGTAGATTTACACCTAAATATATTGGCATGTGATTATGGGTTTCGACTGCATAAGTTGTGCGTAGAATAGACATATATCTGTGTGCCACGTGTGACCTAATTGAGAACTTATGCTTAAATCCTTGTTAGGTTAATTCGCATAGACATGTGTAGGATTATCACTTAGTTTGGATGTTCTTTTCTGTTCTATTCCCTTTCGGGTGGATCTGGAGAGGATATGTTTGTGCATACCTCGACAGAGGTGTATGAGCACCTGTGTGTTCTCGGTCGACAAACTGTCGTGACCATTAAGACCAAAGAGAGAAGGGTAGGAAGTTTGATGAAGCATAGCACGCCAGGTGTTCGACAGAATGCCTGTGTGGGGTGAAGTTGTAACCTTAGCTTGTAATTCCTTCGATTACCATTCGTTATCCGTTTACTTGCTTTAATAATTAGTTATAACTAGTTTAACCGCACTCCTATTAGTTTACTGTTCGAATAAGACTAAAGCGATACAAAGTTGGTATTTGGTAAATATTAGTGATAGTTCCTCGTGGGTACGACACTTTTCTTATCACTGTATTACTTGTTAGACCGCGTATACTTGCGCGTGTTTAGTGATCGATTTTTCGACCAACAAGTTTTTGGCGCCGTTGCCGGGGAACTATTATTCTAATAATGTCCAATATTGATTTAAATCAATTTAGTCTTAATTTGGACGTGTTTATATTTCTTTTATTTGTTTGATCTTCCTTTGTGTTTTTAAGTTTACAGGTTATGGACGATCAATGTTATCAATGGCCTTATGAGAGGACTACACAACCAAACTCGGAAGGACTCGAGAAATTGCGAGCTCAAATTGCAAATGTCTTGAGGTTTTCTGATAATCTTGAGTGTGAGTCCACTCAGACTGCCTACTGTCAGGAACAAGCTGACATTGAACAGATTTCCTATCATCCAAACTGTCAGGGTTATCCAAACTCTTGGGACTATAGTCAATAGCAATATCATGATCTGAATTACTCCTATCCGAATCAATTTGAATGTCCATCTCCTCCGCAGTATAAGGTGACATTCCAACCCAATGAGAGCTTTTCGGCAGACTTAATAGAAGAGAAAAGGCTTGAAGAGCTCCTCACCAACTTTATAGAAAGAAATGAGGTTCGAATGGCATGCCAAGACGCCGCATTGCAAAGCCTCGAAAATCAATTGGGACAACTCGTCAATGCCATCATAAATCTATCGCAGGGCAATCTACCGGTCATAACCGATCTCAACGATGAAGCAGTAGAGCATTGCACGGTGGATACGCAAGGAGAAGGCGGTGAGTCTCACAAAGTTGTTGAGGGAGATGTCATGGTGCAAATTGTCCAACAAGTGGAGCCTGAAGTTGGAGAGAAGAGGATAAAGAGTGGTTGTATTGTCAAGACTAATCAACAACCGGAAGCCACGCTCACGATTATGGAAACCCTGGAGGGCCCGCTAATGCACAAAGAACGCTTTCAACTTGATGAAAAAGGCGAATTAATGGATAATTCCAGTGGTGAAAGATTCTTCGTGCTGATGGGTGAAGAAAATGAGGATGATCAATCATCCATGTCCGCCATAAATTTAAAGGAGTTGACAAATAGGCGGCATGAAATGGTCAATTTTGCTTATGAGCCGGATTGAGCGGCATCGGTATAGTCAAGCCGACGACTTTAAAACAAGCGCTTGGTGGGGAGGCAACCCCATCTCAGTATCAATTTTCTCTATTTTCTTTACTTATGTCTAGTTTATATTGTGTCTTTTCTTTATGCCATGTAAACATCATTGCCAATGCGTATGCTTTTGTGATTATAGCAGGCAGCATGTTATTTAGTATGTTGCTAGTGTATATCTTAGTTAGAATTTAGTATCAAGCATGTTGTTTACTTAGCATGATATTTGTGTAATATATGTTGTCTAATACATGGTTTTTATGCAGGAAAACTCAGATACAAGGCTGGCGTCGCAGCGCCAGCATATGCACTGAACATCGCGCCGCAGCGCCATGCTAAAAATGCAAATTTCCTATCCTAGCGCCGCAGCTCCCAGGAACAAAAGGGGACTCGCGCCGCAGCACCAAAATCAGACAAAGCTACTGCCAAGTCGCGCCGCGGCGCCAATCAATGAAGGAATTCTCCCGCCGCAGCGCCGGTAGCGAATTTTGGTTTTTAAAAAAGCAACTGAAGCCAGCAGTTGTGCCCATTACCTCCCATTTCTCTCGACCCATATCGGCAGTACAAGCAACCCAACCGTCACTTTTCTCCACAAAACCCCCACCCTCTGCATAACACAACCGACTCACACAAAATCATACCAACCTCAAGTCAAGCGAGAATCCAAAAGAAGATCAGCAGCAAACTAGGGGTTTTCCCCCTTTAAGGTATTTTATTTGGATTTCAACCAGTCACTAAGATATATTGATAGAATTGTTGGGTTGGTGCTTTGTTGGTGTTTTTCTTGTTGTGTGATTTGGGTGATTTCCACTAACGGAAATCGGGAAAGAGCACTGTCAAGCAAGGGCTGTCCAAGTGGATTTTCAGAACGCACATAAGGTGTTTGATAATTTGCCTAATAGAGAAATTTGACGGATTTGGCTTACAATTATTGGGTTTTATTGGGGATTTGTTGCCTATTTCTTTAAGGGTTGTTTCTATAGAGAGTGGCATTGCTTAGGTACTGTTTTTGTCCACACCAGCTGCAAATTCTGACATGGCTTCAAAAAGGCAATGCCTTAGTGTCGGCAGTTCCTCGTCCGCAGCACCAACGGCATGGGACAATACCAAATTTTTTAACGAAGAGGCATGGAAACGATACAAAAGCTCCTTTGCCGCACGAAATTTGATTCCTGAATGGGGTTTGAGGCCTGACAAAACAAAGGATGGCGAGTTGTTAGCAATGATTGCGGGTCGCCAGTGGGTGCACTTCACAAAACCTCCTGAGTCGGCCATTGTATCTGTAGTTAGAGAGTTCTATGCAAATGCTAGTCCCGAAGGTCCTGCTGTTGTTCAAGTTAGGGGGCGGTCAGTGGCGTTTGGAAGCCAAGCCATCAATGCACTGTTCGCGATGCCCGGTTTCGAGGGTAAGGACAATATGGAGCAGGGACTCCGCAGCTATGACCTCGAGGATATTGTTAGGAGGCTCTGCAAGCCCGGGACTACATGGAAGATAAATGACTTCACGGGTGAGAGGACCAGTTTCCCGCATGCTGCACTAGTCGCTATGGGAAGGCATGGTTCAGCTTTATTTGTGCCAACATGATCCCGACTCGTCACCTGAGCAACGTGACTAAGGATAGAGCGATCCTATTATTTGCCATTGTCACGGGTCTAAACGTGGACATCGGAGTTCTCATCCATGAGTCCATCATAAAGGCAATCAAGAGCAATATCTCTACGGGACTTCCACATCCATCCTTGATCACCCGACTGTGCAAGAGGGCAGGTATCCATTGGGGGCCAGAAGAGATAGCTTTGCCGCCCATGTCAGTCATTGACCATCAGACCATCTCACGCTTCGATGTGTGGGACGGGGCTATTTCTCATGTTAGAGGTGAAGGATTCGGGCCACCTACTGAGCCACTTCCTACAGCAGAGCCTTCGCAGCCACCAGACGCAGGCCCAGCTTCACAGGGGCTACTGACAGAAATCAGGGCATCCCTCACTCTGCTACATCAGAACCAGGATGCTAATGCTCAGAGGCAGCAGAGGCACATAGCAGCGGTGGCCTTGAGGCAAGACATAGCGATGCAGTATCAGGCTGAGCTGGTCAACACGATGCATAGCATATACACCGTGTATAGTGGCGAGGATTCTGAGTTTACGCCATTCTAGTTCCCAGAGCCTCCTGTCTTCCCACCATACCCTCCACCATCACCGCCCGCCGAAGCTGACGAGGACGCTGCTGCTGCCGAGTGACCAGACTTCAGGGAAGCCTTCTTGGTTAGAGTGATATATGTTTAGCAATGAGGGCATTGCTCACCTTAAGTTTGGGGGTGTTATGGTTTATTATCTGTTTTATTTCTGTCTATTGCCATGATAGGTTGCTATTTTAGTACTTTGCTTAGGTTTTTATCAGGATTGTAGTGCAGTCGTTTTGAACTGCGGTATTATGTTTTGGGTTTATTGTGATGGATGCCATGAACAGTTTGTGGTTATTTATTAACGCTTTGGTTATTATTAGCATGTTTGTGGTTTTTAGCCATCTTTTTGGGGCTTTTACAGATTTATATGCTTGTGCCATGTTAATGGCTTTATTACCCTATTTTGAGCTGCTTTTATGCAAGGGTGGTATATTTTTCACTAATTTTTTGATTGTGGCTAATGACAAGCGTCATGTAATTATGCTTATCTCTTAGAGTCGTGTCAAGCATGTATGAGCTAGGGGTTGTTTAATCGATAAGTTGAGACTGTTATTGATCCGTCCTTTTTAGCAAGCACCGACCGACTGGGCTAACTAGTTATTTTTCGAATTTAGTTCGCCTATTTATTGCTTTGGGAGTATGTTCACTCTTATAAACTTTCATTGTTACAAGGTAATAAAAGACTTCGACGCATATACAGTTTTGGATCTTGGATTCTGGCATGTTGTAAAAAAAAAAAAATTTAAAAAGAAGATTGAATATCGAAAGTCTTGCGGTGGGTCGAGATGGAGCGTAAAACGCACTCATCCATAAACGCAGGACCGATGTTGAGATGGAGCATAAAATGCACTCGCCAAATAATCTTCAGATTTCGTAAAGTCTAATTTGGCTTATGTTGATTACGTGGCCTTTGCTGCTCGAGTTATTAGATTCATAGGGGTGTTCCACGCCTAGTGCCCTAAAGCCGTCTGGCTTGGGAGTCACTGATCAGAAGCTCATTAATGGGTAGCTCTGATTAGCCTAAGGTAATTAAGTACTGTCCGAGTCAGATTTTACTTTCTTTATGCTAGAATCTTTTGATCCTTGTCTGCAATTGCGTCTTATTCTTAATGCTTATTGAATGTTTAAGTTACAGAGTGTGCATATGGGTATTAACAATCGACTGTGCGAACTTATTTGAGCAATGATGAGTTAGGATGGTTGGTCCCCGCACACACACGTAGAATGGATCGAATACAGTCTTATGCTTGAAGCTGAATGAACTCTTACTCATATCTGTGTTTGCCCTGTTCTTTGGGAGTAGCCATGATCGAGCTTAGAAGCCATGATGCTTGTATACAGTGATATTTTTATTTTGCGTGTGTTTTCTATTGTGAGTTTGTGTTAGATAGTTTGCTTAAGGACAAGCAAAGACTTAAGTTTGGGGGTATTTGATGAGTGGGATTTATACCCGCAAATTGGATACTTTATGGCTTAAATAGTTGCCTGATCTTCGTAGTTTTTATTTAGTTTATTATGTTTATAGTATTTTTATGCTTAATCGATGTATTGCAGGCTTTATAGGAATTTTCTAGCTTTCAGGGGACAAAACGGAGAATTTTCATATACTGGCGCCGCAGCGCCAATGCCTAGTCTCATTCTCGCACCGCGGCGCCGCCCCTGGTCCTTGCTGATGTCATCCTGGCGCTGCAGCGCCACAGTTCCTTTATGGGCTCGCGCTGCAGCGCGACCTCTGATCTTTTGATTTTAATATGGCACCGCAGCGCCACTTATAAGCTGATTGCCCACGCCGCAGCGCGACCTCCGGTGCCCAGGCAGAAAAGGCTTGCTTTTGACCTAGAAAAAGGAGAAAAAAGAGATATATAGACACAGAGAGAGCCTCTGCCAAAGAAGTGAGCGAGAAGAGGGAGGAGAGAAAGAAGACTGGGATAGAATCGGTTAGCTTAGCTTAGGATAGATTAGATCTCTTTTGTACTTTCTCTCTCTAGTTATTGGGTAATGTTTGTAAATATAGATTAGATAGATTAGGGTAAAGTTTGGGTTTTCCTTGGAGCAACAAGAGCAGTGAGCTACACGGATTGGAGAGCTTGAAAGGAGCGAAATGCTTGGAGACTGAAGAGCCTTGACAGAGTTTATTCTTGTCCATTCATTTCCTCTATTTTTGTAATCCATAAATGTTGTCTTTATTGCTACTTATATTTTGTTCAATAGCTATGAACTAAGTATTGGCTCTAAGGTTATAATGGAACCCTTTGTTAGTTAAATTGATTGTCTTCTCTCTTTGGTTGGCACCATATGGTTTGGTTTAATATATTCATGCCTAATGATTCTCACTAAGACATTAGTGATGATTTTGGTAATCTATATGATATCGAAAGAAGAATTGTAGATTTACACCTAAATATATTGGCATGTGATTATGGGTTTCGACTGCATAAGTTGTGCGTAGAATAGACATATATCTGTGTGCCACGTGTGACCTAATTGAGAACTTATGCTTAAATCCTTGTTAGGTTAATTCGCATAGACATGTGTAGGATTATCACTTAGTTTGGATGTTCTTTTCTGTTCTATTCCCTTTCGGGTGGATCTGGAGAGGATATGTTTGTGCATACCTCGACAGAGGTGTATGAGCACCTGTGTGTTCTCGGTCGACAAACTGTCGTGACCATTAAGACCAAAGAGAGAAGGGTAGGAAGTTTGATGAAGCATAGCACGCCAGGTGTTCGACAGAATGCCTGTGTGGGGTGAAGTTGTAACCTTAGCTTGTAATTCCTTCGATTACCATTCGTTATCCGTTTACTTGCTTTAATAATTAGTTATAACTAGTTTAACCGCACTCCTATTAGTTTACTGTTCGAATAAGACTAAAGCGATACAAAGTTGGTATTTGGTAAATATTAGTGATAGTTCCTCGTGGGTACGACACTTTTCTTATCACTGTATTACTTGTTAGACCGCGTATACTTGCGCGTGTTTAGTGATCGGTTTTCCGACCAACAGCATGCAAAAGAGGGGAATTAGGCGTGTGACGTATAAACGTCGAAACGCCGTGTAATGTGTTAATACACTTAAATAGTATTTTGATTCTAATAGAATGAACATTATAAGATATGAAATGGGGTTAATATAAAACAAATAAGTAGTCCTTGCAAGACTTAAACACTTGAATGAATTTTGAATATTACTAAAAAGAAATATAGTGAGATATAAGTCGAAAGTTAACACAATTAAATTGAACATTGTGTATTGATTAATAAGAAGGGTTATGGGATGTAGAGTAAAGTTTACATTACAACTACTATGCGTTGCTATGTGACTAATAGTTGATGTGTATGATAATATAATTATGTAGGGTACGTGAAGTGCAGATAGCTGTAAGCTGTTAATCTGTTATTGGTAAACAACGATCAAGGCAAGTCTTTCAGTTCTTATTTGCTATGTGAACTTGATGATGAACTATTTTAAATCTTTATTTCAAATAGCATGATGTGTTATATATATATGTTGAAAGTATGAAACGTTGAAGTCAATTTATGACTATGTTGATTGAGTAATGAATGCTGATTGAGTAAGGAACTCAATCTTTATACTTGTTATATGAACTGCAGCATGTATGTTATGTTAGTCCAATGTTTATGAGATGTATGTTGAGCATGTTGTTATGTGCTATGTGATGCATGAAAACTGTTAGATCTTGCTGAGCTGTCGAGCTCAATCTTGCAAATAATCACTTTTGCAGGTTAAGGATTCAAGGTAACGCATGCTATTTGCAAGAAATGAATCAGATGTAATGCATGAAGATTTATATACTTTGGCTGAATTGTTATTATTTTGGACCATGTTTAAGGTTCCAGATAATGTATTTGATAATGTATGATGGTTAATAGATGTTGAGTTGTAAAGTTTAATTTTATCCGATGTATAAAGGTTATTGAACCTGGTTGTAAGTTTTAGTTTATAATAACTCTGACAAAGCGATTCATAAAATAAATTTGAATCAAAGTCATGTAATGATAAAGGTTGAGATTCAGGGCAATAAAGAATGAATTATATAAAAGTTTTAATTATTCTGCATTTTTAGTGATTTTAATATCGAATCATGATGTAAAATTAGAATAAAGTTGTATTGTTAACGATCGAGAAGTAGAATTATATTGTATAAATTTTGGGGTCGTTACATCTTCCGATTTAAGACTGCAGTTAACTGGCTTATCTTTAATGGCACGCAGTTCTAGGTTTATTGAGGGGACTTCTGACGGACATGGTCTTAGCTTTGCGATCCTCGTTCAGTTCGCATCATGGTCGGGCGTCATTGGCCCTTTGAATCAACCATAGGGTTGTCTCTTGGGTGGCCAAATTCTTTTGCCCTACCTCGGGGTTGTCTCCGAAGTAAAAATTATGCTTTTGCCCTTCTGTAAGGTTAGTACAAAGAAAGCAAAATTTAGAGTGTCTACAGCGATTGGCTTTTGTACAAGTGGGAGATTGAAAGTAGTATACATACAAGCCAATCATGTTTAATGATAAAACATATACTTTGTAACAATATTTTTTATTTATTAATAAAAGTGTTATTTAATTAAAGATATTTATTTATCTACATAGTGCTGTTTTTATAATATGTGATAAACCCATAGTTTTAAGCAATACTTTTAGAATCATGATGATGATCATGCTAATGAGATCTAAACCCTTATATAACTTTAAACTAAAATAGTTCCCAATCGTTGGATTACTAAAAAGGGAATTAGTGAATCCGGATAGATTGGTACATATGTTGCTTGCTCATTGGATGAGGATGATCGATTTTATAATCATTTATGTGGAGACACTAAAGCAAGTATGTGGTGCTTATTGGTGAATAAATACACTGAACGTGGCTTGCTAATGAATACTTAATGGAGTTTTACTTGCCTATCAATAGGAATTCCTTAAGTAACAGTAGTACAAATAATCCTTAGACTTGAGATCATCATAGCATTTTGTGTATGATGAGTTATACTTTGACATGTCCCTTAAGACCCTAACGGTATATCAAAGGGTATGCTTAGGTATAATAATTTATACATGGAGATAATGAATGATCAATAAAGAATCTATCGCTTCTTGTAAAAGAAAAGAATGTCCTATGTGATTCGATATATGACAACCCAGTAGTCCTTGGCCAAGGCAGAATGAAATTAGAAATGAGTTTCTAATTTGCATTATTTGGAGTTGTGCATTTTAAGATCAAAATATATATAATTAAATAAAATAAGACTTGATAGTAATTCCATGTCTTATATTTAATTGGGACATTGTACGGTGGAAGGAATGAATTGTACGGTAACTATTTACTCAAAGGTTCTTTTATGATTAATGTTAAAATCTATATTATCTAGAAAGTCATTTAGCACTAAGGGGACTTACCCTTATTGTAGAATAAATGTTATTTATTTAAATGAATTAATAGTTACTTTATTTATTTAAATAAGATTAAAATTATTCTAATTGATTTATTCACAACCGATTTAATATGGAGAAAAGGGTCACATCATAAAAGAAAGAATATTTATTAAAGAAGCAAATGACATAATCGTGATAATAAGTTAAGTATATTTAATTTAATCTATGGTGATAGAATAAATTAAATAGCTTAATATTTTTTATTTAATATTTTGAAAATATTAAATATAAATTAATAAGAAGAGTCTTATTATTATTATTATTATTATTATTATTATAATTCGTAAAGAAGTTTGGAAATTAAATAATAAGGGTACTCTCTCATATATTCCTAATAAGATTAGGAGGGTAATTAATTAAAGAAGTTTAATTATTTATTCCTAATAAGATTATAAAGCCTAATTAATTAAAAGAGTTTAATTAATTAATATAAAACCCAAATCTTAACTTGTTTAGGAGGGTTGCCTACATCTATAAATAAGAGGATTCTTATTTGGATTTAGTATTAATAATCTTTCAAAGAGTTGGGAGAGTATACAATTTCTCTAGAGATAGAAACTAGGATTTTGCCAAACACCCACCTTCTTGAATTCTTCTTCTTCCTTGGTGGATCACCTCTAGATGCCAAACACTTGGGTGGCTGACGTTGATCAAAGGAAGGAATCTAACCTGGTGGATTTAAGTTGAACGTGGAAAGGATTTGGAGTTGAACTCGTACCCGAGGAAGCTAGATCTACAAGGGTATGAATCTTATCTTCTTCTCTTTCATGTATGAATTGATAGTTAAGTATAAAGTATGATCATGGTGATGGTTTGTATAAAATTTTAATAATCCTTTTTATCGCGCTTCCGCTTTATTTATGTGATTTGATTACGTAATCGCGCTATATACAAACCTAACAATTACTGTTTCATTATGCAATCTATGGATTTAGGGTTTACAGGAATTATTTCCAAAATTCTAAACTCTATTTATAGATTTCGTTGAATTGTTTATTAGAAGTCCGAATCATATGAGCCTAGGAATGCATTCAAGGACCTAAACGTTGTGTTTAATGGGAATTGATGATATTTCGACGACTAACATAGTTGGTGGTTATAATGTTTGCAACTCGATCATTATAATTGTAATTCGGGGCTTAAAACGATATCGAGAGTTCAATCCCACAGAAATTGGATTTAAGTCATAGTGATAATGAATTTTATTTTTGCGAGGTGTTTGGGGATATTTAGATAGCTTACATTCCTACGAGTAACTCTAACCCAATTTTGATTCTTACTTTTATTTGTTGGCACGTGAAAATGATTTTCTAGCTAAATGACAAAGGTCTTATAAAATTGAATCAACCTAGGTTATTATATTAATTCTAGGCCAAAATTGAAAGTAATGAAGAGCCTAAAGCTAAAACTAAACTTTCATTCGAATCAAATCCTTCGTGCATAGGTTCAAAGAGGCTCAAAAGTTGTTGTCGACGCCGGGAGAAAAATCCCTCTTCCTAGGTGTTTGGTTCTTACCCTTGTATGTTTTCTATGTGGTTTAATCTTGCTTAAAGGGTGATATTTTAGGAAGAGACCGCCATATAATGTCGACGATTTGAAAATATTTGATTTTATTGGTCCTAAATAGACAGAGCCGTCAGTTGGTATGAGTTAAATGGTTGTACCAACTAAACCGAGTTTTGAAAGGTTTTGCAATATGGCACAATATTGGACTATGTTTAATTGGTCTTGGAAATCGAGATTCATAGAGTTCGGGGGCTTGCTTAAGTGGGGGGAAGGTGTTAGGCACCCCCCGACTTCTGTGAAACACGGTTACCGCGTCTTTTCATTCCCTAATTATTATGTATGTGTGTGTGTTGCAGTTAATTGGGCCTAAGTGCTTTTTTTGAAAGTAGTGTTGTGCTTCGTTGGACCTATATACGAAAGGTTTGATTTATAAAAATTTCCATTTCAAGCAATAATATGAAAATGATATTTTGAAAAATGATTTTCAAACCCTTTCGCTTGCATAGGAATTGAAGCCCTTTGATACTTCCATTTTATTCCTTATTCGGCTCGTTTTGATTTTATTCTCGAGATGCGAAGCATCTTCGGCTAAATAATATATATATATATATATATATATATATATATATATATATATATATAGAAGTGTCGGGCTCCTTATGGCATAAAAGCCATCGAAGTATGCCCGAGCACCACATATATGATTTTTACTATTTTGGGGCCATAAACTCGTATAACCGTTTTAAGGCCCTGGATTTACAAGTACAAGGATTTACAGGCTAGCTGTACAACTAAAAAGGGTCCATCATGGGAACAGGATCTAAATCTATTGATTGAATTATAGATCGTATAGCTCCTAGGCTCACAGAATATCACATAAGCAGCCTGCATAACAAATATACTGAAATAAAACATATATCTATACAAATCTTGGGTCACATGATCGCTAAATACTTACAAAAACTAGAAAGAAAACTAGATCTGTACAGATCTTAGCCATTCTAGCTTCCAGGTTCAATTTTTACAACTTTTGAGCCTATTAAAAGCTAGATCTAGCTAGATCTAGTACAGATCTAGTCAATAAAGCTAAAATATTGACTATTTACAAGAAATTAATGGTCAAAAACTCAGATATGACGAATATAAGATACTGAATATATGTATATAACACTTATATACGTATTAGAGTAAGAGAAAAATATAAATATGACAAAATCTTATAATATTTCGCTAGAACGGCTTCTAAAGCCTCAAAACTCGTTTTTCACGGGTTAAAACTTGATATGTTGTAGTATATATGTATATGAACTTTTACAAAGAAGATTTACAGAAGTCAGAGTAAGAGTCGAGCTCTATTTAGCTATTTTAGCCTCTATTTCTCTCATCGCGACCCTCTTCTTCTCTAATATTCTCTTGGAAGCCAAAGGGGGGAGCCTCTATGTATAGATTTGGGCTGCCGCGAGTCTACATGTGGTAGCACAAAAGTGGGCCCCACTTGCTCGGTATTCATCTTGGTATAACAGGTTTTCATGATACGCGCTAAAACGACCATAACTTTCAATCCGGGAGGTATTAGAAGACGTGCCATATCAATTCAGAAATATCTTTCTGATAGCTTCGCAATGGTTTATTATTAACCTCATTCTAATTTCGAGAAGATAGACAAAAAGTGGAAAAACCACCACTAGGTAGATGATAGATAGCCATTCGCCTTGCTGTGCGCTGGGAAGCTTGCTCCTTTCAATCCAGGAATCCTATGGAGGTGTGTCATACCATTCTGGAATGCTCTTTCAGAGGGATATGTAATGACATTGGGTTTAACCATTTCTGAATTCGAGAAGATGGGTCCATGACCAGAATAACCTCTTCAGGTCTTCAAAGGTAGTCCGTAGAGTTATCTTGCTTAGTTTGCACTAGGCATTGCTGTGATGGTTCTATATGACCTTCTTCACAGTAATTTGATTTGATTTGATGTTGAGTTGGCGAAATTACTCTTTTTCCCTTCCAGGTTGGTTCCAGGCTTGAGGTAGCTGCAGCTGTCTTTTCTCGGGATTATCTCTGGGGTTCGACTGTTGTTGACTTCTGTCTGTCTTCAGGGTTATCTCTGAAGTTGATTTGATTATTTCCCCGGGCTATCTCTGGGGTTCTGGCTTGATGATTTCCTCGGGCTAACTCCGAGGTTCTAACTTGATGATTTCCTGGGCCTATCTTTGGGGGTTTGGTTTGATGATTTCTCGGGGCTATCTCTTGGGGTCTGGTTTGATGTTGTAATCCTCCAGGCTATCTCTGGAGTGTGAGAAGGTGCTTTTGCCCTCCTACAAAGTTAGTACAAGGGAAGTAAAATTTTGAGTGTCTACAGATGCCTCTCTTTATCATGTTTATGCAATATAATGGAATGAACATGATAAAGATTACTAGACACTTGAAATATGACAAGATAAATTTAATGATGCAATGCAATGAATAGTATGATGAATGATAAAACATTTTTGCAAATCGCACTTCACAAATCATATTTCGCACTTCGCACATCGCAAATCACACATCGCACTTCGCACATCGCACTTCGCAAATAGCACATCGCACATCGTAACTCGCAAATCGCTTTACCATTACCGATTATTGATGATGCCTATGCTGGGGCTAATTCCAATGGTTGTCTTTCACCAGTGCTGCTGATGCCTATGCTGATGTTTGCTCCAACGGTTTTTATTTTTGTCGGTGTTGTCGATGCTTGTTTGATGAAGATAAACTGAGATGTTTTCTATATCTTTGCTGGAGATAATGTTCTGAAATCACCAGACCTTCCCTTTGTCTACGCTGGTAGTTTATAACGGTGCCTACCCTACTGGTAGTTGATAACGAAGAAATTTTCTCAAGTTTGGAAATTTAATGCGCATACATATTTAACTATAATGGAATGCATGCTAAAAAATTATTTTTGGAGATGTGTGCTGATATAACGCGGTTGCATATGTGCAGACCATGCTTGATGTAATTATCTAAATTTATCCTTAAGAGTCTATTGTCCTAGGTTGATGCACATAATATATATAGAAACATACCTCACCCTTTTTGAGGTGATTTGGAGTTTCTTTTCATGCATGGGTTTTGAGAGGCCTAGAAGCTCCAGCTCCCATATGGCTATTTTGGCATTCGCAGGGCAGATTTGGATGTTCCCTTTTCATACACCATCTGGGTGGGAATCCCACTGAGGCTGCTACTTTTTTCTTTCTGAATCTGGATCTGGTGCTGGTCCCTCTGGCGGTCCAAACACTGATGGCTTTACTAGGAGATATCCCAATATCTTCGCTGAAGTAGTGTTCAACGGCTTACATCACCGGATCTTTCCCTGATGCTATGCTGGATTAACGCCAATGATTTAATCATTGATTATAAAAAGGGGCGAGCTATTTACTTGAGACCCTGTTGGATTAGATGATGGCTTGACTGATGACCCGAGTGTTGCTGACGTTCAGGAGGATGTGGCCCGTTCTTTCACTGCCCAGATTTGAACTTCGGTGTAGAGGTCTCGACTTGTGAGGACTTAACGCAGGTTGACATGTTTGACGATGTAGATTTCATTTGCTAGACTTTTTGTCATCAGGAGTCTGTTTTTGAGTTAAGGACTCTCTTGATAATTTTTCCTTTCTTTTGTCGGGGAAAGCTTATGTCGTCATGATTTCTTTCAGAAGTTCTCCCTTTTCTTTTGATGAGGATCTTGGTCCGGCCTTAGACTCCTTCCATTTCATTAAATGGAAAAATGCCCCAGCCCTTTCGCATGTTGTTATCGAGGTCCACATAAGAAACTTGCTTTGTTAACCACATCCAGAGTGAGCAATATCCTGCACATTAGACAAATAATAAAATGTGCCAAAAGCTTGGTGGCTCGGGATTAGTATAATCTTGTCAAAGAAGTTAAAGTTCATGAAATTGAATGCTTGCATGCTGATCTTATCGCTAAAGCTCTTAAAATTAAATATGAAAATGAAATTTTCCTAAGGAAATCAAAATTTTAATTTAACAAGTTATGAAATCACAAGAAAACATTTAAGCATCCATGGTTATTGTGCACGGGTAAGATATTTCATCCTCGCTCTAGGCATCGCTCTTCGCAGAATTGACTTCATATGACACGCGCACTATGAATGACGTAACCCTTAAAAGGGGTTTCTTTTCTATGACTTTATATAATTTTATTTCAACTTTATAAAATTTTTATTTTTTCTACTTTACTCACTTAACTTGTCTCGTTTTCTTAGGCTATTCAAAGTTACCCATTTAGTGAGTTTTGGACCAATGACTCCTAAACCAGACGGTTTTAGGGCACTAAATGTTAAGACACCCTTTCAAGTTTACTGGCTCGAGTAACAAAGGTCACACTTCAAGATAAGTCAGGCAGTCTACTCTATTTCTCCTCGCCTAAGCTTGTGCAGGATTCGTTTTCTTAGGCTCTAAGTCATCCATGTAGCGAGCGTTGGGCTTATGACTCCTAAACTAGACGACTTTAGGGCACCATGTGTAAAGACACCCCTCAGACTTAATTATTTGAGTAACCCAAACCACAATTCGAATCTGCTCAGGTCTCGCGTTCTCCTTTTTTAATGCTCATTTTTAGGCGCTAAGTTACCCATGTAGCGAGCGTTGGGCCGATGGCTCTTGAAGCAGATGGTTTTAGGGCACCAATGTTAGGTTTGTAAGATTCAAGGACACAATTAAATTGCATAAAATAAGCAGAAGCATGGTAAATCAGAGTTTTAAAATTTTACAAATCATATACCCGGATCATCTTTTATGCACAGTTATTAATTAAATAAAATAAATGGAGATTAGATTCATACCTTTGAAGATTCTAGCTTCCTCGTGTATGAGTTCAACTCCAAATCCTTTTCGCGTTCTACTTGAATTCATCGGGTTGATTCCTTTCTTTGATCAACGTTAGCCACCCAAGTGTTTGGCCTCTAGAGGTGATCCACCAAGAAAGAACAAGAATTCAAGAAGAATGGTATTTGGCTAAACCGTAGTTTCTATCTCTTTAGAAAAAGTGTACTCTCCCAACTCTTGGAAATATCATTAACCCCACATCAAAATAAGACTCCTCTTATTTATAGATGTAGGCAACTGTAGACACTCAAAATTTTACATTCTTGTTACTAACCCTGCAGGAGGGCAAAACCATCTTTTACCCCCGGTGACAACCCCGGGGGGTATAGCAACCCCGACGATAACACCGGGAGATTAAATTCACCACGGTCACAATGCCGGGATGTTAAGTCAAGCCCCGGTAATACCGGGATGTCAAGTAAAACCCCGACGACAACCCCGAGAGGTACAGTAACCCCGACGACAACACCGGGAGATCAAATTCAACTCGATCACAACGTCGGGATGTCAAGTCAAGCCCCGACAATACCAGGATGTCAAGTCAAACACTAGTGACAATCCCAGGAGGTACAGAAACCCTGACGACAACACCGGAAGATCAAATTCAACCCCGATCACAACACCTGGATGTCAAGTCAAGCCCCTACAATATCGGGATGTCAAGTGAAGCCCCGTTGACAACCCCAAAAGATACATCAGCCCCGGCGACAACCCCAGGTGACAAGATCAACCTTCGGAGATAGTACTAAAGCATCAAATCATGCCCAGAGGCAACCCTAGGAGACCAAGTAAACCTTGGAGATAACCCTAAGGAAGAACAGAGTCGGCTAGGATCAAATCTTGGAGACAACCCCGAGAAAATAGTCGAAAACCTTGCCAAGACAGGAGCTAATCCTTAGAGGGCCAAAACGGTCCATTTGTCGACTTGAAGCCAAATTAAGTCAAAATCAAGCCAAATTGATGCAATGAGGGTCAGAAAGAGCAATACCATCGATCCCGAGTGAAAACAGCATAATACAGCTCAACAGAGGGACTTCAAAAAAAATGAAGATCTAGATATAAACCCTTCTTCTTGGATTTAGGAAAGGTCAAGTCCCATGTCATTTTAACACTCTCTGATAGGGCTTTCTGGAAAGGTATAACACGCCTCAAACGGACGCCCGGATCAAAAGTTATGAAGGTTCGAAACATACCCAGCGTTGGTTGGAGTGCATGTACTTCAAGACGATGGACCCCACAAGAGTGGGCCCCATTTAGGGAGCCGCAAGTAGAGTCACGGCTTTCACGAGTGAACCTGCAACCATCTGGTCTATAAATAAGACCCCCCACCCTTGGAAAAAAAGAATAAAAAAAAATAAAAAAACACTTCGAAACTCCGCCCATTTCGCCTCTAATTAGCCCAATATCTATTACTCCAAACCTAGATTTTATTCTTCCAATACATTTGCACACATATATTCTACAACATATCAAAAATTAACCCGTGGAAACGTCCATTCGAAGCCGTTTGAGTGGAAAAGAGTCCGTGGAGCAGTCTATTGTACGTTTTTTAACGATCAGAAACTTCCTACTACTTCATTACGTATATGTGAACGTGCATATGAAATTTGAACTCCTGGTTTTTCCCGGAACTCAGTTTTGTGGCCTTTCTAGCTAACGTTTTAGTATATATAAGTATATATATATACGTTTTTCTTAGTTTGCATAGCCTAGATTGTTAATTTGTGGCTTTTCACTACTTATATATATATATTACTATATATATATATATTTGTACTATTTCGTTCATCCTGGATCGTTGATTCGCGGCCCTTTTCAGCTTTATTATATATATAACTAACTATATATATACTAACTTTCAATACAGTCGGGCCTGGATTGCTAATTCGTGGCCCTTTTTTATATATATAATTTTTCTAACTTCGTTTGGCTTGGATTGCAAATTCTTGGCATTTTTACAACTTTTATGTAAATATATATATATATATATATATATATATATATTTACATTTCAGTTGACCATGGATTATAAATTCGTGGCTCTTTATAGCTTTTATACATATATATATATATATATATATTTACATTTCTTCGTCTGGCCTGGATTGGAAATCTGTGGCCTTTTAACGCTTTTATATATATATATTTCTTCGTCGGGCCTGGATTGCAAATTCGTGGCCCTTTACTGCTTTTGTATATATATAAATATATATATATATATATATATATTTTGCTCAATGTGATTAAATATTTGCTTTAAATATTCATTTGATATGAATCTGCTCTGATATAAATATGGCGGACTAGATTTATCTAAATCTAGCCCTTTCTAACTTTTAAATGGTTCAAAATCGGTTAAATCGGAACCGAGAAGCTAGAATGGCTAATATTTATTTAAATCTATTATTATTCTAGCTTTGTAAATATCAAGCGACTACGTGACCCTAGATCCGTATCTAGCGGAAACGGAAATCTTTGGCTACGCGCACGCGAGGATTTAACTGATGAATCCTTCGTTTTGCGACGTCTAGAGTATAATTTTCCTCTTTTGTGAATATCTGTGTTGTACAGGTTTTCTTGGCCATTTTCTGTGAGCCAAGGAATTATGGGATTGACGATCAAAATCTAAATTTGATTCTCAAGATGGACAACTCCACATTATAAACATATCTTGCCAGTTTTTCTGTAAAATGTACATTCAAGGGACCTTAAAACGGTTATCCGGATTTAAGGTTTCAAACAAAGTGAAATATGGTATGTAGTGCTAGAGTCACTTTGATGGCTGTCATGCCCACAAGAAGACCATCACTTGTAAATACATTATGCGGTCGAGGATGCTTCTCAGCCCGACAACCAACATCCAAATCAAGCCAAAGGCTGAACAGATAAAATGGAAGTATCAACAGGCTTTAATTCCTATGCGAGCGAAACGGTTTGAAAACCAACTTTCAAAACATCATTTTCATATATTGTCTAAAAATAGACTTTTCAAATACAAAGTCAAACCCTTCGTATATAGGTCCAACGAAGCAAGGCACTACTTTCAAACCAAAACAAACGTAAGCTCAATTACTTTCATCATACACACACACATTGCAAATAAAAAAATAAAATATTGAAAAGATGTGGTAACCGTATTTCACGGAAGTCGGGGGGTGCCTAACACCTTCCCCCCACTTAACCAAGCCCCCGAACTTTAAGAATCTCGTTTTCAAGGCAAGTTTTGATAGCGTCCAGTAATTGGGCCTACTTGCAAAAAATAAACAAAACTCGGTTCAGTTGGTACAACCATTTCAAATATACCAACTGGCGACTCTGTAAACCTTTCAAATTATCGACATGATACATGTTGGCCTTTTCCTAAAAATTTCACCCTTCATAAAACAGATAAGACAAACAAGGGAAGAAAACAACAAATGTAGGAAGAGGAAGATCTGTCCAAAGCGACAAGATTTTTTCCCGACGTCGACAGGTGGCAACTCTGCTGGGGGACTGTAGAGGGCTTAAGCCGCACTCAAAATCTTTTCAAAATTTCTTGTTTATAGCTGCGTATGTGTAAATGTTGCGTTTTACATTGAATGGATGTGAATGAATGCTTTACATCTTTATATTAGTGCTTCGCACAAATGTCATCATTTCATACGGTGAGACACGATGTGTGTGAATGTATGTTGTGTGATTCCTCCACCATGAGGCGAACCCGTCGGTGTTTGATTACTGGACTTAAAGGAGACTAATCCTGCGAGGCTCAGGTAAGGCACCACTCAGATCCGCTCCAATTGAAAGATCAGATTAATTTCCCTTCTAGTAGATTGCGATGATCTGGGGACCTTCATGCCGAAAACCCGTGATAGTAGCCTAAAATAGGTCAGCCTCTGATTAACCAAATCTGAAGGGAAGCTTCTTCATGCCTTCCTCTTTCAATTCAATGTAAATGTCAAAGGTAAATAAATGTAAATATACATTTCATTATGAACCCTTTTATACTATCATGTCATCAAAACAACTAACCTCTGTTTTATAGGATAAGATTAAAAAACCTCAAAAATAAACACATTTCATAGCATACATCCAATTGATACCTAAATAAAAAAAATTAACACACCTACTTTTATTATAGGGAAAAATTGGTCCCATCACCAGGTCCAAATCTAAAAAGGCACTAAGCCCTTCTTCAGTCATGGCTTCAAGTGCTCAAACTGAATCCACCCCTGTTGAAAGTAGTATGCATACAAGTCAATCATGTATGATGATAAAGCATATATTTTGGAGACAATCTTATTTATTTATTAATAAAAGTATTCATTTATTAAAGGCATTTAATTATATACATGATGTTATTTTTATAATATGTAAATAACCCATAGTTTTAAGAAATACTTTTAAGATCATGATGTTGATCATGCTAATGAGATCTAAATTCTTAGAGAGCTTAAAGCTAAAATAGTTTCCAATCATTGGATTACAAAAAAGTGGATTAGTAAATTCGGATAGATTGGTACATATATTGCTTGCTCAGTGGATGACGATGATCGATCTCATGATCATTTGGGTGAAGACACTAAAGCAAGTATGTAGGTGCTTATTACAGAATAAGTTCACTGAATGTGGCTCGCTATGAAATACCTAATGGAGTTTTACTTGCCTGTCAATAGGAATTTCTAATGTAATAGTAGTACAAGTGATCCTTGGACTTGAGATCATCATAGTATCTTGTGTGTCATGAATTATACTTTGACTTATTCCTTATACCCTTAGGGTATATCAAAGGGTATGCTTGAGTATAATGAGTTGCGTATGGAGATAATGAATGATCAATAAAGAATCTACCACTTCTAGTAAAAAAAGAGATATGTCCTATGTGATTCGTTAAATGACAACTCAGTAGTCCTTGGCCAAGGCAGAATGAAATTAGAAAAGAGTTTCTAATTTGCATTATTTGGAGTTGTGCATTTTTTAATCTAAATACATATAATTAAATAAAATAAAACTTGACAGTAATTCTAATTTTTTTATTTAATTGGGACATTGTATGGTGGAAGGATTGAATTGTACGGTAATTATTAACTCACAGGTTCTTTTATGATTAATGTTGAAATCTATATTATCTAAAAAGTCGTTGATCGCTAGGGAGGCTTATCTCTATTATAGAATAAATATTATTTATTTAAATAGATTATTAGTGTAATTTATTTATTTAAATAAGATTAAAATTGTTCTAATTGATTTATTCACAACCGGTTTAATATGAAAAACCTAAAGGGTCACACCATAAAAGGAAGAATAATTATTTAAGAAGGTAATGACATAATCGTAATAATGCATTAAGTATAATTAATTTAATCTATGGTGATAGAATACATTAAATATCTTAATGTTTATTATTTAATATTTTGAAAATATTAAATACTAATTAATAAGAGGAGTCTTATTAATATTATTACAATTATTATTTTAATTTCTGAATGAGTTGAGGAATTAATTTAATATTAATACTCTCATTTATTTCTAATAAGATTAGGAGGCAAATTAATTAGACGAGTTTAATTAATTAATCCCAATATGATTGGGAAGCCTAATTAATTAAATGAGTTTAATTAATTAAATGAAAACCTATTTTTAATAGGATTAGAAGGGTTGACCAATATCAATATAAGAAGAGTCTTATGTTAGATATCAGTTGATGCAATTCTAATTGTTGGAGAGTACTCCTTTTCTATAGATGATAGAAAACTAGGGTTTAGCCAACCACCCTCCTTCTTTAAAATTCCTCTTCTTTGGTGGATCACCTCTAGAGGCCATTCACTTGGGTGGCTAACGTTGATCAAAGAAAGGAATCTAACCCGAATATTTAGGGAGATCGTGAAGAACTAAGAGTTGAACTCGTACCTGTGGAAGCTTTGTTCTACAAGGGTATAAATTCCATAACTTCTTATTTATCGTTTTAAATTAATAATTTGCATAAAGGATAATCCGGGTAATTGATAAGTAGGTTTTATACCAACTTATTGGCTATCAACCTGCTAGAATTATGGCTTAATCTCAAGTAGTTTAGTGTCCTTTTATGCCTTTTTATCTTTGTTTTATAGGTTGCATTAAGGAAACTTATATGGCAAGCAATGACATGGAAAGGGCATGGACATGGCAAGATGATGAGCAAGTGGTGAACTAAAGATGGAGCATAGTATGGGGATGTGGAATGGCATCTGATTAAGGGCATGGAAAGAAGAAAGAAGACTAAATCAGCAACCAAGGCACTAGTAATGCACCAGCAAAGCACCAACAAAAGATTGCAGCAAAGCAGACCAGCGCGACTGTGCCAGCATGAAGGCTAAACTCAGTGAGTCCGCGCCATGAGGAGCTCGTTCTGGAGATCATCACGCCCGCGCCCCAAATGGTCTACAGGGCCGCGCGGCCTCGCTAGTTAATTTTTGATAATTGTTGATTTTTTCACTTAAACATTTGCTGTAGTATATTTTCCATATAAGTGTGTATTGTCAAGTGACGAAATAAGTTTCAATCGTTTTATTTTCCATTATAGGGTTTTTCAAGAGCTAGAGAGAGTTCTTAGCTATAGTTTACCATTTTGGTTTAACATGAAGGCTGAGTTATCAGATTTGCAATTGTTTACTCTCTTAATTCTCTTTGCTTTCATATTTGCTTTCAATGCTTGGCCAAAATCCCATAATGGTTATTGATTCAGAGATGAACTAATTACCATTATGGGATTCTAATGGAGCTTATTATTTAGTTCAGATCTATATATCTCTTTGTTATGTGTGATTGATTATGTATGGATTGCCTAGCATGGTTGTGTTTATTGTTTAGATGCTTGATCACCATCTACCTTATTAAATTAGTATGAAATTGAAAGAGGAAGTACTAATTTAGATTTGGCCATGCTAGCATATATTCATAAAATTTGCATGTGATAGATTTTGTGATTCGTAATCCGGATAGACATATATCGGCTTACCATATGTAGTCAATTGAGAGCTTGTGCTTAAATCAACATTACTTGTAAGTCACATAGACATATAGTGAGTTAGGTAATATTGATGTTCACATGAATTCTATCTCTTTTGTGGATTTTATGTGATATGGACTTGGTATATCGAATGATAGCCATTTCTCACCTTTGTGCTCTCGACTAGCAATCCAAAATAATTAATTAGGCTTAACAAGAGGTGTCTGATCTGAATGATGCATTAAGTGAAATTAGGATCCCATATCTTCCCAATTTGAATTAATCATTTGTAAATTAGTTAATTTTAGTTGATAATCATTTTAGTCATTAATTCACATCTTATTTACTCGTTTAAGTAGCCAGAAATAGCTATAAAGTTGTTGCATGATAGATTAGAAGTAATTGCTTTTCTTCGTGGGAACGATCTTTACTTATCATATATTACTTGTTGACTGTGTGTACTTGCACGTGTTTGTGTCTGTTTTGTTAACACTGAAACAAGCCAACATGTTTTTGCCGCCGTTGCCGAGGATAAGTTGTTATTTTTAATACTATTGACATCAATTTAAGTTAAATTTGTCTGACTTGAACAATTCACACCTTATCTCATTTTTATTTTTTTTATTTGTGTTTTAGGTACTTGTGGTTAGTATATGCGCACCCGATCTACAAATTCTAGGTTGGTACCTAGACAGGATAATATCAATGGGAAAGCTTGGAGAGCGGATACACGTACTACTAACACCCACGAAGACACTAAAATACCTGTACAAATGGCAGCTGAGGAATATAGAGCATTGAGAGACTACTTTATGCCAAAAATCAATGAGCTTCAGTTGAGTATTGTCCGGGCAGCGATAGCAGCGAACACCTTTGAAATCAAACTAGGGATGATTCAGATGGTTCAAAACACAGTCCAGTTTGGGGTTTCGCCTAACGATGATCCGAACAAACACCTTCTGAGCTTTATTAAAATTTGCGACACATTTAAGTACAATAATGTGTCGGATGATGCGGTGAAGCTTTGGCTCTTCCCATTTACTTTGAGGGACAAAGCGAGGATCTTGCTTCATTCGCTACCATCAGGTTCAATTACTACGTGGGAGGACTGCGCACAAAAGTTTCTAGCAAAATTCTTTCCGATGGCTAAAACAGCAAAGATGAGGAGTGCTCTATCTCAGTTTGAGGAACAACATGGAGAATATCTGTATGAGGCTTGGGAAAGGTATAAAGAGATGCTAAGGAAGTGTCCTCACCACGGGATGCCAGATTGGATGGTAATCAATACTTTTTATAATGGTTTGGGATGGAAGTCGAGGCCGTGTATTGATGCCGTCACAAGAGGTACTTTATGGGCAAAGAGCTTTGCGGAAGCTTATGCATTGATTGAGACCATGGCGGCAAATGACTTTTAGAATCCGACAGCTAGAATGCCTCAACAAAAGGTTATCGGGGTATTGGATGTGGATGCCATCACGAAATTATCAGCTCAAATGGCGGCGATGTCGAAGAAAATTGACTTTATGGCTGAAAACAAAGTTCAGCAAGTTGCCTTCGTCTGTGAGTTATGTGCTGGATCACACCTGACAGAACAATGTGCTATCAGTGCAGAGTCGTTTCAAATCGTAAGAAACTACCAAAAGCCATATAATCAATTTTAGAACTCGTACCATCCAAGCAACAGAAATCATCCAAACTTCAACTGGAGTAATAATCAATGTGCTCAACAACACCAACCTCAACAACAACAATATCAACAATACTAACCACAACAGTCTTATCAACAGTATGTCCCTGGACCGTCACATCTTCCCAGATTTCATCAACAACAACATCAACAACATCCATCTTCTACTCCATAAACAGAGAAGAAAACTGAACTGGAAGAGCTCATGTTGATGTTAAAGAGCCAAGCGGTGGCTATTAAAATATTGGAGAATCAAATGGGCCAGATGGCCAATATGTTGACTAACAGACCGCAAGGGACTCTACCAAGCAATACAGAGGCAAAACCAAGAAAAAATGATGGAAAGGAACAGTGTCAAGCTATTACATTGAGGTTTTGGAAGCAAACTGTAGGATTGGAACCTGGCGCGGCCGCACCCTAGGATGAAAAGAACCTGGAGCGGGTGCACCCATCAGCAGAAAAACCAGAGGCAGTTTTGAATGATGAAAATGATGGGGAGCCTGTAGTGGAGTTAAACAAGCATGAAAAAGTTGAGAAAATTAATGCTACACCACAAGTTATCTACCCTTCTGCACCATACCCTCAGAGACTTCAAAAATAGAAATTAGACAAACAGTTCGCTAAGTTCTTGGAGGTGTTTAAGATACTGCAGATTAACATTCCTTTCGCAGAAGCTTTGGAACAAATGCCAAGCTATGCAAAGTTTATAAAAGGCATACTATCAAGGAAGAAGAAGCTAGATGATTATAAAACAGTCGCCTTGACAGAGGAATGCAGTGCAGTATTGCAATGAAAACTACCTCCAAAGCTTAAAGATCCGAGCAGTTTTACGATACCTTGCTCCATTGGAAAATTATCTTTCAATAAGTGCTTATGTAACTTGAGGGTGAGTATTAATCTGATGCCTCTATCGGTATTCACACAGTTGGGATTGCCGGCTCCTAAGCCGACAAACATACCATTGCAGCTTGCCGATAGGTCCATCACATACCCGAGGGGTATTGTGTAAGATGTCTTGGTGAAAGTGGACAAGTTTATCTTCCCTAATGACTTTATTATTCTGGACTACAAAGAGGACAGAGACATACCGATCATTCTTGGGATACCTTTTCTAGCTACAAGGGTGAACACTTATAGACGTACAGAAGGGAGAACTGACATTGAGAGTTCAGGACCAAGAGGTCACATTTAATGTTTTCAAAGCTATGAAGTTCCCCACTGACGAAGAAGAGTGTTTCCGGGTTGATGTAGTCGACATGGTATTGCATAAAGAGGCTGAGCAAGTTATGAACATGGATCCATTAGAGAGTGCTCTACTGGGAGACTCTGACATGGAGGATACAAATGTTGTGGAGTATGTACAAATTTTGAACACAGTGCCACAGATGAGAAAATTTAAGATTCCCATTGAACCACTCGGACACACTGGGGAGACATCGGAGCGACTTAAGCCTTCTCTTGAGATGCCTCCCAATCTTGACTTTAAACCTCTTTCGAATCATCTAAGGTACGCATTATTAGGTGAATCTTCAAAGTTGTCTGTTATAATTGTTGTTGCACTAACATCTTGTCAGGAGAGTAAATTGTTGCGTGTGGTACGAGAATTCAAGTCAGCTATTGGGTGGACCATAGCGGACATCAAGGGGATTAGCCCCTCATTCTACATGCATAAGATACTCCTAGAGGATGACAGTAAGCCAACGGTAGAGCAACAGAGGAGATTAAATCCTATTATGAAAGAGGTCGTCAAGAAGGAGATCCTAAAGTGGTTAGATGCCGGAATTATTTATCCAATCTCTGACAGCTAATGGGTGAGCCCGGTGCAATGCGTTCCGAAGAAGGGGGCATGATAGTAGTGTCCAATGAAAATAATGAACTGATACCTACCATAACAGTCACAAGGTGGAGGGTCTGCATGGATTATCGCAGATTGAACAATGCGACAAGAAAGGACCATTTCCCTCTCTCGTTCATTGACCAAATGTTGGATAGGATAGCGGGACATGACTACTATTTCCTCTTGGATGGTTATTCGTGGTATAATTGTTATAGCTCCAGAAGACTGGGAGAAGACTACCTTCACGTTCCCATATGGTACTTTTGCATTCAGGAGGATGTCTTTCAGATTATGCAACGCTCCAGCCACATTCCAGAGATGTATGATGGCAATATTCTCTGATATGGTCGAGCAAAATGTGGAAGTTTTCATGAACGACTTCTTAGTCTTTGGAGACTCTTTCGACAAATGCTTGGAGAATCTGGTTCTGGTAAGAAAGAGGTGAGTTGAGACCAATTTAGTGCTGAATTGGGAAAAGTGCCATTTTATGGTGCAGAAAGGCATTAATCTAGGACATAAAGTTTCAGGGAAAGGATTAGAGGTGGATCGAGCGAAGCTGGAGACTATTGAGAGCTTACCTCCACCAAATTCTGTGAAAGGGGTCCGTAGCTTTCTTGGGCATGTGGGGTTCTATCATTGATTCATAAAGGACTTCTCAAATATCACTAAGCCATTATGCAGTTTGCTTAAAAAAGATGTTCGGTTCAGATTCGTAGATGAATGCTTAGCAGCTTTCGAGCACTTGAAGAAAAGATTGACTACGGCACCCATTATCACAGCTCCTGACTGATCTCTTCCATTGAACTGATGTGTGATGCGAGTGATTTCGCTATGGGAGTCATCTTGGGGTAACATAGGGAAAAAGTATTTCATGTCATTTACTATGCTAGTAAAACCCTGACGGATGCCCAACTGAATTACACTACCACAGAGAAGGAACTTTTAGCGGTGGTATATGCATTTGACAAATTCCGTTCTTATCTGATTGGCACAAGAGTAGTCGTATACACCGATCATGCTACAATTCGATACTGATTAGTAAGAAAGATGCTAAGCCCCGTCTCATTCGGTGGATACTTCTTTTATAAGAGTTTGATTTGGAAATCAAAGACAGAAAAGGGACCGAAAACCAAGTGGCTGACCACTTATCCCGATTGGAGAACCCAGGAAAGGACACGAATGATAAAGTGATGATTAATGAGTCCTTCCCGGACGAACATTTATTTGTGGTGCAAGGCGAAATGACACGATTTGCGGACTTTGCAAACTTTTTGGTGAGCAACATTATCCCTTCTGAATTGACTAGAGCCCAAAAGAAGAAGTTTTTACATGATGTTAAATGGTATATTTGGGATGAGCCTTATCTGTTTAAGCACTGCACTGATAGGATGATCAGACGGTGCATCCCAGAAAGTGAAACGGACAGTATACTTTAGGATTGCCATTCATCAATCTATGGAGGACACTACGGGGATGATAGGACATCAGCCAAAGTGCTTCAGATAGGATTTTATTGGCCATCTCTATTTAAAGATGCTTATAACTTCGTACAAAAGTGTGACCGGTGTCAACGAGTGGGTAGTATATCCAAACGGAATGAGATGCCTTTGAATATGATCCTAGAGGTTGAGATTTTTAACGTCTGGGGGATAGACTTCATGGGGCCTTTTATTTCGTCGTGTGTAAATTTGTATATCTTGCTGGCAGTGGATTACGTGTCTAAGTGGGTAGACGTAGCAGCCTTGCCGACTAATGATGCTAGGGTGGTCTTCTGATTTAATAGAGTATATTTACAAGAATTGGGACTCCTCGGGCTATCATAAGTGATGAGGGAACCCATTTCTGCAATCGACAGTTTACTGCACTATTGGCCAAGTATGGGGTGAATCACCGTGTCGCCACAGCATACCATCCCCAAACGAACGGCCAAGCTGAGGTGTCCAATCGTGAGGTGAAAAGGATATTAGAGAAAATTATCAATCCTACAAGAAAAGATTGGTCCCTTAAGCTCGATGATGCAGTTTGGGCATACAGGACTGCGTACAAGACACCATTGGGTATGTCGCCATATCAGCTAGTATAAGGGAAGGCCTGCCACCTTCCCATGGAACTTGAGCACAAGGCCTACTGGGCCATAAAAAAGCTGAACTTTGACTTGAAAGCTACAGGGGAGAAGCGTCTTCTCCAACTCAATGAGCTAGATAAGTTCAGACTGCAAGCTTACAAAAACTCAAAGCTGTACAAGGAAAAAGTGAAATGGTGGCACGATCGTAAAATTATGGAAAGGACATTTGAGCCGGGGCAAGCGGTATTGTTGTATAACTCTCGTCTTAGACTCTTTCCTGAAAAACTTAAATCACGATTGTCGGGCCTTTTCACGGTGAAAACCATGTTTCCACATGGTGCAGTCAAGATTTTTTATCAATACCCAGACAAACCATTTAAAGTGAATGGACAGAGGTTGAAGCACTACTATGGGGGCGAAGTCGATCGACAGAAAGTCGCCTCGATCCTTTCCACTACATGACCATTTCAGACAGAGTCGAGCTAATTGACTATAAACAAGCGCTTGATGGGAGGCACCTCATCATCTCTCTTCTCTCTCATTTAATTCTGGTTACATGTCTCCTCCCCTGTTTAATTGTAAAAACATGAAAATTTTGAACAATTTTTAGTTATGAGCATATTGCATATATTTTAGATAGAATTCACATGTACAGCATTTTTGAGGATACAAACATACATACATCGTACATAGTTCAATTTTTATGTTGGAATTAATTATATCTCAAATTTCAATGCTATTTGTGCAGGAAATAAAATGCATATCAGTTTCTGCTTAGTCTTCATCATTACTGCAGAAAATCATTGTTGGGCTCAGGGCAGCGCGGCCGCGCCAACCTCAAAGCAAAAAGCAAGGCGGCCGCACCAATATGCATAGATCCAGAGAGCTACCATGACCGATGCACCCGCGCCAGCCCCAAGGCAAAATGTCGTACGCCCGCGCCAACACTTAGACCAGAGAGCAGCTTTGCTCTGCGCAGTCGCGCCAGCCTTAAGGACAAACTCCGCGCGCCCACGCCCGTGCCCGTCCCTAGAAAGCTGCCGATTTTTAAAATTTTTAAAATTCGATCCATACCTTATATCTTATGTCATTTGGTCAAATTCCTATACACAGCCCATATCAGATTCCTTCTCTTATTCGACCAAAACCTCTCAAAGCATTCGAATCCTATTTCATCTCCTTCTCACAAACCTAGCCCTACTCATATTATAATATACAAACCCCTCATTCTCCTTCTCATATACAAACTCTCTCTCTCCGATTCTATATACAAGCTCTAGCCATTAACCCCTTCACAGAAATCAACTTCCTTTCTCTCTCCATTATAAATTGATAAAAAACCAAACCCTAACCACTACATCATATCATTCTCCACTCTTTATTTCAAGGTTAGGGTTTGCTCACAGATTTTAGAGGAAGTTTTGGGGTTCTATAGTCATTAATTAGGGTTTGTGCATCAGAATTCAGAGGCACAAGTTAGGGGGTTATTCTTTAATATTCATCAGATTAGGGTTTGTAATGGAATTGTCTATAAAAATCATGGGTCCTAAGAGAGCACAATCCTCCACTCTGGAATCGCCCTCGCAAAGCAGCCAGGCCGAGGATACTGTGGACTTGACCAAGTTCATCAACCTTGCAGCACAGACTGAGTATTACAGGATAGTAACAAAGACATTTGTTAAGGAACAGAGACTGAAACTGGCCAAGAAAGATAGCCATTTCTCACCTTCGTGCTCTTGACTAGCAATCCGAAATAATTAATTAGGCTTAACAAGAGGTGTATGATCTGAATGATGAATTAAGTGAAATTAGGATCCCATATCTTCCCAATTTGAATCAATCATTTGTTAATTAGTTAATTTTAGTTGATAATCATTTTAGTCATTAATTCACATCTTATTTACTCTTTTAAGCAGCTAGAAATAGCTATAAAGTTGTTGCATGTTAGATTAGAAGTAATTGCTTTTCTCCGTCGGAACAATTTTTACTTATCATATATTACTTGTTGACCGTGTATACTTGCACGTGTTTGTGTCTTTTTTGTTAACACCAAAACAAGCCAACAAGTTTTTTCCTGTATCATCTCAAGCATTTGGCCATAGTTCGAGAATTTTATGCCAACGCCAAGGAGACATAGAGCGGCTTCTCGTTCGTCTGGGGCTTTCAAGTTGACTACCGTCCGCTAGCAATCCGCGAAGCCTACAATTTACCTTCTCTCCTGGATGGTCGAGTAAATTGGGTTGAGGCGTAGCGTTTTGAGACAGACTTGGACAGGGTGATCTCTGATTTATGCGTGCCAGGCACGAAGTGGAATTATAAGCAGGGCACAGATACGCCTACTAACTTCCCCAGTTCAGCGCTGAATCGCTATGACAAGGCGTTGAATCTATTTATCTGCGCCAATCTGATGCCTTCCACTCATCAGCACGATGTCACGACAGAGAGGGCCATTATTCTGTGGGGAATCATTACTGGAAAGTATATTGATATTGGGCACTTACTCCATTAGAATATGCTGTGTTACATGCGGGGCAGTACTACCGGTAGTATTCCATATGCAACAGTGGTCACGCATCTGTGTGCGCAGGTGGGACTTGACTGGGATGACGAGCAAGTTTAGATGCCGAGCCAGGACATCACTAACGCCACCATCAAGAAATTTAAAGATTGGGCTAGTGGCACGGCACACCCACGGGGCAAAGGATTCATTCTACCAACTCTTCCGCCAGTGCCTCCACCACAGCCAGCAGAGACAGCCGCTCCTCTTCCAACTAGTGAAGCAAATCAGGATCGCAGGAAGAGGCGATTGGAGAGGAGGATGGACGCGTTGCATGGCAACTTCTCATCTTTTGCGAATGGACTATCTCGTGCCTTGGCTGAGGCTTTTTCTCAGCAACGATGGTGGAGTGGCCCGTCTTTGGTTCTGCCATGCCATATCCGCCTCCAGATTCACCACCTGAGGAGGGTGGCCATGCCGATTCTTAGGGGATTTTTCTTACCCTTTATCTACAATGAGGACATTGTAATTTTTATGTTTGGGGGTATTGTGGTGTATTTAGTAATTATTTGCATATAGTTTTAATTGCATGTTTAGGTTGCATAGTAGTTGCATTTTAGTATTTTGTTAGTTAAATTTTTTCATGATTTTTTTTCATTTTTCTTTTGTTTTGTTTATTTAGTATGTATTTAGTTGCATTGCATAAGAATAATCCCATATTTTTAGCCTGTTGAATTCCAGTCTGGCCGATGATGATCTTGAAATGTTATAGAATTTTTGAACTCTGTTGATAATTTAAGCTTATTTATAATTTCATACATGATGTAGTCTATGTCTATTGCTTTGATGTTACCGGATAGCACGACATTGTTATTATTTGCTTGTTGGTTAGATTAGCACATGCTTGTCTTCTGAAGGGAATTTTTTTTAATGATAGAATTGTGTAGAAAATGAATAATGGCCATAATGACACAGAAATGCAAGTTTGAGGGAAAACATTGGGTATGCATGCTAAAAAGAAAAAGAAAAAGAAAAAGAAAAGAAAATAAATTTAGAAAAAGAAAAAAATAGAATAAACACCTTGGCTAGCTAAGTCCTGTGGCCTTTGATACTCGAGCAAGTACGCCCTAGGGGATTGTCTCTACACCTAGCGCCCTAAAGCCTTATGGTTTGGGAGTCGTTGGTCGAAAGCTCGTTAAATGGGTATTATTGAAAAGCCTAAGAGGGCTTAGCATTGCACAGTCGGGTGTAACCACAGGAAAGTGTGAATATCGCCCTCGTGTGTGAATAAAAGCATAATAAGCCCTTTATTGAACCTTAACTTGTATTGATGTATTGGATTGGATGTTTTTGTTTTCATATATGTGCAAAGTTCTTTCAGTTTTCTTCCTTAGAAGTATAGCATGTGGAATTTACACCTCTATCAAGTTTATTTGAGATATAGCACACACACACTACGTCTTATCAACAAGTTGTGATTTTTGAATTGTATGTCCTTATGACTTTAGCTTAGTTTGATGCTTAGTTCATAGATCTTGTTATTTCTCTGAGGCTCATCTTATTGGAATTCATAACAGGGCTAAAAATTCGGGATTCATTTTGATTGTAGTATAGTTTGCATAGCATGTAGTTACATTTATGTTTGTTACTTGAGGGCAAGCAATAGTTCAAGTTTGGGGGTATTTGATAAGTAGGTTCTATACCTACTTATTAGCTATCAACTTGCTAGAATTATGGCTTAATCTCATGTAGTTTAGTGTCATTTTATGCCTTTTTATCTTTGTTTTATAGGTTGCATTAAGGAAACTCATATGGCAAGCAATGGCATAGAAAGGGCATGGACATGGCAAGATGATGAGCAAGTGGTGAACTGAAGATGGAGCATAGCATGGGGATGTGGAATGGTATCTGAATAAGGGCATGGAAAGAAGAAAGAAGACTAAATCAGCAACCAAGGCACCAACAATGCACCCGCAAAGCACCAGCAAAAGATTGTAGCAAATCAGACCAGCGCGGCCGCACCAGTATAAAGGCTAAACTCGGCGCACCCACGCCAGGAGGAGCTCGTTCTGGAGATTAGCGCGCCCGCGCCCCAAATGGCCTACCAGCCAATTTCTGATAATTGGTGAGTTTTTCACTTAAACATTTGCTATAACGTATTTTCCATATAAGGGTGTATCGGTAAGTGTTGAAAGAAGTTTCAATCGTTTTATTTTCCATTCTAGGGTTTTTGAAGAGCTAGAGAGAGTTCTTAGCTATAGTTTACCATTTTGGCTTCTCTCTTTACTCTTAGTAGATTTCAATTACTTAGGGTTTTGAATTGGATTTGATTGTTATTTTGAACTTGGATCTGAAGGTTTAACATGAAGGCTGAGTTATCAGATTTGCAATTGTTTACTCTCTTAATTCTCTTTGCTTTCATATTTGCTTTCAATGCTTGGCCAAAATCCCATAATGGTTATTGATTCAGAGATGAACTAATCACCATTATGCGATTCTAATGAAGTTTATTGTTTAGTTCAGATCTATATATCTCTTTGTTATGTGTGATTGATTATGTATGGATTGCCTAGCATGGTTGTGTTTATTGTTTAGATGCTTGATCACCATCTACCTTATTAAATTAGTATGGAATTGAAAGCGGAAGTACTAGTTCAGATTTGGCCATGCTAGCATATGATCATAAAATTTGCATGTGATAGATTTTGTGATTCGTAATCCGGATAGACATATACCGGCTTACCATGTGTAGTCAATTGAGAGCTTGTGCTTAAATCAACATTATTTGTAGGTCACATAGACATATAGTGAGTCAGGTAATATTGATGTTCACATGAATTCTATCTCTTTTGTGGATTTTATGTGATATGGGATTGGTATATCGAAAGATAGCCATTTCTCACCTTTGTGCTCTCGACTAGCAATCCAAAATAATTAATTAGGCTTAACAAGAGGTGTATGATCTGAATGATGCATTAAGTGAAATTAGGATCCCATATCTTCCCAATTTGAATCAATCATTTGTAAATTAGTTAATTTTAGTTGATAATCATTTTAGTCATTAATTCACATCTTATTTACTCGTTTATGCAACCAGAAATAGCTATAAAGTTGTTGCATAATAGATTTGAAGTAATTACTTTTCTCCGGTGGAACGATCTTTACTTATTATATATTACTTGTTGACCGTGTATACTTGCACGTGTTTGTGTTTATTTTGTTAACACCGAAACAAGCCAACAGTAATAGTTTTGTAGAAATTTTTAAAACCCTGATATACCATGCTTCCGCTAATTTTTGCAATTTGATTACATCATGATTTTGTACAAACCCAACAGAGGCATCAACGCCAAACGTTTATGCAATTATTAATTTTTTTAATTCCATAAATGTATGAGTATGTATTTAGAATAATTTATTGGGCATAAATAATTGTATAAAATTATTTTTATGAAAAGAAAAGAAGACGAAAACCAGATTTTTTCCCGTCTCGCTGTCTGATTTCCATGCAATCCGTGTTATTCAAAAAAATGATATGTAGAACGGATCCAAGAGAGACAAAAGGGATTTCAAAGTTAAAAAGGTTATGATATATATATATATATATAGTACTAACCGTTTACAGGTCTCGGGATTTTAAAATGGGAGGATCCTAATCATTATTATAATTCACGTTTTATATATATTAAGCGTGACCTTGGTTTAAAAAAAAAAAGGAATCCTGAATCATTATTATGATTCACGTTCTATATATTATATATATATATATATATATATATATATATATATATTCTTAATAATTTTATAATTAAAATAAAAATTTTATTTTAATCTTGAAATTGGATTTCATGCAATTTAAAATTGCTCATTAAATGATACTCATATATTTATGGAATGTTTTAATTCATGAGATGAATAATTATTTTTTGATGCATATTGTGATATGTATAAAAATAAATGGGATTAATTATGGGACAATTGACCAATGTGATTGGATTTTATTTTAGTTGAATGCTTGAATGAATGTGTTTTATTAAATGGGGTCTGCGTACCTCGTTTTCTCTGGTTTTTTCTAAATGTAAAATTCTATCTCCCTCCTATGTACCTTCCCTTGACTGCTGATCAAGGTTTCTATTTAAATTAAATAGTTTAATGTAATAGAAATAGTTAGAATTATCTTGAATAAATTGGAGACCAAGGAACAAGGAGCGCATGAAGACCTATTTGTAATGGAGCCCGAGTTTAAATGTTATAGTTACGTTTAAATTTAAATTCTTGCACTCCTAGGTTTGACTTTTTGGTTCACTTGGTGGCTCTAGTGAACCAAACTAGAATAAAAGTCCATAATCAATCCGGGTAGAATATAGTATTCTATATGTGCATGCTAAGTAATATATATATATTATATTTTATGCAAACATGCTTCGCATGTTATAATAATATGACGCATATTTTATATATAAAAGTGCATGCGCGCTAAACAAGATGAGACAAATAATAACATACCCCTCCAAGGAATTATATTAAGTCTAAAGCGTTCAATGATATTTGGAATATCAAACGTCGCCTTCTAGCATGATAAATTAATAGAGTATTAAATATTTAATATGAGTTTGTTGTGCACACACAAGGTGAGTATTAAGTATTTAAGATATTAATTTAATCACATTTGATGCTTATAAAGTTAATTGAACAACATTGTTTTGTTGTGCACACACAAGGATAATATATTTTTTTTGAATATATGGAGTGCTAGGTTGGACTTAACTTAAATCATTTTAGTTCGGATGTGCACACACTTGACCATTATGATCTAAGAGGTAAAATACAAGGAGTTACATGTCGATGTAATTGACAAGAGTTGTCTACTTAGTTATTTATATATCATTTGTTGTGCACACACAAGGCTATATACATTTGAAATGGGATCCTTAATCTCACTAGCAAATCTTTAATTAGATTTAGTCGAACTATATAAATGAGGGTAATATAGTTTGAAGAAAATAGTGGGAGATACCAATTTAAAATATGACCTAATTTATTTTAGTATATAAATTTAATTAAATGAATGTTTACTAAAATATTGTCTTTTCACATATAGAAATATAAAAATGTCAAAATCACTAATTTCACTGTGTAGCATACTTGATGCTAACAAACTAATCGGACCGAATTACACGGACTGGTTAAGGAATCTGAGCTTAGTTCTCACTGCTGAAAAGATTTCTTATGTCCTAAATTCACCTGTCCCTAGACTCGTTCCACAAATAGCCTCTGAGGAAGAGATTGCCACTATTGTAAAGTGGCAAGATGATGCATCTGTGACTCAATGCATCATGCTCACATCCTTGAATAACGAGCTTCAGCGTCAGCATGAATACATGGATGCTCCTACTATGTTGCTTCACCTCAAGGAGTTGTATGGTGAACAGAGTAGGACTGCTAGATATGAGATATCTAAGGAGCTCTTCCAATCTCGAATGATTGAGGGCACTGCCGTTAAGACTCATGTCCTATGGGTGATCAATCTGATTGAACGCCTTGGACAGCTTGGGTTCGTCATGGATGGGGAGTTGAGTCAAGACTTAGTCTTGCAGTCACTCCCTGAGACCTTCTCGCAGTTCGTTGTTAATTTCTACATGAATAAGTTAGATGTCAGCTTATCTGAATTATTTAACATGTTGAAAACTGCAGAAGGTCACTTTCCATCCATGAAGAACCATGTCTTAATGGTGGATTCTTCAAATAAAAGGAAGAGGCCCAAGGTATCTTCTGAAAAGAAGAAATCTAAGAAGGCTAAGGGTAAGGTGAACATGAAGGAACAAAAGAAACCTGATCCAGCTAGCAAAGGAATGTCCTTCCATTGCAATGAGATGGGTCACTGGAAGAGGAACTACAAGAAGTTTCTGGCAGAGAAGAAGCTTAGAGAAGCTTCGACTTCCAATCAAGGTTTGTTCATGATTAAAATTAATTTTTTAGAAAGTCAAAATTCTACTTGGATATTGGATACCGGCTGTGGTTCTCACATATGTAATACTGTGCAGGGACTGGTCAGAAGTAGAAAGATGAACAAAGATGAGGTTGTCCTACGAGTGAAAAATGGAGCAAAGGTTGCTGCATTAGCTTTAGGCACTTATTGTTTAGCACTGCCTACGAGCAAGTCTATTTATTTAAATAATTATTATTTTATTCCGAATATCATTAGAAACATTATTTCTATTTTCGTATTAGATATAGATGGATTTGACATTATAATAAATGACAACAGTTGTTCTATTTATAAAGACAATGTTTTATATAGTGTTGGTAATCTGTGAAATGGACTTTACATACTTGACTTGCATGAAAATATATTTCAAATTGAACAAACTAAAAAAAGGAAAAGAGATGATGTTAATTATACCTATATGTGGCACTGTAGACTCGGTCATATTAATGAAACAAGATTATCCAAGTTGCATAAGGATGGGCTCTTAGAGCATCCGATTATGAATCATATCCAACTTGTGAATCTTGTCTCATGGGTAAAATGACTAAATCTCTTTTAGTAGAAATGGAGAAAGAGTTACAGAATTGTTAGCATTGGTTCACACAGACGTTTGTGGACCTATGAAAATGAATGCACGGGGAGGGTATTCTTATTTTATTACTTTCACTGATAATCACTTAAGATTTGGATATATGTATTTAGTGAAATATAAATCTGAATCGTTTGAAAGGTTCAAAGAGTTCAGAAGTGAAGTAGAGAAACAAACGAGCAAGAGTATTAAGATTCTTCGATCAGATCGAGGTGGAGAATACCTAAGCGGTGAGTTTCTCAATTGTCTCAAAGATAATGGTTTAATCTCACAATGGACTCCACCAGGTACACAACAGTTAAATGGATTATCTGAAAGGGGAAATCGAACATTGTTGGACATGGTTCGTTCCATGATGAGTTTTACTAAACTTCTAATTTCTTTCTGGGGTTATGCCCTAGAAACGGCTACATATCTACTAAATAAGGTCCCCTCAAAATCCGTTCCCAAGACTCCATATGAGATGTGGACAGGAAAGAAACCTAGTCTTAAGCATGTTAAGATTTGGGGATGTCCAGCTTATGTGAAAATGTTTCAAAATGATAAGCTTGGGACAAGATCTGATAAGTGCACGTTTGTGGATTATCCTAAAGAGAGTTTGGGATACTATTTCTACAATCGTACTGAGCAAAAGGTGTTTGTTGCGAAACACAATGCCTTCTTGGAAAAAGAGTTTATCCTTGAAGAGGTTAGTGGGAGGAAAATAGATTTTGAAGAAATTCAAGAATCACAAACCACTACAGATCAATTGGATGCACATGTCCAAGTAGAGACACCTATAGTATAACACCATATTCGTAAATTTGGAAGAGTACTGAAGATACCTGAAAGGTATGGATTCGTCATAGAAGATGATGATGAGGTACACATAAAGGATGATGATGATCCATTGAATTATGAACATGCTATGAGTAATAAAGAGTCATGGAAATGGTAGATGACCATAAAATCTAAAATAGATCTTTGAAGCAATGCTCAACTCCATTTGGATTTTACTTGCGATTACAGCTTATTATTACTAAATCTGGCAAAATGGACGTGGAGACACCCTTCCTCAAATATACTTATTAGAGGAGAATGTATGTATGATACAGCCAGATGGATTTTTTTCAATGGTTGAAGCAAATCATGTATATAATGAGCTACAACAATCCATTTATGGATTAAAGCAAGCTTCTCGTATATAGAACATTCGTTTTGATGAGACAATCAAAGAGTTTGATTTTATCAAAAACGAGGACGAACCATGTGTGTACAAGAAGGTTAGTGGGAGCGCTGTTTCATTCCTTGTATTATATGTTGATGATATATTACTGATAGGGAATAACATTCCTATGCTACAATCGATCAAAATAAAGTTGTCTAAACATTCCTCCATGAATGATTTGGGTTGAACGTCCTATATTGGGGATATAAATCTTTATAGATAGATTAAAAGGATGTTCGGCTTAACCCAAGGAACGTATATTCATTAGATGCTAAAGGCGTTTAGTATGGAAAACTCCAAAAGTGTCTCATGATGCTGATCCATGGAGTGTATCTCTCTAAAATTATCCTCAATAAAAGAGAGATCACATGAGTTACTATCATGTATGTAATGAAGTATACAAGACTTGATGTTGATCAGTCATATTTTGGAGAAGATCACTATAAAACAGTGATAAACATCTTAAAGTACTTAACTGACACTAAGGATGTCATCATGACACATGATTGGTCTGAATTAAACTAGGGGACTAAACATACTCAAGTTTTTAGATTAACCAAGACGACAACAAATCCACTATAGGGTAACTCGTTACCTTAAAAGGTGGTGCAGTGAATTGGAAAGGTTCCAAACAACAAAAGGTTGCTTGTCTTGTGACAAAGACAAAATATATAATTGTAAGTGAAGCTGCAAGTTGATGTTTCGGATGAAAAGTTCATTACAGAACTAGGAATAGTTCCTACATCTCATCTTGAATCTAAACATGTGTTGCGACACTTTGATTAAAGAAATCATTGAAAGAGGAGACGTCACCTTAGAGCGTGTAGACTCTCAAGACAACATTGCAGATCCATTTACTAAAGCTTTAACACAACAACAATTTGACCGTCGCTTAGAGAAGATGGGTATGAGATACCATGGCGATTGGCTTTAGTGCAAGTGGGAGATTGAAAGTAGTATGCATACAAGCCAATCATGTATGATGATAAAATATATACTTTGGAGACAATCTTATTTATTTATTTATTAATAAAAATATTCATTTATTAAAGGCATTTAATTATTTACATGATGTTATTTTTATAATATGTAAAAAACCCATAGTTTTAAGCAATGCTTTTAGGATCATGATGTTGATCATGCTAATGAGATCTAAATTCTTAGAAAGCTTAAAACTAAAATAGTTCCCAATCATTGGATTACTAAAATGGAGATTAGTAAATTCGGATAGATTGGTATATATGTTGCTTGTTCATTGGATGAGGATGATCGATCTCATGATCATTTGTGTGGAGACACTAAAGCAAGTATGTAGGTACTTATTAGAGAATAATTTCACTGAACGTGACTCGCTATGGAATACCTAATGAAATTTTATTTGTCTGTCAATAGGAATTTCTAATGTGATAGTAGTACAAGTGATCCTTGGACTTGAGATCATCATAGTATTAAAGGGTATGCTTGGGTATAATGAGTTATATATGGAGATAATGAATGATCAATAAAGATTCTATAATTTCTAGTAAAAGAAGAGATATATCCTATGTGATTCGTTAAATGACAACCTAGTAGTCCTTGGCCAAAGCAGAGTGAAATTAGAAAGGAGTTTCTAATTTGCATTATTTGGAGTTGTGTATTTTCTAATCGAAATACATATAATTAAATAAAATAAGACTTGACAGTAATTTCATGTCTTATATTTAATTGGGACATTGTATGGTGGATGGATTGAATTGTACGGTAACTATTAACTCACATGTTCTTTTATGATTAATCTTGAGATCTATATTATTTGAAAAGTCGTTGATCGTTAGGGAGGCTTATCCCTATTGTAGAATAAATATTATTTATTTAAATAGATTAATTTTTTAATTTATTTATTTAAATAAGATAAGAATTGTTCTAATTGATTTATTCACAACCAGTTTAATATGAAAAACCTAAATGGTCACACCATAAAGGAAGAATACTTATTTAAGAAAGTAATGGCATAATCGTAATAATGCATTAAGTGTAATTAATTTAATCTATGGTGATAGAATAAATTAAATAGTTTAATGTTTATTATTTAATATTTTGAAAATATTAAATATAAATTAATAAGAGGAGTCTTATTAATATTATTACAATTATTATTATTTTAATTTCTAAAGGAGTTTAGGAATTAATTTAATATTAGTATTCTCATTTATTACTAATAATAAGATTAGGAGGCAAATTAATTAAAAAAGTTTAATTAATTAATCCCAATATGATTGGGAATCCTAATTAATTAAAGGAGTTTAATTAATTAAATGAGAACCTATTTCTAATAGGATTCGAAGGGTTGACCAATATCTATATAAGAGGAGTCTTATGTTAGATATCAGTTGATGCAATTCCAATTGTTGGAGAGTACTCTTTTTCTATAGAGGATAAAAAACTATGGTTTAGCCAACCATCCTCCTTCTTGATAATTCATCTTTCTTGGTGGATCACCTCTAGAGGCCAAACACTTGGGTGGCTAATGTTGATAAAAGAAAGGAATCTAACCCGGAAATTCAAGGAGATCACAAAAAACTAGGAGTTGAACTCGTACCTGTGGAAGCTTCGTTCTACAAGGGTATGAATTTCATAACTTCTTATTTATCATTTTACATTAATAATTTGAATAAAGCATGATCCGGGTAATGGTTTTGTAAAATTTTTTAAAACTCTGATATACCATGCTTCTGCTAATTTTTGCAATTTGATTAAGCCATGATTTCGTACAAACCCAACACCTGTCTCTAAGGAAGAGTTTGAAGGACTAAAGAATCAGATAGCTGAATTAGCTATTTTACTCAAAGAGCAAGGCAAGGGTCTGCAGAGTAAACAAACACCTGGTCAAACAGAATCCTCCACACCTGGTAGCAATCAAGATACCAGCAAGAAAGATCCTTAGACCCATGAGTCTCAGAATAAGGACCTTACCAACAATACCCCTGAAATCATCAAACTCGACAAAATGCAAGAGGCTGATAATATTATGAAAAAGGTCCAGCAAATGTAAGAAATGATCCGGTCCATCAAAGGAACCGGGGCATCTGGGAGTGTTAACTACTCTGATTTATGTATATTTTCAGGGGCTTGATATCCAGACAAGTTTCAAGTCCCTGATTTTGAGAAATATGATGGATTAGGAGATCCCTACACCCATTTGAAGGTATTCATCGGAGAGCTCGGGTCCTATGTAGAGGATGAGAAGCTCAGAATGCAATTATTCCATAAAAGTCTGACCGGAGAGGCTAGAGCCTGGTATGCTCGACTGGACAATTCAAAAATTTATAGCTGGGAAGAGTTAGCACATTCCTTCCTCACACAATACATCTTTCAGTCTCAGATGGCTCCAGACAAATATCAAATCACCAAAGTCAAGAAGCAAAACACTGAGTCATTTCGAGAATATGCCCAATGATGGAGACGGATGGCGGCACAAGTCACTCCGCCTATGACAGAGATTGAGATAGTTCTGACCTTCATCGACATTCAAGAAGCTCCGTATTACGAAAGGGTCTTAGCAGGCATAGGAAAACCATTCTCAGAGATGATCAAACACGGCGAAATGGCAGAAATGGGTCTAAAGTCGGGGAAGATAAAAGATCTTACCGCCTTGGAAGCCGTAGTCAAACACATTCAATCTAGAAGCTATGGGAGTAATCCCTGGAGAGTACACAAGAAGAAAGAAGAAGTGTCCTTAGTGTTGCCAGGACAAAATCAGAGAGGCAGTTTAAGCAGCCTACTTATTCAAAGGAGAAATGATACCCCTTTCCAAGCTACTGCACAACCTTCTACCCCTCCATTTTAGAGGGTGGGAGAGGTCAGACATCAAAGAACGTTCACCCCCTTGGGAGATTCCCTAGAAAATGTGTTGAAACTGCTAATAGCACAAAAGAAGATTGTTCAGCTCCTTCCGCCAGCCAGTTTCGGAGGAAGGAATTTCGACCCAAGTAAAAAGTGTGCATACCATTCCGGATCCCTGGGCCACGATACACAAGACTGTTGGTCTCTCAAGCACAAAATCCAAGACTTGATAGATAATGGAGAGATTGTGGTGGCAAAGCAAGAGCAACCACATGTGCAAGATAATCCTCTCCCTTAACACAATGAGGAGAGTGTCAATATGATTAGCACAAGGAATGGAGAAGGATCCAAATACCTTCGGTATGTGGGAGAGTCCACTCAATCAAATACCAAAAGCCCCGATAGTTGGGAGTTCTCAGAAAAGCAGTTCCTAATAAAATAGGAAATCAAGTCTATTAAGGAACATATTGGACAGTTGGCGGAGTTGGTCGTGTATCAACATCAGATAACCAAACAATTAAGTCATCCTACACCGAAAATTAGACCCATTGCTATGAGGGACCACTATCGGTTTCATGAGCATGATTCCTGGGCCGACAAGGTGGCCAAGGAGGAGAAGTTCCAAGCTGATAGGGAATTCACCTTCCAGAGGAATTCAACCAATTTGAATTAGCCTATGAAAGAAATCCTCCAAATGCTAATTAATGAGGGGATGGTTACGGACTTGTTACCCCCGGTGAACCCTCGGTCCAAAAATTTCAAGCCTGACCAGATCTGCCAGTATCATTCCAACGCCCCCGATCATGACACCGAAGATTGTTGGGGACTTTGTCACCTGATTCAGAACATGATTGAAAGTGGTGAACTAACGAAGGCAAAAAAAGATTATGGTTATCCTAATGAGGAAGCACTCTTCATTCCTATGGATTGGTATTAAGAAGTAGTAGCTGTAATCTCCTTTGAGAAGGACCTAGCCATCACACCCCTGATACTGCAAGGGAAAGGGGTCCAAGAAATACATAATTCTGTGAAAGTGGCGGCGCCCGATCCTTTGATATTGCCCTTCAGACCACAATACCCTATTGTGAGCCTGAAGAGAGTCCCATGGAACTATGGGAAGGATGAAGGTTTAACCTCAAACAACATTGCCAGTATATCAAAGGAAAACCCATTGTACCTACCTCAGTGGGTGATCACTTCAGTCGTTAAAGCTAAAGGGAGAGTGACTGGAGATAAAATTGAAGAGGTCCTCATCAAAATCGGGCATAATGAGATCAAGGTGGTGCAAAGCTTGAAAAAGGCACCCAAAAAGATATCCTTCCTGGATATGGTCTTATCCTCAGAGGATCATCGCAAAGCTGTAGTGAACGTACTGGAAGAAGAACATCTGCCAAAGACGATGGATACCAAAAAATTTCGTTATGTGATAGAACACATTTTCAAAAATAATGTGATATCCTTTACTGACGATGATATACCCGTAGAAGGGACGGGTCATTGCAAGTCACTGCAGATAGCAATGATGTCATCCGGGTATGTGATCGGAGGTGTGTTGATAGATAAAGGATTGTCCCTAAATATCTGTCCCTATGACACCTTGAAAAGATTGAAGATCAACCCAAACCAGATCCGGACCAGTCATGTGGTTATTCGGGCTTTCGATGGATCTCGCATAGAGGCTATGGGAGAGATTGAGCTTCTACTGGAGATTGGTCCCCATACTTTCTATATATCCTTTTAGGTACTCAACATTACCATTGGATATAATTTATCGTTGGGAAGACCGAGGATCCACATGGCAAGAGCAGTGTCATCCACCCTCCATCAGCAACTCAAGTACATTATCAATGATAGTCTGATCACCATAAATGCAGAACCAGAATATTTGGTTTACACTCAGAGTTATATACCGGTAATCAGTCTCGACGGAGGGTTTGAGCCTGTCAGTTTTTAAGCTTTAGAGGTGAGCAATACTCAATACTTACATGTTGGGGCACCAGCCTTAAAACTAAAAGATTCTCCCAAAGTAATGACAGTTGGTCATGAAATGGTATCCCTGGGATTCTGCCCAGAAGAAGGGCTAGGGAAAAATTAGCAAGGAATAAAAAGCCCAGTGCAAATCCCTAGCCAGTCAGGGAAAATCGGATTGGGCTATTCATCTAGAGCAAACCGCTGGAACCCACATAAGCATCCAACGGTTCATGTTTCCACTATCCTACTGCCAAACCTCACTTATGCTAGATTTATAAAACCAATGAGGAAGATTACTGCCACTGTATTAGCCATGCTGTTTCCTCCAATCATACAAATTAGTGAGAGAAAAGCCCCAAAGCTTGAGGGGGGAGCCAAAAGGGAAAAGAAAAGTTCTTGTATAAAGAACGTGACCCATTTTCTAACATCTATTTTCTGATGCACTACGAGGGTATGAACGATGATATCCCGAACAGTGATGAAGAAGATCAGTTCCGAGTCCCTCGAATTAAGAAGGATAGGCGTAGCAGTTCAAAGATGAACACCGGCCCTGATATGAAGGATGTCTCAGTTGTCATCAAAGAGGAGGCAGACGAGCACAACTCCTATATCCTCCCTGTTCATAAGGACTTGACATTGTACAATTGGAGCAGCACCCCATGCCTCATTTGAAAAGGGCAAAAGGGCATAAAGTCCATCTGCCCAGAAGCACGGTTTAATTTACTACTTATTTTGTTACTTTTATCATGCTTTTGCTAAATGCTTTGTACGTTTAAACAGTCTCGAATATTAAAGTGAAAGCATTTTGTTTTCACGACTCTAGAACTGGATTTGTTTGTCCTTGCTGATAAGATGCCAAATTTTCACTGTGACAACAACTTTGATGTACAATTGGACTTCGACTTGATGGAAATTGATAAAGAGGAGATAGATGACGATGAGGTGCCCGAGGAGATCAAAGAATAGGTTGAAGACAAGCCCAAACCAAACATTGATCAAACCACCATTGTCAATATCAGAACCTCAGAAAACCTCAAAGAAATCTAAATAGGCATAGACCTTACTCGAAACCAAAAAGCTGACCTGATTAAACTCCTAACGTAGTTCCAAGTTGTGTTCGCATGGTCACATAAAGATATGATTTGCTTGTCCACTGACATTGTCATCCATCGACTGCCCATCAAAGATGTATTCAAGCCAATCAAGCAAAAACTCAGACGATTAAAACCCGAATGGAGCCTGAAAGTCAAAGAAGAGGTTGTTAAACAATTCAAAGCCGATATCATCATGGTAACAACCTACTCTGAGTGGCTGTCAAATATAGTCCTCGTGCCTAAGCCTGGAGGGAAGGTACTAGTATGCGTGGATTACTGGGATTTGAACAAAGCTTGTCTCAAAGATAACTTCCCAGTACCTTTCATCCACATCTTGATCGACAATACGACATAGTATGGCATGTATTCCTTTGTGGATTGCTTTGCTAGATACCATCAAATCATGGTTGCTGAAGAGGACAGGGAGAAAATAGCCTTCATCACTCCTTGGGGAACCTTCTGTTAAAGACGTTTGTCTTTCGGCCTGATCAATGGCAGTACTACATATTAGCGAGCCATGATGGCCCTTTTTTACGACATGATGCATAAAGAGATAGAGGTCAATGTGGATGACATCATTGTCAAATCCTGAAAGGAGGATGACCACATCAACCATCTCAAGAAGCTTCTCAACAGGTTGTGTAAGTATAACCTAAAGCTGAACCCAGCCAAATGTGCTTTTGGTGTCAAATCAGGTAAGTTGTTGGGATTTCTAGTGAGCAATAGAGGCATTGAGCTGGATCTCGCCAAGATTAAAGCCATCACTGAGATGCCCATGCCCCGAACAGAAAAGGAAATACGGGGATTCCTGGGGAGAATCAACTTCATAAGCAGGTTCATCTCCCAGCTCACGACAATGTGTGAGCCCATCTTCAAGTTGCTAAGGAAGAATTCATCCACGAAATGGAATGAAGCGTGTCAAAAATCTTTCCTTTTCTTTAAAAAGCAGCTGATCGAAGCAGTTGTCTTGGTACCTCCAAGGGACAAGGCTCACCTGTTCATGTACCTATTTATTAATGCCAATGCAATGGGCTGTCTGCTGGGGTAAAAAGATGATAGAAGCAAGGAAAGAGTTATCTATTACCTCAGCAAAAGATTCAGCAGCAGCGAGCAGAAGTACACCCTGATTAAAGGGTTTGTTGCGCATTAGCATGGGCCGCCATGAGATTGCAACATTATCTGTATGGGCACACGATCTACCTTATATCCCGCATGGATCCACTGAAGTACGTATTCAGTAAACCAATGTTGAATTATCGATTGTCCAAATGGCAGTTGATCCTCCAAGATTTTGACATTGTCTACGTGACTTAGAAGTCTATCAAAGGTCAAAGGATTGCAGATCAACTGGCCAAAGCACCGTCAGGGGATTTTGAACCATTGGAAACTTATTTCCTGGACGACGGGATCATGACAATTTAACAAATCCCTCAAGAGAATACAGTCCAACCTTGGAAAATATATTTCGATGGAGCCACAAACATTGAAGGTGCCGGAGCCAGGACAGTCCTTATCTCTTGCATAGGAGAATAGTATCCTATGGCTATCATGTTGCATTTTGGCAACACTAACAACACAGCTGAGTATGAAGGCTGCATAATGGGGTTGAAACTAGCCCAATCCATGGGTATCAAGCGTTTACTAGTCTTTGGGGATTCTGAGTTGGTTATCAAACAAACCACCAGGGCGTATCACACCAAAGAATTGCATTTGCTACTGTATCATCGACCGGTTATCAAGATGTCCATAGAGTTTGAAGACATAACTTTCCTCTACATCCCTCGAGGTAGGAATGACTTTGCTGATGCATTGGCAATAATGGCTTCCTTGATCCACATATTTGATAGAAGAGGAATTCCCGACATCAAATTCACAAGCCAAAAGGCTCGATCATATGGGAATTACATTAGAGAAGTGTCGGATGAGATACCTCTTATTAAACAGCCTTGGTATCAAGATATAAAAGAATATCTCCGAGATGGATCTACACCCACTAGGGCAAGCCAAGCCGAAAGGAAACAGATTCAAAATATGGCTATAAAATTCTACCTAAGCGGAGACGCACTCTATAAAAGGGATTCTGGAATAGGCCTTTTAAGATGCCTCGACAAAGATCAAGCCTAGAGACTGATGGATGAAGTACACGGTGGAGTTTGTGGTCCACACATGAGCGGTCATTTGCTGGCCAAGAAGATATTAAGAAATGGGCATTACTGGATCTCTCTTAAAGCTGACTGTGATGGTCACGTCAGAATATGTTACCAATGCCAAGTACATGGAAATGCCATCCACGCTCCTCCAAACGAACTGCACAATTAAAGTTTGCTATGACCTTTCTCAATGTGGGAAATGGATGTGATTGGGCCAATAGAACCCAAAGCCAACAATGGTCAGCGATTCGTTTTCACCATAATCGATTACTTCACCAAATGGGTTGAAGCTGCCTCTTTTACTAAAGTCACCAAAGAGGTAATCATTGGTTTCATCAGGAACAATGTCATATGTCGATATGGACAACCGAAAGTGATTATATCTGACAACGCTAAAAATTTAAATAACTAGATGATGAGAGAGTTATGCAGCAAGTTTCATATCAAGCATCTCAATTTTGTCATCTATCAGCCCAAAATGAATGGTGTTGTCGAAGAGGCCAACAAAAATATCAAGAAGATCATGCAAAAAATGTTCGCCAATCACAAAGGATGGCCTAACCTGTTGCTTCTGACTCTGTTAGCATACAGGATGTCAATGCGTACTTCTACTGGGGCTACCCCCTACTCATTGGTTTATGGCAAGGAATTAGTACTTCCCATATAAGTAGAAATGGAGTCCCTAAGAGTGTAAATAGATGCTCTGATGAAAGAAGATCAGTGGTTGCAAGAGCGGAACCACCAGTTGTCCCTGATAGATCAGAAAAGGGCTACAGCTATCTTCCACGGGCGGTTATATCAACAAAGGATTGCTCGGTCATACAACAAGAAAGTTTAACTCTGGCAATTCAAAGAAAATGATTTGGTATTGAAGAAAGTTCTTACTAATCAAGATGAAGCTAAAGGAAAGTTTGCCCCAAAATGGGAAGGCCCTTTCATTGTCAAAGAAGTGTTGACGGGAGGAGCAATCAGACTGCAAGAAATGGATGGGAAAGAATTTCCCCAACTCAACAATTCAGACACCGTGAAAAGGTATTATGTCTAAAACACCTGCAAGCCATTATCCTGGTCATGCGAATCAATCAAATCATTTCGGGTTTCTACAGAAGCTCGAACTACGAATGACCTTATCTCCCTCAACCAGGGAGTACGTAGGCAACCATTTACGATGTGGTAAAACCAAACAATTTTTTTTAAAAAACTCATCAAACCAAGTTCAAACCCAAAACCCAAACACTTTTCAAATTGTTCAGGCTAAGGCAGAACTACGAATGACCTGATCTCCCTCAACCTGGGAGTACGTAGGTAGCCATTCATGGTGCAGTCTGACTTTCAAGAAAAATAAAAAACTAATAAAAACCAGTCCCAAGACATCAAAACCCTATAAAACCCAAATATTATCAAGCCTCCTTGGTCAACAGGCCCTACTGAGGTACTCTCCGACATCTGAATGTCAATCCATCAAGGAAAAGCTAATGATACATCAAGACAGCAAGTCATGAAAGAAGTTGTAATCACTCAGCAATGACAATACATAACCAACAGGAAAATGAATCAAAATATATTTCTCTGATATATAAAACTGTTTGATATATACATTATGTCCTATACATGACAAAAATGGTTGATCTAGTATGTGCAGGAAAAATAAAAGCTTGTCTATGAACCCGTGGATAGATGGGATAACAATGCCAACATGGCATCCCTCTCAAAAGATGGAGGACCAGTTAACCCTCGATCTCCATACAGGCTAGAACATCCATGACCATCTGTATAGTGTTGCTGTGACCATCTATATAAGCACTCATATCTGCAACGATGTTGTGTGTATAGCATCTGAGTGTAGTACTGTCAGCAATATAAACATCTTGGGTAGCTATAGCCTCATCCGTCTCAACATAAGCGACGTCCCGAGCTACTAAAGCCTCCTCAATCTCAACAAATGCTGCATCTCTAGTAGCTCAAGCCTTGTCTCTAGCAGCAAAAGTAGCATCCCTGCCATAACTGGCTATCAACATCAACGCTCTAGCCTGATCCCTCTCAAAGGTCATCCGAGCTAGTGAATCAATAAGAGCTGGATCTTGATAGTAGTGTGCATACAAGCCAATCATGTATGATGATAAAGCACGTACTTTGTAAACAATCTTATTTATTTATTAATGAAATATTCATTTATTACAGGCATTTAATTATCTACATGTTGCTGTTTTTATAATATGTAAATAACCCATAGTTTTAAGCAATGCTTTTAGAATCATGATGATGATCATGCTAATGAGATCTAAATTCTTAGAAAGTTTTAAAACTTAAATAGTTCCCAATCGTGGGATTACTAAAAAGGGGATTAGTAAATTCGGATAGATTGGTACATATGTTGCTTGCTCATTGGATGAGGATGATTGATCTCATGATCATTTGTGTGGAGACACTAAAGCAAGTATGTAGGTGCTTATTGAAGAATAAGTTCACTGAACGTGATTCGCTATGGAATACCTAATGGAGTTTTACTCGCATGTCAATAGGAATTCCTAATGTGATAGTAGTACAAGTGATCCTTGGACTTGAGATCATCACAGTATCTTGTATGTAACAAATTATACTTTGACTTATTCCTTAAGACCTTTTAAGGCATATATAGGGTATGCTTGGGTATAATGAGTTACATATGGAGATAATGAATGATCAATAAAGAATCTACCACCTCTAGTAAAAGAGGAGATATGTCCCATGTGATTCGTTAAATGACAACCCAGGAATCCTTGGCCAAGGTGAAATGAAATTAGAAAGGAGTTTTTAATTTGCATTATTTGGAGTTGTGCATTTTCTAATCGAAATACATATAATTAAATAAAATAAGACTTGACAGTAAATCCATGTCTTATATTTAATTGGGACATTGTATGGTGGAAGGATTGAATTGTATGGTAACTATTAACTCACAGGTTCTTTTATGATTAATGTTGAAATCTATATTATCTGGAAAGTCGTTGATCGCTAGGGAGGCTTATCCCTATTGTAGAATAAATATTATTTATTTAAATAGATTATTAGTTTAATTTATTTATTTAAATAAAATTAAAATTGTTTTAATTGATTTATTCACAACCGGTTTAATATGGAGAACCTAAAGGGTCACACCATAAAAGGAAGAATAATTATTTAAGAAGGTAATGGCATAATCGTAATAATGCATTAAGTATAATTAATTTAATCTATGGTGATAAAATAAATTAAATAGCTTAATGTTTATTATTTAATATTTTGGAAATATTAAATATAAATTAATAAGAGGAGTCTTATTAATATTATTACAATTATTATTATTTTAATTTCTAAAGGAGTTTAGTAATTAATTTAATATTTAGTACTCTCATTTATTCCTAATAAGATTAGGAGACAAATTAATTAAATGAATTTAATTAATTATTCCCATGTGGTGGGAAGCCTAAATTAATTAAAGGAGTTTAATTAATTAAAAGAAATCCCATGTCTAATAGGATTAGAAGGGTTGACCAATGTCTATATAAGAGAAGTCTTATAATAGATATTAGATTGATGCAATTCCAATTGTTGGAGAGTACTCCTTTTCTATAGAGGATAGAAAACTAAGGTTAAGCCAAACACCCTCCTTCTTGATAATTCATCTTCCTTGGTGGATCACCTCTAGAGGCCAAACACTTGGGTGGCTAACGTTGATCAAAGGAAGGAATCTAACCCGGAAATTCAAGGAGATCACGAAGAACAAGGAGTTGAACTAGTACCTGTGGAAGCTTCGTTCTACGAGGGTATGATTCCATAACTTCTTATTTATCGTTTTAAATTAATAATTTGCATAAAGGATGATCCGGGTAATGGTTTTGTAGAAATTTTTTAAACTCTGATATACCATGCTTCCGTTAATTTTTGCAATTTGATTGCGTCACGATTTCGTACAAACCCAACAGTGGCATCAGAGCCAAATCTTTATGCAATTATTAATTTATTTTTGATTTCATATACATATGGGTATGTATTTAAAATAATTTATTGGGCATAATTTTATTGTATAAAATTATATTTTTTAAGAAAAAAAAAAGATTTTTTTTGGGACGAATCACAATTTTTTTTTTGGTGCTAATCTTGAATTCTGCAAAGAAAAGGTGTTGTCTCTTTCTTACTCCAAAAAGAAGGTGACCCATCAGGAAAGGACTTTTTTAATAAACCTGCAGGACTCTTTTAATAAAAGAAGGTGACTTCTTTTTAAAAAATAAATATGATATATTTATATATTATATTCTAAATAATTTTATAATTAAAATAAAGAGTTTATTTTAATCTTGAAATTGGATTTCATGCAATTTAAAATTGCCCATTAAATGATACTCATATATATTTGGAATGTTTTAATTCATGAGATGAATATTTATTTATTGATATATATGGTGATATGTATGATAATAAATGGGGATTGATTATGGACTATTTGACCAATGTGATTGGATTTTATTTTAGTTGAATGCTTGAATGAATGAGTTTTATTAAATGGGGTCTGTGTACCTCGTCTTCTCTAATTTTTTTTTTCTTGATGTAAAATTCTATCTCCCTCCTATGTACTTCCCCTTGACTGCTGATCAAGGTTTCTATTTAAATTAAATAGTTTAATGTAATAAAAATAGTTAGAATTATCTTGAAGAAATTGGAGACCAAGGAGCAAGGAGCGCGTGAAGACCCGTTTGTATGGAACCCGGTTTAAATGTAATAGTTATATTTAAATTTAAATTCTTGCACTCCTAGGTTTGACCTTTTGGTTCACTTGGTGGCTCTAGTGAACCAAACTAGAATAAAAGTCCATAATCAATCCGGGTAGAATATAATATTCTATATTGCATGCTAAATATTATATATATTATATTTTATGCAAACATGCTTCGCATGTTTAATAAAATAACTCGTATTTTATATATATATGTGCATGCGCGCTAAACAAGATGAGACAAATAATAACAAACCCCTCAAAGAAATAATATTAAGTCCGAAGCGTTCAAATGATATTTGAAATATCGAACGTCGCCTTCTAGCATGATAAATTAATAGAGTATTAAATATTTAATATGAGCTTGTTGTGCTATCCACAAGGCGAGTATTGCGTATTTAAGATGTTAATTAATCACATTTGATGCTTATCAAGAAAATTGAACGATCTAGTCTTGTTGTGCTATCCACAAGGACGAATATTTTTCTTTTTTGAATTTATGGAAGTGCTAGGCTGGACTTAACTTAAATCATTTTAGTTCGGATGTGCACACACTTGACCATTATGATTTAAGAGGCAAAATAAAAGGAGTTATATAGTGTTGTAATTGACAAGAGTTGTCTACCTATTTATTTGTATATCGCTTGTTGTGCTATCCACAAGGTTATATACATTTGAAATGGGATCCTTATTCTCACTAGCAAATCTTTAATTAGATGTTGCCGAACTATATAAGTGAGGGTAATATAGTTAGATAAAAATAGTGGGAGCTACCAATTTAAAATAAAGACCTAAATTTATTTTGGTATGCAAAATTAATAAAATGAATGTTTGCTAAAATGTTATTTTTCACATGCAGAATTTTAAAAATGTCAAAATCACTAATTTCACTGCGAAGCATACTTGATGCTAATAAGCTTACCGGGCCGAATTATACGGACTGGCCAAGAAATCTGAGAATAGTTCTCACTACTGAAAAGATTTCTTATGTCCTAAACTCACATGTCCCTGGAACTGTTCCAGAAACAACCTCTGAGGAAGAGATTGCCACCATTGTAAAGTGGCAAGATGATGCATCTGTAGCTCAATGCATCATGCTCGCATCCATGAATAACGAGCTTCAGCGTCAGCAAGAAAACATGGATGCTCCTACTATGTTGATTCACCTCAAGGAGTTGTATGGTGAACAAAGTAGGACTGCTAGATATGAGATATCTAAGGAGCTCTTCCGATCTCGGATGACCAAGGGCAAGGTGAACATAAAGGAACAAAAGAAATCTGATCCAGCTAGCAAAGGAATGTGCTTCCATTGCAACGAGCCGGGTCATTGGAAGAAAAACTGCTAGAAGTTTCTGGCAGACAAGAAGCTTGGAGAAGCTTCGACTTCCAATCAAGGTTTGTTCATGATTGAAATTAATTTTTCAGAAAGTCAAAATTCTACTTGGGTATTGGATACCGGCTGTGGTTCTCACATATGTAATAATGTGAAGGGACTGGTCAGAAGTAGAAAGCTGAACAATGATGAGGTGATCCTACGAGTAGGGAATGGAGCAAAGGTTGCTGCATTAGCTGTAGGAACTTATTATTTAGCAATGCCTTCGGGCAAGTCCATTTATCTTAATAATTGTTATTATGTTCCGAATATTATTAAAAATATTATTTCAATTTCTGTATTGGATATGGAAGGATTTAACGTTGTTATAAAGAACAATAGTTGTTCTATTTATAAAGACGATGTTTTATATGGTATTGGAAATTTGCGAAATGGACTTTATACACTTGACTTACAAGAAAATATATTTCAAATTGAACAAACTAAGAAAAGGAAAAGAGATGATATTAATTATACCTACATGTGGCACTGTAGACTCGGTCATATCAATGAAACAAGATTATCCAAGTTGCATAAAGATGGGCTCCTCGAGCTATCCGATTATGAATCATATCCAACTTGTGAATCTTGTCTCATGGGTAAAATGACTAAATCTCCTTTTAGTGGAAGAGGAGAAAGAGTTACAGAGTTGTTGACATTGATTCACACAGACGTTTGTGGGCCTATGACAACAAGTGCACGGGGTGGGTATTCTTATTTTATTACTTTCACTGATGATCACTCAAGATTTGGATATGTGTATTTAATGAAATACAAGTCAGAATCATTTGAAAAGTTCAAAGAGTTCAGAAGTGAAGTAGAGAAACAAACGGGCAAGAGTATAAAGATACTTCGATCAGATCGAGGCGGAGAATACTTAAGCAGTGAGTTTCTCAATTGTCTCAAAGAAAATGGTATAATCTCACAATGGACTCCTCCAGGTACACCACAGTTAAATGGAGTATCTGAAAGGAGAAATCGAACACTGTTAGACATGGTTCGATCCATGATGAGTTTTACCGACCTTCCAATTTCCTTCTGGGGATATGCCCTAGAAACGGCTGCATACCTACTTAACAAGGTACCTACCAAATCCGCCCCAAAGACTCCATATGAGATGTGGAAGGGAAGGAAACCAAATCTTAAGCATGTTAAGACTTGGGGTTGTCCAGCTTATGTCAAAAAGTTTGAACATGATAAGCTACAGACTAAATCCGAAAAGTGTAGATTTGTGGGATACCCTAAAGAAACTGTAGGGTATTATTTCTATCATCCAACTGATCAAAAGGTGTTTGTTGCGAAACATACTGCCTTCTTGGAAAAGGAGTTTATCCATGAAGGGGTCAGTGGGAGTAAGATATATCTTGAAGAAGCTCAAGAACCACAAATTACCACGGATCAAAGTCAGGTACCTGACCAAGTAGAAGAACCTACTATACCACACCCTGTTCGTAAATCTGGAAGAGTACCGAAGATACCTGAGAGGTATGGATTCGTTGTAGAGGATGACGATGAGGTACGCATCATGAATGATGATGATCCATTGAATTACGAACAGGCCATGAGTAATAAACACTCAGGGAAATGGCTTGAAGCCATGAAATCCGAAATGGACTCCATGTATGAAAAAAAAGTATGGACTTTGGTTTCACCACCTGAAGGCATTAAGCCTATTGGGTGTAAATGGGTCTTTAAAAGAAAGACTGGAGCGGAAGGCAAGGTGGAGACCTATAAGGCCCGACTGGTTGCAAAAGGTTTCAAACAAAGACAAGGAGTTGATTATGATGAAACCTTTTCACCAGTAGCTATGCTCAAGTCCATTCGAATTTTGCTTGCGATTGCAGCTTATAACGACTATGAGATCTGGCAGATGGATGTGAAAACGGCCTTCCTCAATGGGAAACTTGAGGAGGATGTGTATATGACACAGCCAGAGGGATTTGTTTCAAAGGTTGGAATAAATCAAGTCTGTAAGCTGCAACGATCCATTTATGGATTGAAGCAAGCTTCTCGTAGATGGAACATTCGTTTTGATGAGACAATCAAAGAGTTTGATTTTATCAAAAATGACGATGAACCATGTGTGTACAAGAAGGTTAGTGGGAGCGCAGTTTCATTCCTTGTATTATATGTTGATGATATATTACTGATAGGGAATGACATTCCTATGCTACAATCAATTAAAATCTGGTTATCTAAACACTTCTCCATGAAGGACTTGGGAGAAGCATCCTATATTTTGGGGATAAAGATCTATAGAGATAGATCTAAAAGGATGCTTGGTTTATCCCAAGGAACGTACATTGATGCAATGCTAAAGAGATTTAGCATGGAAGATTCCAAAAGAGGACTCATGCCGATGAAGCCATGGAATACATCTCTCCAAGAAACAGGCCCCAAAGACACCTGAAGAGAGAGACCGAATGAGTAAGATCCCTTATGCTTCTGCAATAGGATCTATCATGTACGGTATGATATGTACTAGATCGGATGTTGCTCATTCACTTAGTGTAATGAGCAGATACCAGTCGAATCCAGGAGAAGAGCACTGGAAGGCAGTGAAGAATATCCTAAAATACTTAAGAAGGACTAAGGATATTTTTCTTGTCTACGGTGGGTCTGAATTAAAACTCGAGGGCTTCACAGACTCAAGTTTTCAAACGGACCAAGATGACAGTAAATCTGTTTCGGGGTATGTTTTTACCTTGAACGGAGGCGCAGTGAGTTGGAAGAGTTCCAAGCAGCAAACAGTTGCTGATTCAGTGACAGAGGCAGAGTATATAGCTGCAAGTGAAGCTGCAAAGGAAGCTGTTTGGATGAAGAAGTTCATAACTGAACTTGGTGTGGTTCCTAGCATTGGAGAAGCAGTTCCCATTTACTGTGACAACACAGGAGCAGTTGCACAGGCTAAGGAACCGAGGTCTCATCAGAAATCTAAACACGTGTTGCGGCGATTTCATTTGATCTGGGAGATCATTGAAAGAGGAGACGTCACCTTGGAGCGTGTAGACTCTCAAGACAACATTGCAGATCCATTTACTAAAGCTTTAACACAACAGCAGTTTGATCGTCACTTAGAGAAGATGGGTATGAGATACCATGGCGATTGGCTTTAGTGCAAGTGGGAGATTGATAGTAGTGTGCATACAAGCCAATCATGTATGATGATAAAGCACGTACTTTGTAAACAATCTTATTTATTTATTAATGAAATATTCATTTATTACAGGCATTTAATTATCTACATGTTGCTGTTTTTATAATATGTAAATAACCCATAGTTTTAAGCAATGCTTTTAGAATCATGATGATGATCATGCTAATGAGATCTAAATTCTTAGAAAGTTTTAAAACTTAAATAGTTCCCAATCGTGGGATTACTAAAAAGGGGATTAGTAAATTCGGATAGATTGGTACATATGTTGCTTGCTCATTGGATGAGGATGATTGATCTCATGATCATTTGTGTGGAGACACTAAAGCAAGTATGTAGGTGCTTATTGAAGAATAAGTTCACTGAACGTGATTCGCTATGGAATACCTAATGGAGTTTTACTCGCATGTCAATAGGAATTCCTAATGTGATAGTAGTACAAGTGATCCTTGGACTTGAGATCATCACAGTATCTTGTATGTAACAAATTATACTTTGACTTATTCCTTAAGACCTTTTAAGGCATATATAGGGTATGCTTGGGTATAATGAGTTACATATGGAGATAATGAATGATCAATAAAGAATCTACCACCTCTAGTAAAAGAGGAGATATGTCCCATGTGATTCGTTAAATGACAACCCAGGAATCCTTGGCCAAGGTGAAATGAAATTAGAAAGGAGTTTTTAATTTGCATTATTTGGAGTTGTGCATTTTCTAATCGAAATACATATAATTAAATAAAATAAGACTTGACAGTAAATCCATGTCTTATATTTAATTGGGACATTGTATGGTGGAAGGATTGAATTGTATGGTAACTATTAACTCACAGGTTCTTTTATGATTAATGTTGAAATCTATATTATCTGGAAAGTCGTTGATCGCTAGGGAGGCTTATCCCTATTGTAGAATAAATATTATTTATTTAAATAGATTATTAGTTTAATTTATTTATTTAAATAAAATTAAAATTGTTTTAATTGATTTATTCACAACCGGTTTAATATGGAGAACCTAAAGGGTCACACCATAAAAGGAAGAATAATTATTTAAGAAGGTAATGGCATAATCGTAATAATGCATTAAGTATAATTAATTTAATCTATGGTGATAAAATAAATTAAATAGCTTAATGTTTATTATTTAATATTTTGGAAATATTAAATATAAATTAATAAGAGGAGTCTTATTAATATTATTACAATTATTATTATTTTAATTTCTAAAGGAGTTTAGTAATTAATTTAATATTTAGTACTCTCATTTATTCCTAATAAGATTAGGAGACAAATTAATTAAATGAATTTAATTAATTATTCCCATGTGGTGGGAAGCCTAAATTAATTAAAGGAGTTTAATTAATTAAAAGAAATCCCATGTCTAATAGGATTAGAAGGGTTGACCAATGTCTATATAAGAGAAGTCTTATAATAGATATTAGATTGATGCAATTCCAATTGTTGGAGAGTACTCCTTTTCTATAGAGGATAGAAAACTAAGGTTAAGCCAAACACCCTCCTTCTTGATAATTCATCTTCCTTGGTGGATCACCTCTAGAGGCCAAACACTTGGGTGGCTAACGTTGATCAAAGGAAGGAATCTAACCCGGAAATTCAAGGAGATCACGAAGAACAAGGAGTTGAACTAGTACCTGTGGAAGCTTCGTTCTACGAGGGTATGATTCCATAACTTCTTATTTATCGTTTTAAATTAATAATTTGCATAAAGGATGATCCGGGTAATGGTTTTGTAGAAATTTTTTAAACTCTGATATACCATGCTTCCGCTAATTTTTGCAATTTGATTGCGTCACGATTTCGTACAAACCCAACAGATCTGTCCCAATCGGAATGATCGGTGGGTCACTAACCAAGGATGTCGTCAAACCAGAAAATAAATCATCCTCGGTGGGAGAATCAGGATCCTCCATAGGCTCCTCCTCGTCTAAATCAATGCTCGGAGCTGAATGGATAACCACAGCCAATGCAATATCTGCCTCCAACCATGCAGAATACTCTGGGGAACGATCTGGATGGCTAATAGAAAAATCAGCCCTCTCCCTAAGAGTTCAACACTCATAAGTCTTGGTAAGGTCAGCTGACGACAAAGATGAAGCTGATACCCGATGATCCATAGCCCCATAGCCCACTCAAAGTGCTGAAGGCTATAAAACTGATCAAACTGGCCCATGACTGCTAGCGGATGATATGTGGTCACCCTTCTCAAACCCGCCAAGGGCAGGTAATCCAAACCCTCTGCATGAGTACTAAAGCTGTAAGGGGACCTAAACCCTGAGCAGGGTAAGATCAAAAATGGATGATCAATCTCCATCAAAAAGGCTAACCATAATGCCGCATCTGTACACTATGTCAACTGAAAAGAGTAGGACATAGCTATCTCATGAATAAAGAAGTACCCATGATGTCTGAAGGTGCTGATAGGACTCAAATGTGTCATGAACCACACGTATAGTAACACGGCGCTGCCTCTGAAGAACCCCTCTGGATGGGAATGGCAGAATGTAGCCGACCTCAATGTCTCGGCCAATATCATCGGCAAGATAGTACAACAATGTCTATGAGCACAAACCATTACCATCAAGCCAATGTCCAAGTGGTTCATATATAGTGGCATGTACAAATAAGCTGTGACGCACATCAACAGAACGTCCACACATCCAAACTGTCACTCAACTCCAAGAATGATGAAATCTCTGGAATATCGCTCATAGCTGTCCAGCTGGCCAAAGCGATCAATCAAAAAGTCTATGGACACCACATGTCCTATAGTAATATCCCCAGTGATGACTCTGCGTCTCAGACCAGTCATGGTCATAAATGGACGTCTCATATCACTAATGGTTGTCCTGTCACAGGGTAGATCTAATGCCAAACTAATGAGGCGCTCATAGTCCTCTAGCATGGGAGTCAACTAATAAAGGCCAAATTTAAAAACCTGACGCTCGGGTATCCAACAGGATATCATGCTGTCCACAAAGCCCCGTGGAACCTGAAAAGATAAAATGTCCAAAGAATGACCCAACATCTGATCAAATGTCCCCTTATCTGTGGGAGGCATACTGTCATACCAAGATCTCAATGAAGATGATATCAAAGAATGTAGCAGATGCTCGATACGGCTAACGGTAGATGACGACATCTGTAGAACCGTATCATATGACCACCCAGGGTCAAATCTAAACTCACTTGTCTAAATGCATATCCATAACATAATACATGCATAATGATATAAGATGCAATAGGTAGAAAAACATCATGCAATTCTAAAAATATATTATCCACTGAAAGCATCATCTCTGCCCGCTCATAAAATGAAAAACTAAAAAGTACAAGGAACTGGGGTACAACCGCAAAACAACTAATAGAGTCCTATCAAAAGATATAACAAGAAATAGGGCACATCCGCCCTATATCTAATAGAGGCCTATAAAAAGATATAGCGTGAAAGCTATCATAAAGAAATCTATAACATCTACATCCAGGCGATCAACCTGCTATAACTCCTCATGAGTCACAAAATCTCGGCCAGTGGGAATGTTCAGTCGATACAAACGAGGATCAGCACCTGCATAACTGCCAAAATATGGATCTGCTGAGGGGCCAACTCCAGAGCTAGAAGGATCAAACAAATCTTCCTCTGATAGATCTCTGCCAAGAAGCCGGATGAAAAAATGAGCCTTCTCCAACCGCTGCATCAGTCCTTAAATCTGGTCCAAGTTAGTAGGCTCCCTAAGAAAAGCTATCCAGTTTATCATCATCACAGACCTCGACACCATATCTGCCATAAATTGGGTAGCACGAGTCAGAGCTCCAATAGTGCGAGGGCTCCACCAGCGATGAAATGCCTCCTGAGTATGAGGACCCTCTGACAGGGTAAAGCCATCGATGCCTATCAGGGGAATGTCTATGATAGGCTGAGCCAAGGGCCAGTGATGCCAAGTAGGAAGAACAAAAGGAATGCAGATATCTCCCGTGATGCTCCGGATAGCGCGCTCTCCCAAGTAGAGCTCCCAACCTCCCTCAGTCAAATGAGGAACCCGACGAGTGGCCAATGTATACTCCATGATGATCGAAAAGCCATCCATAAACCTGACTGTCAGATAGTCCGGGGTGTAAGGAACCCACGTGATGGAATCGACAGTTAACAGCTCTAGCTGCAAGCGGAAGTGGGTGAATCCTTCTGCTACAAGGACCTCCATCAAAGTGGAGTGATGCCAATGTCATCCCCTCGGATAGGTCTACAAGCCCAAAGTAGTCGCAGGACGTAGGCAAGGAAGCCTCTCATACACCCAGAACTGGCAATGCAAAGATTAAATGATCTAAGTGGTAAAACTATTAAGCACAAGTGAGGAAAATTAAAATGTGAAAGGGAAATTACTCACCAGCAAGAAGGGATAAAAACCTAGCCAAGCCTCCGTCATGCCCTTAGAGCGTAGGAGCATCCCGTAAAGAAAATAGTTGAAGGTGTAGGTACCCCAATCAAAATCCCTGAGGCGCTCCACGTAACGAGTAGCACTAAACAGAGCAAAAGAGACCATCGAGGAGTTGTCTGCAATGAAACAACCCTTGATGATCACCAAGAGCAGTCGCCAAAGAATGCGATCTCTAACCCTCTAATCATCAGGTAGAGGCTCAGTCAAAGCCCCGCTCTGGGCATCAACACTCAAGGGACCAGAACGGACGGTCTGATCCTTGATGGCCAAAATAAGAACTCCCACAAGGGATCTAACGACAGGAGGTGAAATGTCAGCCACCAACGGCACTGGCGCCCCTGTAAACACTATCCCGATGATGAACCTCCAGTCCATCAGTGTCATCATCACCTCGCAGTCCAACAAATGAAGATACTGGGTCTGGTGAAACTAGGGCTCCAATAATTCCCTCAGATAACCCTAGGGGCAACGATGAGGAGAGACTAAAAATAAGGCCTCGAACCCCCAGGTGTTGACGATGGCTTGATACTCCAAATGTAGAGTATGATAAAAAGAGTGGACACTGAACCAGTTCCCCCTAGGCTGTGTAAAGCTAGGAACCTACATCAAATAGCAAGTCCAGATTAAACTTGTGCCCTAAAATGATAAAAAAAAGAAAATCAAGAATGAAAACTTCAGTCATCTCGTTGGCATGAAGGTATATCGATGGGTGGCGGCTCAAGTCGCCCAGCAGCTCCAAAATCAGCACAGTGATGGCTGGAAGCTCCCTATATGGAGCATAAGCTGGTACAGGATCCACAAATGGGACATCCTCATCGTCTACATCATCCGGCCTCTCAGCCCGGATAAGACGAATCGCAGACTCAGCCAAACAGCGAGGCGGCCGAGCTGAACGAGGCTGAAGAACGTCAAAAGCTCTCGCCTCACACCTGAAGTGACCCTGCTATCACTTCCAGGTCTATCTGTCTCTATAACCTGGACAAAGTATCTAAATCACCTCAGAAAGGGTGTGGTAAGCCTTAAACTTATGGCTTATTAAGATTAAATCAGTGCTTCATTCCTATTTTAAGTCCTAAAGCGTGCATTAGTTAACATAAACCCCCCCCCAATAAAGTCAAAATTGCATGTTCATTAAATGCTCTGGCTTTTGAAAAAATTTCGCCAGAGTCTCCTTTTTAAAATGGACTGTTCGCATGCATATACGTATGACTAGGTGGCCATTCAGTAGCACACCTACCCCAAAACATGAAAAGTTCTTATTTATGAAAAAAATCAAAAAACAAACTCCCCATGGAAGCTAAATTATAATGTGCATTTTTAGTTAAAAATCCAGGCTCATTTGCCCTTAAATTGAATGAGTAAACTGACCAAAAAGGGTGTCAAATGACTGTCTCAAAAATTGAATTTTTTTACATCAAAACATTCAGTGTAGTAAGATATGCATATTGTCTAAAAAATTTTATCAAGTCATATAGGCACGCCTATTCGCTATATTGTGTTTAGAAGCTTACTATATGAAATCTAACATTCTAACAATCAAAATTTGAAAAGAACGGATGTAAACATTACCAGAGATGTGCAGAACATTTGTACAGTGACGAAATTTGAAAAAAACAGCCAGAACTCCGTAGATCTTAAGAAGAAATTTCAGATTTTCTTTGTAGTTCAAAGTTAAAAATGAATTATGAAAACCTTGGGTGCCTAATTATACTCGTAGGGAGTACCAACTCCATCTGCGGCTGCCACACCTCTACCTGAGGCTCCCTAAGGTGGGTCCCACCCCTTTTAATTTGGTCTGATCGAAGACAAAGCGGAGTTTACAGAAGCTGAAAAGTTATATCATGGAAAAAACTGCTACGCGATTGAGCAGAACGGCCTGAAACCCTGGTTCTAAGCGGCCAGCGCCTGACAAAGGAAGTAACTTACTGTAAGCCATTTATATAAGCCCTGATGTGGTATTCTAAGTACCGATGATGAAAACTGCCTTTGTCATAGCATCGGGAAGGTCCGGCGTTGTGAACAGCGAGTTTTGAATGCGTCAGAATGTCCAGATTGGTCCGAGGGTGTGGATTATTATAAAGATACCCCCACGTCGAGATCGATTAGGTTTGACATTGTAAACCTCTAGCAATAATTCTAGCGAAGCATCGGAAATGAACTGGTGATGAAAATCGTTGAAAACTACATCAGCAAAACTCATAGCATCTGACAAGACAAACTATTGGCAACGATTCAAGTATAGCATCGGGAATGTGCCGGTGATGGGAACAGTGAAGAAATTTCTCCCCACTGAGGAAAGATGAGGGAATCTATTATACAAATCCCCAGCGGGAGCACCGAGAATGATCGGTGGTTTAACCGACCATTGTAAACTACCGTTTGAGTAGGCACCGAGGAGGTTCAGTGAGGTCAACTCTACAAACTACCATTCGAGTAGGAATCAATTCAGTCCAACCGACGGTTAGAAACTACCGTTCGAGTAGGCACCGAGGAGGTTTGGTGAAGGTCAATTCTGTAAACTACCGTTTGAGTAAAAATTAATTCAATCCAACCGACCGTTGCAAACTACCATTCAAGTAGGCACCGAGGAGGTTCGGTGATGGTCAACTCTTCAAACTACCATTTGAGTAGGAATCAATTCAGTTCAACCGACCATTGTAAACTATTCGAGTAGGCATCGAGGAGGTTCAGTGAAGGTCAACTCTGCAAACTACCGTTCGAGTAGGTATCAAATCAAAACAACTCAATCGACCGTTGTAAACTGCCATTCAGGTAGACATCGAGGAGGTTCGATGATGGTCAAATCATTGTTAACTATTGTTCGAGTAGATCGTGAGACTTCTACCCCCGACACAGACATCGGCGTCAACTAAATAGTCATCCAAACCGTTGGTGATAACTCTAATGTAGCGTTATAAAAGATCTGATGATGTAGACTGGTGTAGACTATCATTAGGATAGGTATCAGGAATTCCCCTGAGGTCATTCGTTAAAAGAGGAACGTCCCCAGCTGGAACATCGATAAAGTTCGATGGTTCAAATTGATTGTTGTAAACTACCGTTCGAGTAGGCATCGAGAAAGTTCGATGTTGGTCGAGACTTGGCAAACTACCATTCGAGTGAGCGTCAAGAGAATTCAATAAGGATAACGTCATCCCCAGCAGAAAATGACGAGAACAGCCAGTGATAGCCTACCCGTGGAAACTAACACCACAAGTGCATATAACGCTCGTAACATAACGTAGCATGCATTGCATTACATTTTGCATGAGGCATATTTCTAGTGTCTAGCATTCTTTATCCTGTTCATTCCATTGCATTGCATAAACATGATAAAGAGTGACATCTGTAGACACTCAAAAGTTTGTATTCCTGTTACTAACCCTGAAGGAGGGCAAAACCTTCTTTTACCCTCGACGACAACCTCGGGAGGTACAGTAACCTTGGTGACAACACCGGGAGATCAAATTCAACCCCGGTCACAATGCTGGAATGTCAAGTCAAGCCTCGGCAATTTTGAGATGTCAAGTCAAACCCCAGTGACAACCCTGGGAGGTATAGCAACCCCGACGATAACACCAGGAGATCAAATTAAACCCCGGTCACAATGCCGAGATGTCAAGTCAAGCCGCGGCAATCCCTGGATGTCAAGTCAAACTCCGACGATAACCCCGGGAGGTACAGCAACCCCGACGACAACACCAGGAGTTCAAATTTACACCCAGTCACAACACTGGGATGTCATGTCAAGCCCCGACAATACCGGGATGTCAAGTGAAGCCCCGCTGACAACCCCTGGAGGTACAGCAGCCTTGGCGACAACCCTAGGAGACCAGATCAACCTTCAGAGATAGCACCGAAGCATCAAATCATCCCCAAAGATAACCCTTAGAGACCAACTCAACCTCGGAGATAACCTTGAGGAAGAACAGAGCCGGCTGGGATCAAATCTTGGAGACAACCCCGAGAAAATAGTCGAAAACCTTGCCAAGACAGGAGATAACCCTTGGAGGGGCAAAACAATCATTTTTCCGACTTAAAGCCAAATCAAGTCAAAATCAAGCCAAATTGATGCAATGAGGGTCAGAAAGAGTCATAACATCGATCCCAAGTGAAAACAGCATAATACAGCTCAACGAACGGACTGTAAAAAAATAAAGATCTGATTATAAACCCATCTTCTTGGATTCAGAAAAGGTCAAGTCCCATGTCATTGTGACGCTCTCGAAAAGGGCTTTTTGGAAAGGTACAGCACGCCTCAAATGGACGCCCGATCAAAAGTTATGAAGGTTTGAAACATACTCAGCGTTGGTTAGAGTGTACGTACTTTGAGACGACAGACCCCATAGGAGTGGGCCCCACTCGGGGAGCCGTAGGTAGAGTCGCGGCTACTGTGAGTGCACTTGCAACTATCTGGTTTATAAATAAGACCCCCAACTCTTGGCAAAAAAGAAGAAAAAAAATAGAAAAACGCTTTGAAACTCTGCCCATTTCGCCTCTTAGCCCTACTTCTAGTAATCCAAACTTAGATTTTATTCTTCCAATACGTTTGCACACGTATATTCTATAATATATCAAAAATTAACCGGTGGAAACATCCATTCGAAGCCCTTCCAGTGGCAAAGAGCCCGTGGAGCAGTCTATTATAAGTATTTTTATGATCAGAAACTTCCTACTACTTCATTATGCATATGTGAGCGTGCATATGAAATTTTAACTTCTAGTTTTGCCCAGAACTCAGTTACGTGGCCTTTTTAGCTTACGTTTTAGTATATATAAGTATATATATACTTTTTTCTTTGCTTGTACAGCTTGGATTTTTAATTCGTGGCTTTTTACTGATTTTATATATATATTACTATATCTATATATATTTGTACTATTTTGTTCGGCTTGGATCATTGATTAGTGGCCCTTTTCAGCTTTATTATATATATAACTAATTATATATATATACTAACTTTCAATTCAGTAGACCCTGGATTGCTAATTCGTGGCCCTTTTACTACTTTTGTGTATATAACTATATATATAATTTTTCTAACTTCGTTTGGCATGGATTACAAATTCGTGGCCTTTTTACAGCTTTTATGTAAATATATATATATTTACATTTCAGTCGAGCCTGGATTGCAAATTCGTGGCTCTTTACAACTTTTATATATATATATATATATATATATATACACATTTAAGTTGAGCCTGGATTATAAATTCGTGGCTCTTTATTGCTTTTATACATATATATCTATATTTACATTTTTCGTCTAGCTTGGATTGGAAATCCCGTGGTTTATATATATATATATATATATATATATATATATATATATATATATATATATATATATATATTTCTTCGCCGGGCCTGGATTGCAAATTTGTGGCCCTTTACCGCTGTTGTATATATATATATTCTTTGCTCAATTATTAAATATTTGCTTTAAATATTCATTTTATATGAATCTGCACTGATGTAAATATGACGAACTATATTTATCTAAATCTAGCCCTTTCTAACTTTTAAACGGTTCAAAATCGGTTAAACCGGAACCGAGAAGCTAGAATGGCTAAGATTTATTTAAATCTAGTATTTTTCTAGCTTTGTAAATATCAAGTGACTACGTGACCCTAGATCCGTATCTAGCGAAAATGGGAAGCTTTGGCTACGCGTACGCGAGGATTTAACTGATGATTCCTTCGTTTTGCGACGTCTAGAGTACAGTTTGCTTCTTCTGTGAATATTTGTGGTGTGCATGTTTTCTTGGCCATTTTCTGTGAGCCTGGGAATCGTGGGATTGACGATCAAACTGATCTAAATCTGATTCCCACAATGGACAACTGCACATTGTAAACATATCTTGCCACTTTTTCTGTAAAATGTACATTCAAGAGACCTTAAAATGGTTATCCGGATTTAAGGTTTCAAACATTGTGAAATATAATTTGTAGTGCTAGAGTCACTTCGATGACTGTCATGCCCACAAGAAGACCAGCACTTGTAAATATATTCTGTGGTCGAGGATGCTTCGTAGCCCGACAGCCAACATCCAAATCAAGCCAAAGGCTGAATAGATAAAATGGAAGTATCAACATGCTTCAATTCCTATACGAGCGAAAGGGTTTGAAAACCACCTTTCAAAATATCATTTTCATATCTTGTCTAAAAATAGATTTTTCAAATACAAAAGCAAACCCTTCATATATATGTCCAATGAAGCAAGTCACTACTTTCAAATCAAAACAAACGTAGGCTCAATTACTTTCAGCATGCACACACACATTTCAAAATAAAAAAAGGAAATATTGAAAAGATGCGGTAACCGTGTTTCACGGAAGTTGGGGGTGCCTAACACCTTCCCCCCGCTTAACCAATCCCCCAAACTTTAAAAATCTCGGTTTCAAGGCCATGTTTTGAGAGCGTCCGGTAATTGGGCCTACTTGCAAAAAACAAACAAACTCGATTGAGTTGGTACAACCATTTTAAATATACCAATTGGCGACTCTGTAAACCTTTCAAATCGTCGACATGATACATGTTGGCCTTTTTCTAAAAATTTCACTCTTCATAAAACAGATAAGACAAATAAGGGTAGAAACCAACAAATTTAGGAAGAGGAAAATTTGTCCAAAGCGATAAGATTTTTTCCCGATGTCGACAGCAACCCTCCTAAACAATTTAGGATTAGGGTTTCATATTAATTAATTAAACTCCTTTAGTTAATTAGGCTTCCCAATCTTATTGGGAATAACTAATTAAACTCTTTAATTAATTAGCCTCCTAATCTTATTATGAATATATATATATATATATATATATATATATATATATATATATATATCTAAGAAAGTATATTATTAATTAATTCCCAAACTCCTTTAAGAATTAAATAATAATAATAATAATAATAATAATAATAATAATAACAAGACTTATTTTATTAATTTATATTTAATATTTTTAAAATATTAAATAATACATATTAAGATATTTAATTTATTCTATCACCACTTATTAAAGTAAATATACTTAACTTATTATTACGATTATGTCATTTGCTTTTTAATAAATATTCTTTTTTATGGTATGACCCTTTAGGTTCTCCGTATTAAACCGATTGTGAATAAATCAATTAGAACAATTATAATCTTATTTAAATAAATAAATTAAACTAATAATTCATTTAAATAAATAACATTTATTCTATAATAAGGCCAAGCCGCTTTAGCGATCAACGACTTTCCAGATAATATAAATTTCAACATTAATCTTAAAAGAACCTTTGAGTAAATAGTTACTGTACAGTTCAATCCTTCTACCATATAATGTCCCAATTAAATATAAGACATGAAATTACTGTCAAGTCTTATTTTATTTAATTATATGTTTTTCGATCCTTAAATGCACAACTCCAAATAATGCAAATTAGAAAATCTTTTCTAATTTTATTCCACCTTGGTCAAGGATTCTTGGGTTGTCATTTATCGAATCACATAGGACATATCTCTTCTTTTACTAGAAGTGGTAGATTTTTTATTGATCATTCATTTTCTCCATATATAACATATTACACCAAATTATACCCTTTGATATACCCTAAGGGTTTTAAGGGACATGTCAAAGTATAACTTATCATACACAAGATACTATGATGATCTCAAGTCTAAGGATCATTTGTACAACTATCACTACAGGAATTTCTATTGACAGACAAGTAAAACTCCATTAGGTATTCTTTAGCGAGCCACGTTCAGTAAGCTTATTCTCCAATAAGCACCTATATAGTTGCTTTATTGTTTCCACACAAATGATCATGAGATCGATCATCCTCATCCAATGAGTGAGCAACGTATGCACCAAGTTATCCAGATTCACTAATTCACTTTTTAGTAGTCCAATAATTGGGAACAATTTTAGTTTTAAGCTATCTAAGAATTTAGATCTCATTAGCATGATCATCATCATGATTCTAAAAGCATTGCTTAAAATTATGAGTTTATAACATATTATAATAACATCATCTTGTAGATAATTAAATGCCTTTAATTAAATAATACTTTTATTAATATATGAATAAAGATTGTTGCAAAGTATATGCTTTATCATTAAACATGATTTGCTTGTGTGCATACTATTTTCAACCAGGTGTAAAGATACCCCTCAGGCTAGTAACCCAAGCAGTGATTCGAGACATTAGGCTGACTATGTATCTTTTATCTTTTCACTAATTGTCATTGCTATTGCCATAGCTCATACCCCACAACTAAGAGTCGAGGTAACTGCAAAGTGCAGACACGCATATGAGGTCAATTCTACTCCAAACATCACTTTGAACTAGAATTTTGAAAAGTTTAAATTTTTTGATCGTTCTTGTGATTCTTGCTCCACAGACGCTTATCAAAATTAATCCAATTCATAACAAGTTAAACAAAATCTCTTTTTTAAAACATTTTCTAAGATTCTAATGCAATATTTATCTATACTTAACATGTATATTATCGCTAATGCATGTAAATAGAGATTAAAAGCACATATAGAGATGAAAGAGTCGTACCTCATATGTGGATCTATGTATTCTAAGAAAATTATGATTGGAAAAGACTGATTGATCATACTGGATCACCAGTGAAATGAGACGAGGGTCCTTTTGATGATGACGGACCATGCCGATGGTGCTAACTAGTGAACTTTCCTTTTAAGGATAGTCGATGAATGCCCCAGTGTTTGAGTTATCGCTGTTTCCAAAATTGCCCTAGTCTTGTTTATCGTAAAGGTCCCAATATCGGTTGTTGTTGATTCTGAAATTGCCCCAGTCTTGCTTGTCATCTGGGGTAATTACTTTGTTGTATGTTTAACAGATGGGCTAATAAGATGTCTAGATCGCAAAAGTTTTTGCCTCATGACTCACATGATGAACAGGTAGTGGAGCTTTGTTATTTGGTTTGCCCCAATCCTCATTTTGACTTGTAGGTGTTATTGTCTTTGATGATTTTCTTCTTCTAATTTGATGAAGGTTTCAAATTGAGGGTGTCATCTTTTTGAAGGTCCTTACGGATGATTATATTTGATATATCGCGGTATTGTTGTTTCAATTTTGATGATTGATGTCAAGAGGCCTTCAGACTCCACTAAATTGAATTTAAAAGCTTAGCTTGGTTGGTGATGTGATGGCTTCAACCAGATTTAGTTTGATCTGTGAGGTTTAAACTGTGGCCTTTTCCTCAAGGAATAGGTCGTTGGGTATGAGATAGACTTTGCCACGATGGTAGCCCATGTGTTTTTATAGGTCAAAGGAGATCAAGTCTTCTTGTACTTCAGGAGTGAGGAGTTGTTGACGAGTTGCATCTTATGATGATTTTTATTTCATCCCTGTGACTGGTTGTCTTAATGTATCGTTGTCTCTTCCTTTCCAGGACTTGTGTCAGATTTGATGGAATGACATTGAGGTGTCGTTGGGTCTTCTCAACATGGCTCGCTGATTTTAAGGGTTTTTCTTGGGTGTAGGCTTTTCAAGTTTCAATTTGGTGTCTTGAGACTGGTCTTTGGGTTTATATTTGGGTTGGATTTTGGGTTGAGAGGTAGAGTGTTTGGTTTTTTTCTTTTGAAAGTTAGACCACACCATAGATGGCTGCCTACATACTCCCGTGGATGGGGGAGATCAAGTCTTACGTAGTTTAGGCTCAAACTGACTAGACCCGACTTGTTTAATTTTTTGATTTTTTGATTTTTTTTGATTTTTTGATTTTTTTTTGATTTTTTTACATGGAAAATAAAATATACAATGCTAAGAAAGTGATATCGTCTCATATCTCCTAGAACTCGTAACTTTATCCTCTAGATCTACGTCTTCCTGGCTAGCTGAGGCCTGATAGTCCAGTTATCAGTGGTTATGTTTCCTTCGAGGCTCGTTATAGAGATTACCTCCTGGTTATAAATATTTTCAATTATGGCCATAACTTGATCGTCTCCTAATTCAGTATATCCCTTAAAGAGGCTTAAACTGGACTCGTCACAAAAAGGGATGAACTCTTGATTCCTCGATGGGTTGACTTCCTCGACAACTTCACCACCTTTTTCTTCATCTATCCCTTCACCTTTCTCATAGGCTTGAGAGGATTTAATTATGAAATCTCTCTCAAACTGTTGTATTTCTCGTAAGGAACTTTCCTTTTTGGCTTTTTCCACACTTGAAAAGATCAATATTTCCTCCACATAATCCAAGAGGGTAAAATCAGGAATGTGGTTGCTATCTTTTTGAAACAAAATATTTTACAGCTGCGGAGGAATTTCCTTAGGGGGTTGTCTTATTTCCTCTACCACTCCACTCCTTATGATCAGTTCACCTTGTGCTCCGCCAGGATTAGTGCTCATAGCCATCACTTCTTTTGACCTGTCAGTCTTAAGTGGAAATCTTAAGCTCTTCATTTCCCTTTTGCCTTTTTTGGTCATAGGGATTTCTATCTTTAGTTCTCCATTTTTAATGAGATCTTGGATTTTGTGTTACAAATGCCAACATTCCTCGGTCGCATGTCCTGATGCTTCAAAATGATAAGCACACCTCTTGTTGAGATTATAATGCCTTCCTTTGGAATTAGTAGGTGGAGCCAGCTTAGTGATCTTTTTCTGCGCAACCAACAGTGCTAACACAATTTCCAACGAGTCCCCCAAAGGCGTGAATACCTTTCTCTGCCTACTCTTCCTGACTCTCGATGTCGTAGGATTTTGGGGGTTTTCCAGGGTTTGTATTGTTGTTTGATACTTCCTCTTTAAGAATTCGCATTCCTCCGGGCAATTTTTCCACTGGTGAGATCTTCTAGTAATTTTATCATTCCAATTTTCCTGTCCTTTCAGTCTGCTTTAACATTCTTCAGTTAGTTGGATTATTTCGATGGGAGATAGGCTTACATTTTGGCTAACCCCCTCTTTATCTAGGCTTTGTAATAGTTGAGTGAAAAGGTTCCTTCTAACCTGATGTTGGCGCACTATTAGATTAGCTAACAGACTTACTTGATATTGGATAGTCTCTAATTTTTGCATCACTGTCATACACTCATCTGTATTTTCCCATTCGAGGACATTTGTTCTTTTCCTTTGGGGGTATTCCTCTATCCTTCGTATGTACGTACGATTTGGATCCATTTTAGCGCTTACAGACCCGATCATATTCACTTCTTCTGTATCATGCTGGATCAGAAGGTTGGTGTTGACATTTGGATGGTCAGGTTGTTGGACTACAACATCTCCGCTTTCGATCAGATTTTGGATTTTGTGCTTTAAGGAAGAACAATCTTGTGTATCGTGTCTTGGAGACCCTGAATGGTAAGCACATCTCAGGTTTGGATTGTATCTTTTCCTTTTTGGATCTAGTGGGGGAGACAATTCGATAATCTTTTTGTGGCCCATTCATAATGCCAATACATTCTTAAGGGAATCGTTTAGTGGAGTGAAAACCCGATTTTCCGTTCTTTCAAATTTTCTCTTTCTATCCTGGCCTTGGTTGGATGTGACCTGTTGTTGCAATGATAGATCACCTTCCTTCATCCATATGGATGGGCTATGGTTGGGTCTCCTAGATTGCGCTTTCTTCATCACCTTTCTTGGGTACCTTCTTGGGATCGCTCGCATAGTTACCATACTGTATATGCTCGATGACTACTTCCAAGGCAGTGAGATCTTTAATATTGCCTGCTTTCAGAATCGTCTCTGCCAAAGTGTTTGATCATCTCTGGTAATGGCTTTCCTATTCCAGCTAGGATCCTCTCATAGTAAGGTGCCTCTTGGATGTCTATGAAAGTTATCACCATTTTAGTTTCTAACATAGGCGGGTTGACCTGTGCTTCCATACGCCTCCATCTTTGGGCATATTCAGGGAAAGACTCAGTACTTTACTTTTTGACTTTAGTCACTTGGTATCGATCTGGTGCCATTTGTGATTGAAAAATGTACTGATTTAGGAAGGCATGAGCTAGCTCTTCCCAGCTATAGATTTTGGAGTTGTCTAGTCGAGCGTACCAAGCTCTGGCTTCTCTGGTCAGACTTTTCTGGAATAGTTGCATTTTTAGCTTTTTCATCCTCTGCATAGCATCCGAGTTCTCCAATGTATACCTTTAGGTGGGTGTAATGATATCCCATCCCGTTGTACTTTTCACAATCTGGGGCATGGAACTTATCTGGATAACGAGCCCTTGGAAAGATATATAGATCTGAGTAGTTGACACTTCCATATGTGCCAGTCACTTTGATTGACTGGATGGTTTCTTCCATTTGTTGGACTTTTTTTCTAATATCCCTGGTTTCTCGGTCATTCTTGAGATTGGTTATTTCAGGTGTTTTGTTGGTTCCCTTACTAGAGTGGGGTTTAGATATCTGTGTTTCCACTTTTTTGTCAGTACCCTGACTGCCTCCTTGTACAGAGGACTCTAGTTGAGTGGGTATCAGTGGACCCTGAGTGCTTTTACTTTGTTCTTTCAAAAGGATAGCCAACTCTGCTATTTGATCTTTAAGTCCTTCAAACTCCTTTCGAGACACGGAACCTGATTTGTTTTAGGTACTTTCAGCCATGTTAATGGATAAGCTTTATGCCTTCCTAGATTATGATCTAGTAATGGGACCAATATTACCTACAAGACGAGTAGGTAGTTTAGTCTTGATAACGCTAACAATATGCATACTATGCAATGTGTCAGTTTTAAGGGGTTTTTTAATGTTTTCTTACAAAATAGATGTCAGTTGTTTTGATGACCGGACAGTATAACAGGATTTGATATTTGACAATGAATTAACATTTATAGCATTTAATATTTGACATGGAATTGAAAGGGAAAGGTATGAAGAGCCTTCCCTTCGCATTTGATTTATCAGAGGCTGACCTATCTTAGGTTTACTCTCACGGGCTTTTCGACATAAAGGTTCCCAGATCATCGCAATCTAATAGATGGAAAGCTAATCCGATCTTTCATCTGGAGCGGATCTGAGTGGTACCTTTCTTGAGCCTCATTTGGGCTTAATCGCTTCTCCTGGTGGAGGAATCACACAACATACATTCATTCGTGTCTCACCGTATGCAAAATGATGACATTGTGTGAAGCACTAATATAAAGCGGGGTAAAGAGACATTCATTTACATTCATTCAATGTAAAGACGACATTCACACACATACAAAAAAGAAAATTAAAAAGATTGAAATGTGGCTTAAGCCCTCTACTGTCCCTAGTAGAGTGACCACCTATCGACGCTGAGAGAAAAATCACTCTTCCTAGGTGTTTTGTTATTACCCTTTTATGTTTTTTATATGGTTTAATCTTGCTTAAAGGGTGATATTTTAGGAAGAGACCTACATATAATGTCGACGATTTGAAAAGATTTGATTTGATTGGTCCAAATTAGACAGAGCCACTAGTTGGTATGAGTTAAATGGTTGTACCAACTCAACCGAGTTTTAAAATTTTTTGCATTATGGCCCAATATTGGACTTTGTTTATTTGGTCTTGAAAACCGAGATTCATAGATTTCGGGGGCTTGCTTAAGCGAGAGGAAGGTGTTAGGCACCCCCCAACTTCTGTGAAACACGGTTACCGTGTCTTTTCATTCTCTAATTATTGTGTATGTGTGTGTTGCAGTTAATTGGGCCTAAATGCTTTTTTTTAAAGTAGTATTGTGCTTCGTTGGACCTATATACAAAGGGTTTGATTTATTAAAAAGTCTATTTCAAGCAATAATATAAAAATGATGTTTTGAAAAGCTATTTTCAAACCCTTTCGCTCGCATAGGAATTGAAGCCTTTTGATACTTCCATTTTATTCTATAATATATATAAGTGTCGAACTCCTTATGGGCATAAAAGCCATCGAAGTATGCTCGAGCACCACATATATGATTTTCACTATTTTGGGTCCTTAAACCCATATAACCATTTTAAGGCCCTGGATTTACAAGTATAAGGATATGTAAGCTAGCTGTACAACTGAAAAGGGTCCATCACGGGAACCGAATCTAGATCCATTGATTGAATCGTAGATCTTGTAGCTCCTAGACTCGCATGATATCACATAAGCAGCCTGCATAACAAATATACTGAAATAAAATATATATCTATACTAGACATCGCTGGACAAAGGATTCATCAGTTAAATCCCCATTAGCGAGTAGCCCGTTGCTTTCAGCTTCCTTTAGATACACATCTAGGGTCACATGATCGCTAAATACTTACAAAAACTAGAAAGAAAACTATATCTGTACAGATCTTAGCCATTCTAGCTTCCTGGTTCTAATTTTACAACTTTAGAACTAGTTAAAAGCTAGATCTAGTACATATCTAGTTAATAAAGCTTAAATATTAACTATTTAAGAGAAATGAAGGGTCAAAAACTCAGATATGACGAATATAAGCTACTAAATATATGTATATAGCACTTATATACGTATTAGAGTAAGCGAAAAATACAAATCTGGAAAAATCTTACAGTATTTTGCTAGAACGGCTCTTGAAAGGCTTCTAGAGCCTCAAACATCATTTCTCACCTGTTAAAAATTGATATGTTGTACTATATATGTATATAAACATTTACAAAAGAGTTTTACAAAAATTGGAGTAAGATTCGAGCTCCGTTTAGCTATTCTAGCCACTATTTCTCTCGTCGCGGCCCTTTTGTTATCTAATATTCTCTTGGAAGCCAAAGGAGAGAGGTTCTATTTATAGACCCTGGCTGCCACTATTCTACCTGCGGCAGCCTAAAAGTGGGCCTCACTTTCTCGGTATTCATCCTATTAGGTTAGGTTTTTATGCTGCGCGCTAGAACGACCATAACTCTAAATTCGGAAGAAGTTAGAAGACATGCCATATCAATCCAGAAAGATATTTTCGATAGCTTCACAATGGTGTATTGTTAACCTCATTCTGAGATTGGGAAGATAGGCAAAAGGGGAAAAACCACCCCTAGGTAGATGCTAGATAGACATTCACCTTGTTGTGCGTTGGGAAGCTTGATCCTTTCAATCCAGGAATCCTATAGAGGTGTGCCATACCATTTAGGAATGTTCTTTCAACGGGCTATGTAATGACATTGGGCTTGACTATTTCAGAATCCGGGAAGATGGGTCCATGACAAGAATAACATCTTCAGGTCTTCGAAGGTAGTCTGTTGAGTTGTCTTGCATAGTTTGCACTTGGCATTGTTGTTATTGTTCTATATGACCTTCTTCACAGTAATTTGATCTGATTTAATGTTGAGTTTCCAAAATTACTCTTTTTCCCTTCTAGGTTGGTTTCGGGCTTGAGGTAGCTGCAACTGTCTTTTCTCGAGGTTATCTTCGAGGTTCGACTGTTGTCGACTTCTGTCCGTCTTCAGGGTTATCTCTGAAGTTGATTTGATGATTTTTCGGGGCTATCTCTGGGGGTCTGGTTTGATGTTGTAATCCTCCAAGGCTATCTCTAGAGTGTGAAAATGCGCTTTTGCCCTCCTGCAAAGTAAGTACAAAGGAAGCAAAATTTTGAGTGTCTACAGTTATTTTCAAGATAATCCACGACTTTGTTGGTTTGAAGAAATCATTTTGTAAAATAGCGGAAGCATGACATAAATAGAATTTAAAATTTTTTGCGATCCCAGAAATCATCCTATGCGATATTATTCATCGACAAAGGATAAAAGATATACCTTATAAAGATAATACAACTCCTTGCTATGATCTTCAAGTTTCAATCCTTTGATCCTTCGTGTTTCTCCAATTCCTCGGATCAAACGTTTGCTACCCAAGTGTGCAACGCTCTAAAGGTGATCCACAAAGAGTAATTAGATTGAAGAAGTGAATTTAGGTTCTACAAGACTTTGGGTGGCTAGCCCAAATTCTCTCTCTTCTAACTTCTTAGGTTTTAGAGAATACTTACGTACTATTAAAATACTAAATGACTCACATCTATAATAAGACCTTTCTTATTTATAGACTAACCCTCCCTCCTAACACCTTGGATTTAGGGTTTTAATTTAATTATGAATCTAACTAGGAATTAAATAATAATAATAAATAATAAGACTTCTCGTATTTATTTAAAATTAGTATTTCTCCAAATACTTAATTATAAATATTATGCTATTTAATTTATTCACTAATAAATTAAATACTTAATTTATTATTATCAAGCCAATTAATTTATAATATTAATATTAATAGTAAGCATCCTTTTATTAATTTATAATTTAGTATTTCTCCAAATACTTAATTATAAATATTAAGCTATTTAATTTATTCGATTAATAAATTAAATACACTTAATTCATTATTATTAAGTCAATCACTTCTAAAATTATATTTCTCTTTTTATGGTGTGACCCTTTAGGTTCAATATTAAACCGATAACATAATAAATAAATTACAACCACTCTAATATTATTTATAATGAATTAAACTTTTTCAAATTCATAAATAAATAAACAATATTTATTATACATCATGAGTGACACCTTACATTAGTATATCATTGAAAGTAGTATGCACACAAGCCAATCATATTTGATATTATGTAGCATATACTTTGTAATCTTCTTCATTTATTAATAAAAGAAATGATTTATTAAAGGCATTTTTTGTTATCTACATGGTGTTGTTATATTATATGTGATAAACTCATAGTTTTAACCAATGCTTTTAGAATCATGATGATGATTATGCTAATGAGATCTAAAATCTTAGATAGTTTAAAACTAAAATAGTTCCCAATCGTTGGATTACTAAAAAGGAGATTAGTGAATCCGGATAGATTTGTACTTTGCTTGCTCTTAGGAAGAGAATGATTGATCTCATAATCATTTGTGTGGCGACACTAAAGCAAGTATGTAACTGCTTATTGGAGAATAAATTCACTGAAAGTGGGTCGCTAAGGAATACCTAATGAAGTTTTACTTGCCTATCAATAGAAATTCCTCTAGTAATAGTAGTACAAGTGATCCTCAGACTTGAGATCATCATAGTTTCTTTTGTATGATGAGTTATACTTTTACATGTCCCTTAATACCTTTAGGGTATATCAAAGGGTATGCTTGGTTATAATAATTTGTACGTGGAGATAATGAATGATTAACAAAGAATCTATTGCTTCTAGTAAAAGGAGAGAATGTCCTATATGATTCGATAAATGACAACTCAAGAATCATTGGCCAAGGTAGAATGAAATTAGAAAGGAGTTTCTAATTTGCATTATTTAGAGTTGTGTATTTTAGAATCGAAATACATATAATTAAATAAAATAAGACTTGATAGTAATTCCATGTCTTATATTTAATTGGGACAGTCGACGCAGGGAATATTCGATTACTAAATATTATGCTTTCTACCTTTTCTATTTCACTATGTCGATTAATTCATTTAAAGGTTAGACATGAATGCCGAAGAATTTGAAAAGATTGATTTTTGTATATTGGGCTGAATGAGACAGAGTCACCAGTTAGTATGAATCCAAGAGGATGTACCAACTCATCCGGATTTTAAAAGTTTTCCCAATATAGCCCAATATGTGACTCCATTGGTCTAGAAACCCGAGATTCATAGAGTTCGGGGGCTTGCTTAAGCGGGGGGAAAGTGTTAGGTATCCCCCGACTTTTGCGAAAACACGGTTACTACATCTTATTAGTTTTCTAAGCATAAAGTGTGTGTGTGTGTGTGTGGGTGTGTGTGTGAAAGCTTTTATTGTGCAAAGTGCTTTGATTTTAAAGTTTATTCTAAGTCTCATTTGAAGTTATTTGAAAGTAGTGATGTACCTCTTTTGACCTATGCACGAAGAATTTGATTTAAGAAAAGTTCATTTTTAGAACAAATGATATAGCAATGACGTTTTGGAAAATAAGGTTTTCAAATCCTTCGTCAAATAGGAATCTAGATCTTTTAATACTTCCATTTATTAATCCTAAAAAAATCTATCCCCGAAATGCTTTATTTTTATACAAGCTCTTTGCGATTTTGATTTGAAAATATTTTTGGGTGATAATGCATGAAAGAAAGCGCCAAAAAGGGTTGAATCATCGGGCATAAAATCCATCTTGATGAACCCGAGCACCCACAATCACGAATTTTTACTATCACGAGATCTTAAATCTGACTTCTCGGGACAAACCCCTCGAACTCGTTTTAAGATCCAATATTACATGTATAATGATTTTAAGTTATTTAAACATTACATTGTAAACAAAAAGTTCATCATGGGAATCTAGTAGAGATCCAGTTGTTAGATCTCAACCCCAGGATTCCTAAGCTCACATTAATATACTTAAGCATATATATATATATATACAATATATCCTAGACCCGATACTAGGTGATTCATCGGTTAGAATCCCTATCTCAAGCCATTAGGACCCCCTTCACCTCTAGATATAGATCTAGGGTTCTACGAGATGATCATGACCGACCAAAAGCGTTAAAATGACTAGATCTACTGTAGATCTAAGCTGATCTAGTATATAGGTTAGAGCTTCGAGCTCCATAATCGGTTAAAGGCTAGATCTGGCTAGATCTAGGTAGATTTAACCAAGTAACTTGATTTCTAACAATATATACACAAAGTAATCGATAAAACCTCTAGATCTACCAACTACTATAAATATATATGTAAAACAACAAGTCTAAATAGATTCAAACAATATATGAAATAGATCTAGTGTTTAGAACAACATTTACAAAGGAGATGACCAAAAATTAGTGTTTTTCACCTTGGGGAGCAAAGAAACAAGCTTCTTTTGGCTTGGGATCAAATTATATCACTCTAGACACTCACGATCTATAGTATGACTAAACAACTTAAATGTGGTGTAAAAATGCAAGATTCGAGGGTTTTTCTCTCTAAAACTCCTTTCTCTCTCTAACTTCTCCTCTTTTTTTTTCAAATGAGCTGCTGGCTGCTGGTTAAAGGGATTGGGAACCAGCCGTAGGTACACTTACGGCTGGGTCCCGTGGGCCCCACCACTTCAAAGTTAATTCCTTCAGTGTTGGTCCGATTAAAGTTGAGCCCAAAAATCCTAGAAAGTCCTTGCTGAAAGCTGCGAAATGAGGTTAAGTCTGACTAAATTGGAGTCCGGGAAGATGATGCAATTAGCTGAAAGGTATCTTCCGGTTCTCTAGGATCGTTAATTGGCTAGTCTTTGAAAGCTCATAGTTCAATGATTGATGTGGGGACTTCTTGTGACCACATTCTCAGCTTTGCTATCCTCATTCGGATCACGTCGTGTTGGGGCGTCGTTGGACCTTGATTTCTCCACAGGGTTGTCTCTGAGGTGAAATGATGCCTTTGTCCTCCCTTGGGGTTGTCTTTGATGTGAAATTATGCTTTTACCCTCCTACAAGGTTAGTCCACGGAAAACAAAATTTCAAGTATCTACAGGGACATTGTATGGTTGAAGGATTGAATTGTACAGTAATTATTCACTTGAATGTTCTTTTATGATTAATATTGAAATCTATATTATCTAAAAAGTCGTTGATCGTTAAGGGGGCATACCCTTATTGTATAATACATGTTATTTATTTAAATAAATTAAATAGTTTAATTTATTTATTTAAATAAGATTATAATTATTTTAATTGATTTATTCACTGCTGGTTTAATATGGAGAACCTAAAGGGTCACACCATAAAAAAAATATTTATTTAAGAAGTAAATGACATAATCGTAATAATAAGTTAAGTATATTTAATTTAATCTCTGGTGATAAAATAAATTAAATAGCTTATATTTATTATATTTATTATTTAATATTTTGGAAATATTAAATATAAATTAATAGGAGGTGTCTTATTATTATTATTTCCTTCCTAAAAGAGTTTAGGAATTAATTAATAAAAGTACTCTCATAAGTTTCTAATTGGATTAGGAGCTTAATTAATTAAAAGAATTTAATTAAAATAAAACTCTATTACTAAACGTTTAGGATGGTTGCCTACATCTATAAATAAGAGAAATCTTATTATGGGTTAGGGTGACACACTTATTCCAAGAGTTGGGAGAGTACTGATATTTTTTTATAGAGATAGAAACTAAGGTTTTGCCAACACCCAACTTCTTTGATAGATATTATTACTTGGGGGATTACCTCTAGAGGCTAAACACTTGGATGACTTACAATGATCTAAAGAAGCATTTACATCGGTGAAATTCAAAGGAGTACGTGAAAGGATTTGGAGTTGAACTAGTACTTGAGGAAGCACGGTTCTACAAGGTTATGATTCTGATTCTCCATCTTTTTTTATTAATTGATAATTGAGCACAAGATATGATAATGGTGATGGTTTGTATAAATTTTAAAATCTGATTTTATCGTGCTTCTACCTTATTTATGTAATTTGATTGCATGCTTGCATAATATACAAACCTAACAGTGGTATCAGAGCGTAACGTTGTGCTAATTATCAATTTTGATGATTCCGTGTATGAATTGGTATGTGATTCGATCAAATTTTATGGGCAGAAAAAATTTTCTAGTACTGCGATGCAGCGGCCGCTTCCAGTTAATTCTGAAATGCAGCCGCGGCCGCGTCCGACCCTAGAAATTCGTTTCCAGAGGTACAGCACGGCCGCGCTGCTTCCCAGTTCATTCTAGGCGAGGCCACGTCGGTCTGTAGAAACTAATTTTTTTTTAATTTCTTCAATTAACATAAATGGTTTATTTAATTATTAAAAGTTTAAAATAAAGATGTTTATTTTATCTGGAATAGGAGTTCAGGTTGCTAAAATTAAAGGAGTTTAATTTTGATTAAAATATTTTTTTTTGTTTAAAAACTAAATTTTAGCAAACTTTTGTCCATTAAATGATATCAATGCATATATGGAATGCTTTTATTATTCATAAGATAAATGTTATTTGTTAATGCATATGTTGGTATGCATGATAATAAATGTGATTGATTATGGACTATTGACCAATGGATGGTTGGATTTTATTTTAGTTGGATGCATGAATGACTGGGTTTTATAAATGGGGTCTGCATACCTCGTCTTCTCTAGTTTTTCGTGATGTAATTTCTATCTCTCTACTATGTACTTCTCCTTGAATGTTGATCAGGGTTTCTTTTTATAATAAATAGTTTATGTAATATGATTAGTTAGAATTACTTGAAGAATTAGAGATCAAGGAGCAAAAAGCGCTTGAAGACCCGTTGTAATGGAGCCCGAGTTTAAATATAATAGTTATATTTAAATTCAATTCTTGCACCCTATGTTTGACCTTTTGGTTCCCTTGGTTTCTCTTGTGAAACAAACTTGAATAAATGTCCATAATCAATCTTGGTAGGATATACTATTATATATGTGCATGCTTATACTGTATATATATTATATATTATACAACATGCTTCACATGATAATATGATGCATATTTTATATATATGTGCATGCACGCTAAATAAGATGAGAAAAATAATGACAAACCCCTCAAAGAAATTATATTAAGTTGTAACGTTCAAATGTATTTGGAATATCAAACGTCGCTGTCGACGTTGGTTTAAAAAATCTGCGGGTCGAGTCACAACCCAGATCTTTTAATCTCTTTTCCTAAGTTCTCTCTACCCTCACTCTTTTTATTTCAGAAAAATATTTTGAAGGGTTTTTTTAGGAGAAAGGCCAACATATATCATATCGACGATTTGAACGTTTTACAGAGTCGCCAGTTGGTAGATTTGAAATGATTGTACCAACTCAACCGAGTTTTGTTTGAAAGAGGCCCAATTGCTGGACACTGTCGAAACTTGATCTTTGAAAACAAAGTTTTGAGCTCAGGTGCTTGGTTAAGTATGGGGAAGGTGTTAGGTACCCCCACGACTCCCGTGTAAACACGGTACCGCATCTTTTCAATATTTCCCTTTAAAAACTGGAATGCGTGAGTGAATGTTGTTTGAAAATTAGGCCATTGATTTGATTGATTGAAAGTAGTGCTTTGCTTCGTTGAACTTATATACAAAGGGCTTTGATTTGATTTGCAAAAGCATTTAATTTGATTTTCTTTGAAAAGCTTTTCTTTTGATTGATTTGAAAATGATGTTTTGAAAGCTAGTTTATCAAACCCTTACACTGCCATAGGAATTGAAGCCTGTTGATACTTTCAATTTTATCTTTATAGCCTTAAGATTGCATGTGAATGGTGATTTGTCGGGCTGCGAAGAATCCTCGACCACAGAATATACAAGTGTCGGTCTCCTCATGGGTATGAAAACCATCGGAGGGACGCTGACACGACAATCAACATTTTTTTTCATTATATTGAGACCTTAAATTCGGATAACTATTTTATGCTCTGTTTACATGTACATTTTTACAGAAAAACTGGCAGGGTACATTTGTAAATCAGAGTTTGTCCATCGTGGGAATCAGATTTCGATCGTTTTGATCGTGAATCCCATGATTCCTAGGCTCATACATGAGTAGCCAAGTCCTGCACAGTTCAAATTTGTATAGAAATAGATAAATATCCTAATATTGCCAGAACCGAGGATTCATTCAGTAAATCCTGGTCCGCACGGCCGAAGCATCTCGTTCCCACTAAATAGAGATCTAAGAGACGTGAGGTTACTTTTGAAGCTGAAACTAGAAAGAAAGCTAGATTTAAGAAAATCTCAGCAATTCTAGCTTCTCGGTTCAGTCTGCAGGTTTTAAACCGTTTGAAGACTAGAATTGGCGAGATTTAAATAAATCTAGTCCGCTTGCAGATATGTCAATGCCAATTCATATAAAATGAATATTTAAAGTAGCAGTTGAATAAAAAGCGAGTAAAGCAATATATATATATATATATATATATAAAAGTTGTAAAGGGCGATGGGTTTTCACGCCGGTGCCCGGACTCGAATTGAAATATATATATATATATATATATATATATATATATATATATTGACAAAAACATAGTCAACCAAGACTGGGAAGAGGATTAGTGATGGTGAAGGCTGCTTATATATGCATAAATATATATAAAAGTAGTAAAAAGGCCACATAATGATCCAAGCCGAACTGGAATGTAAGTGTACAGAAAAGTAGTCAACCAGGGACTAGGAGGATAACCCAGTAATGGTGAAGTGTGCAAAAACAATATAAAAGTCACGAAATAGTCCAGGCCAGACTGGAATGTAAATTACAGAAAAGTAGTCAACCAGTGACTGGGGAGATTACCAAGTATGGCGAAGAGTGCAAAAATAATATAAAGGGCGATGGGTTTTCACGCCGGTGCCTGGACTGGAATTGAAATGTATATATATATATATATATATATATATATATATATATATATATTGACAGAAAAGTAGTCAACCAATACTGGGAAGAGAACCCAGTTATGGTGAAAATCGCTCATATATGCGTAAATATATATAAAAGCGGTAAACTACCTCGGATTTGGCATCCGGGCTTGATAGAATTGAAATGTTAGTATATATACAATTAAATATATACAAAAAAGGGCCCAACCCGGACTGAGAAGATAACCCAGTTCGGCGAAGTTGCCAGAACGTGTGTGCTAGTGCAGTGAAGCTGCTGGAGCTGACGGATTGTCAATCCGAGTTGTAGAAATGCCAAAAAATCAATTTATGTACAAAAATGTACCAAATTTTGACGAAAACAACCACGGAATTATGTTCCGGGCATTTTTAGAAAATAAAACTTAACATGCAAGTGTATAAAAGTACGAAGAAGTAATATTCACTTTTTGATCGTGAAAATACTTACAATGGACTGCTACACGGGCTTTTTGCCAAATCGTAGGCTCTATACGTTCAAATCAACCAGTTATTTTCTGATATGTGGTAGTATATGGGTATATCTACACGTTAGAGTGAAAATATTTATGTTTGGAAGAGGTGTAAAAGTCGAAAAATTAAACTAGCAGAGCTTTGCTGCGTTTTAGATTTTTTTCAAAATGAAGGGGGTCACCTTTATTTATAGGCCAGGGAGCCTCCACCCTACCTGCGACTTCCGCAGGTAGAGGTGAGGATCCCCTGGAGGGGCCCGCGGTGTCGGGTTCCATCGTCTCGAAGTATATGCACTCCGAGCAACGCACAGTTAAAGTTAAAACTTTCTAACTTTTAATCGGAGCGTCCGTTTGAGGTTTGCGATACCTTTTTGGAAAGCCCTCACCTAGAGTGTCGTATTAACATAGGATAAAACACTTTCTGGGTCCCAGAAGACGGGTTCATAACCAGGTCTTTGATTCCCCGCAGTTTATCTGTTGAGCTGTCTTGCAACTTTTGCACTCGGGATCATCGTTATCGTTCATTTGACTTCGATGGCATCAATTCGGCTTGAGTTTGATCGAAACGACTGAGAGTTGATAAAATGACAGTTTTGCATCTCCCAGGGTGGTCCTTGGTGGATCTGGCTTCCTAGGGTCATCTCTAGGACTGAACTGCACTTCCTGGATTGAGACCGGGATGACTCAATATGTCCTGGGTTGATGTCGAGGTTGACCTGTACCTCCCGGGTTGATATCAGAGCTGACTTGAAGACCCGATATTGAGATCGGGGTTTGAACTGATGGTCCGATTGGAGAACGTAGCTGGATAGACGGTCCGATTTGAGATCGGAGCTGGATAGACTGTTCGATTGGAGATTAGAGCTGGATAGACGGTTTGATTGGAGATCGAAGCTGGATAGATGGTTTGATTGGAGATCGGAGCTGGATAGACGGTACGATTGGAGATCGGAGCTGGATAGACGGTCTGATTGGAGATCAGAGCTGGATAGACAGTCTAATTGGAGATCAAAGCTGGATAGACGGTTCGATTGGAGATCGGATTTGACTGGAGTACCGACATTGATGATCGAATTTGACTGGAGTACCGATATTGGTGATCAAATTTAGGTTTATCGCTATTGGGGATCGAATTTGGGTTTACCGGCATTGGTGGCCGGATTTAAGTTTACCGATATTGGGGATCTAATTTGGGTTTACCAATATTGGGGATCAAATTTAGGTTTATCGATATTGGGGATCCGATTTGGTTTTACCGATATTGGGGCTTGGATTTAACTGAGTGACCTGCATTGGTTGCCGAATTTGGATTGAAAGCCTGGTATTAGTACCGGGGTTGATTTGATTGACGGTTTTGCCCTCATAAAGTGTTCGTATTAGGGTAAGGAAAATTTTGAGTGTCTATAGATGCCCTTCTTTATCATGTTCATGCAATATAGTGGAATGGATAGGATAAAGATTAGTAGACACTGGAAATAAGACACATGCAAGAGACGTTACGAAGGTTGGGTGTCTTTGAGTGGAACGGGGCTGCTCTCAGGTGCTTACGTCATCTATCTACTGGGGATAACGTTGTTATGGATAGCCCTTGATATTATTGACAGGTTACGACGAACTATTCTTGTCATTTTCTGCTAGGGATGACGTTATTCACGGTAGCTTGCTTAACTCTAATGGGGATGCTATTATGCTATAATTGTTGAAACCCATGGTTTCCCGCATCTGTCAGCATTATTAGGGGGCAGATTTCCTCTTGGCTGATGTCGTTTGTGTGTTTTTGAAGGTTCCTCTGACGGGGTTATCCCTCAGGTATCGAGTCAACTTGCTGGGATCTTTCGATGCTTATCCGGATGATAGGTTTCACTTGGCAGCTTGCAGTAGGGAGCAGAATATCCAATCTTTTACCTCATTCTCTTTTGAGGATGTGTATAACAGATTCCATCATTGAAGATGGATTACTAAAATTGCCTCCATCAACGGATCATTCCCGATGCTTTGTTGGGGCTGAGAAATCAATTAAACTGTATCGGTCAGTACCCGACGCTTCGCTGGGGTTGTGCCAACGGCCGAACTTAACTTCGGTCTGTACCCGAACTTCGCTGGAGTTGAACCAACGGTTGAAATTAACTTCGGTCTGTACCCGAACTTCCCTGGGGTTGTGCCAACTAATGAACTTGACTTCGGTCTGTACCCGAACTTCGCTAGAGTTGAACTAACGGCTAAAATTAACTTCGGTCTGTACCTGAAATTTGATGGAATAGAACCAACAGTTGAACTAGACTCCAGTCTATACCCAAACTTCGTTGGAATAGAACCAACGGTTAAACTTGACTTCGGAGTCTATACCCGAACTTCGCTGTAATTGAACCAACAGTTGAAATTAACTTTAGTCTGTACCTGAACTTCGCTAGGTTTGTGCCAACAATTGAACTGAACTTTGGTTTGTACCCGAACTTCGTTGGAATGGAACTAACGAATGAACTGAACTCGGTCTGTACCCGAAGCTCCGAAAGTGGCAGTTTTCGGCAGTTTTACACAGTTTTTTGGGTAATTTTTTTTGTAGTTTTCTTTGTTGATCCCCAAACATGGCTGCGGGATGAATACCAAGGGTCTCTGTGGGGCTTCCCTTTCTGTCAGATTCCCGCTGCTTAAACACAGATTTTCAGGATAAACCGCTCAATCGCGTAGCGATTTTTCTTCAGATTTGACTCAACAGCACATAAGAACTCCTTTTTGACCCGAATTGAACTGAGCCTGAGGGAGTGGGACCCACCCTGGGGTGCCGCAGGTGGGGGTGTGGCATCCACAGGTGGGCTCTCTTCCACCTGAGCGATTTAATGGGTTGTGGGATTTTCATTTTTCAAGTTTCAGTTTTGAGTTCCAAACAGATTTCGATCTTCTTTTTCAGATCTACGAAGCTTGCATAACTATTTTCTGAATCCGTTAGTTCCTACGCAATCAGCGCAGTGCAGGTAACGTTTTACGTCCTTTTTAGCAAGTTTTGACCATTAAAAGTATGCGAACCACTTAGGGGCCTTTCAGACGCAATGTATGAAAAATGTATGCCTATATGACCTGCTAAAAATTTTCTGACTACATATATATGCATATCTTACTGTAATGCACGTTTGAATGTATGAAAATTCAGGTTCTGAGACAGTGCTATTTTGCACTTTTTGACCAGTTTAGTAATCCTTTTTGAGGCCTAGTGAGCATGGATTTTCAACTAAAAATGTCCATGGTAATTTGGCTACTATGTGAGGTTGACTTTTGATTTTTTTTTATAAATATAAACTGTTTCTATTTTTGGATAGATGTGCTACTGAATGTCCACCTAGACATGCCTGTGTGCATGTGGACAGTCCATTTGACAAAGGAGACTCTGGCGAAATTTTTCCAAAATCTTAGGCATTGAAACATATGCATTTTTGACTTTATTGGGGATTTTTTTTGACTGACCCATGTAGGTTTTTAGCTTCTAAGTTTTAAAAACATGTAGTTTTGACTTTACTGGGTATTTTTGACCGACCCATGCATGTCTTAGGACCTAGAGATATATACTGGGCTGATTGAAAATGATAAGCCACAGGTTTCAGGCTTACCACACCCTTTCTAAGGTGATTTGGAGTATTGGTGTATGCGATGGATCGCGATAGACCCGGCAGTTCCAACAGGGTATCCTCAAGTATCAGAAGGAGGAGGGCTTCTGATGTTCCTCAGTCTCGTCCAGTTCGGACGCCTCGTAGATTGGTGGAGGCGATGATTTGTCCAGCCCAAGACGAACATCCACTTGATATTGACGATGAGGAAGCTCCTTTTGCTGCTCCTGTTCCCGCTCAGGCTCCACTTGCGGAGGTCCTTGGCATTGTTGTGCAAACGCAGGAGTTGTTGGGCGACTTGAGTCGCCATCCATCGAGATATATTCACGCCAACGAGGTGACTTGAAGTTTTTCTCTTCTTGGATTCTTTTTCTTCCTTTTTACCTTTCTCGGGGCACATGTTTTTGACATGGGTTAATTTTTGATGCAGGTTCCCGGCTTTACGCAGCCTCGAGGGAACTGGTTCAGTGTGCATTCCCTGTATCACACTTTGCACAAGGATTACAGGGAGATCGTACATGGTTGGGGCTTTCAGGCCTTTTTCTCGATCCTTTTCCGTAGTTTCCCCTAGGGGTATTTGAGGGCTTTATCTGAGCGCTGGTTCCACCAGACTCAGTCCCTTCATTTGCTAGATTACGAGGTGATGATGACTCTTATGGATTGGAGATTTATCAACGGTATTGAGTTTGAGCGCGAGCCAGTGCCTGTAGTGGCTGACAATATGCCCACTATCATTCGGTTCCTGCTGGGAGTCCCTACGACGACATTCAAGGGTCGGACGGTCCGATCTGGTCCGTTGAGTATAGATGCCCAAGATGGGACTTTAAAAGAGCCCCACCTGATGATCAGAGGGCTAGAGATCGCATTCTGAGGCGATTGTTTTTGTCGATCATCTACTGTGTCCTTCGCCTTGATTAGCCCACTCGACATGTAGAGCGCCTCAGTGACTATGATTGGGGCTCCTATACCTTTGCCTAATTTCTCCGTGGTATGCACATGCTTTTGGAGTGTATGATGGAGGCTTGGTTAGGATTTTACCCATTTTTGTTGGTGAGTACATCTTTCTGTACCTTTTTAATTTTAGCATTCATTTTTGTCAGTCTTGATCACTGAGGACTTTTGATATTTGCATGATCAGCTTTGGGCATTTGAGAGGCTTCCTTGCCCTAGGTCTGGAGACCTATCCTCGGTGATGGAGATGGCATCACTCCACTTTAACGGAGGTCCCTGTTGTTGAGGGATTCACTCACGCTCGTTTGCAGTTGGAGCTTTTGACGATGGGTTCGATCACCTGGACGTCGTACACCTCTGAGTTTTTAACCGTCGGATTCTAGGGAGGCGTCCCTACAGGTCGGGAGTTTATTTTGTCCATCCGCAGAGTCCCTTTATTGATGGTGGGAGGCTGGGAGCTCTATCTTAGAGAGCGTGCCATTAAGAGCGTTACGGGGGAGATTCGCATTCCCATTACTCCTCCTGCTTGGCGTCATTGGCCATTGACCATGCCATTGACAGATATCCCTATGGAGGACATAGATGGCTTTTCCTTATCAGAGAGCCCGTACAGCCAGGAGGCCTTTAGCAGTTGATGGAGTCCTCGCACTATTGGAGCTTAGACTCGTGCCACCCATTTCATGGCAGACATGGTGCTAGGGTCCGTGATGATAACGGACTGGATAGCTTGCCTCAAGGAGCCTACTCACGCAGACCAAATAACAGATCTGACCAGGGAGTTGGATCAGGCCCATTTCTTTATTAGGCACCTTGGCTGAGATCCGTCAGAGGTATCTTCTTTTTTCCCATCTAGCTCAGGAACGGGTCCCTCTTCCGGTCCATTTAGCAGCAGCTATATAGGGGCAGATCCTCCCTTATACTGCCTAGACATGCCTGATAGCAGCTGTTTTATATCCATTGAGGAGATGGAGAGGGTCGATCGCTTTGACACTGGTGTCCTTTGATAGCTATTGGAGCTATATTTTTGGTCAGCCACTGTAATACCCGAGAATTTTCATATCATATTAAATAAATATATTAATGGAAATGAGAGTTTATTTGAATATAAACGATTTTGTGTTATGAGAATGATTAATTCAATTATATTAAATTGAATAATTATAATAATTGAGAAATTTATGGAGTTTGCGATAAACTCGTTGGGAGCCTTGTGTTGCACACTAACGTAATATAAGAATGATTATATTAATTTAAGCGAACAATTAATCTATATTAATTGTTAATCGTAGAATATTAATTAATTGTCATCGTAGAATAATTGGTATAGAATATTAATGGTGATTAATTAATAATATGTGATTATTATTATTGCAAGAAATATAATAATAGTAATAAGCAATGTGTTTATATTATAATAAGATTTATATTCATTTAATGTGATATTTAATCATATAAGTGTTAATCGATTATTATGGAAATTAATAATCAATGAGGAATAGATTAATTAATATTATTGTTAATTAATCAATGAGATAAATAATTTATTTATTTGACAAATAAGTAAGTTATTAATATTATAAGATTATATTAATTATTATGTGCAAACATGCAATAATTAATAATATAAAGTATATGGAATACAACTATATTATATAATGTGGTGCAACATTTATGTGACTATATTATATATATAAACTATATAGTAAAGTTTATTGAATTATGAGAGCTACATGATAATCCCAATGTGACTATGTGAGTGTGTGGACATTAAAATAATGTATCATGGATATATTATAAATAATTATTGATTAATATAATTTAATAATACATGACATAATGTAATGTGATAGTATCCGATTAAATTATACCAGTATGATAAAATGTACATGGATTATATATGCTCAAATTGCATTTACTACATTATGCGAATCCATGTTAGTATCATTAGAATTACATTGTAACTATAATTGTGGCCTAATTATATAGTATGTATACATGTAACATGTTTTGGCATAAGTGTTGTGTATATGCAATTTCTAGAATGCTGAGTATTATATCCCACATGGAATGATCAATACCCCTCCTTCCTCTCATTCACGTGAAAACCTCAAAGGCTAGTCTACTTCCTCATTCATCTCCCAAGCAAGCCTAGCTAATAATTATATGGGGAGTGGGCACAATGATTTGATTCAACAACCCTTACCAACTCTCCATTAACCTCTATACAATTCAAATTTACGTTGGTTTGATTTGTGGTATAATCTCATTGCATGTGTAAGGATTTCTCTATAAATAGGAACTCTTCTCCTTCATATCTCTAATTGCTGAGAATTGCTTGAGTTTGATAAATTGAGAGCATATATAATATCAGTCTAGAGTTGTAAGATTTGAATAGTAGCAAGCTCCATCATTTGCAGAGGTATAATTTCAAAATCTTTATTCTTCATTTCATTCTCTGTCAAAACTTCATTGCTTGTTTCTGTCAAAATCCAAGTTCTTGATCATGAGGAATTGAAATATAATTGAATTATAGAAAGCTTGCTTAGTAGTTACATGGACTTCTATACATGTTAAGATTGGAATGCAGTTGTTCTCCATTCTCATTTTTCTGTCAAGAACTCCGTTTTCATTTTTCTGTCAAAACTTAAATGTTTGATTTTGTGAAATTGGATGACAATTGGTTGTTAAAATGATTATTTGGTGTTATATAGTCTTATAATATAATAAGAAAGCAATGTGGTTAATTGGAAATTGAATTCGTTTGGAATTTCAGTGTTTGGGTTTTGAAACTGCCGTTTTCTGGAACTGTCTGCCGCTGGCTGGGAGCCGGCGCAGCTGCGCCAGTTTTACACTGGGCAGCTACGCAGCTGCGTCAGCAGCATGCAACAGTTCCCTGCCCCTGCTTGATTCTGCTAAGTGATGGTTAGTTTACATGGTTCAGAACAGCATGCTAGCTTGTGTAACATATATATATGAACATAATGAGGCGATGTAAACATGTTGTATTATACTAGCATACATGGTTAACAAAAAGCGTTAGGTTTTCGAAGTGAACTTAGAAGCTTTAAGAATGGACTTTGATATATAAGCGCCATAGTTAGGTTCTGACTTTTGAGACATGTTAGTATGACTTAGAAACACATAAAATGCATGCTAACTTATGTATATAGGTTCTGTAATACAATATGAACATGTGAACCTAACTAGTGCACATTTCTAACGAAAGCGTAGATTTTTAAAAAACAAACTTTGATAAATTATATTCATGTTGATATTCTGACCATACAAGCATGTTGATATGGTTTAAGAATGTACGGAAGGCATGTTGACTTGTTTAGATATGTTTCATAGCATGACATGAGCATGTGGACTTCGTTTGCGAACTTTACTAAGTGAAAGTGTAAGTTTGAAATGTAAATCTTAACATGTTATTGCGAGTCCCGTATTCCAATAATTTTGAACATGTGATAGTACTTTTAGACTCACTCATGTATGATACATGTATATATACCATGATTAGGTGTCGTGAAATCAAATTTAGCATAAACGAAGCATGTTTTCAACTAATAACTGTGATAGTCACATGTATGGAATGTGAATACTCATAAGTATGCTTAATATAGATACCTTAAGTGTTTTGAAAGCGAGCATGATAGGCTTTGTAAATTTCATGACCTTGAATGACAGTAAGTGTCGACCTAGAATCTATATCACATATGTTTAGAACGAGGGAAGGTTATGCAAACATAAAAGTATTCTTTAAAATGTATACATACTATGTGATATCATATGTAAATACTTGAAATCTGATTTTGACGGTTAACTTATGGAAATGCCATAACTTCCTAAGATAAAATATATTTAGTATTGATTGTGGTTTTATGTGATATTAATAATATGCGAGTATGCTTGCTAATTGTGGAAGTCTCACATGATAGTAACGATGTATGAATATAATCAACTTGAGAAAAGAGGAAGTTAAGAATATAAATTAGATACTAAATAATTGTGTAGCTAGGTTAAAACTTAGCTTGTGCGTTGATCGTATATTCGAAGATATAATGTGAAGTTAAATTATATGACTAATGAATATCATATATATATATGTAACTATATTACGATAGGAATTCGAAAGTGTTGATTTGCTTTTCGTGGATAAACTATGGTAAAGGCAAGTTCTCTAACTTACACTCTTTTAAAGTGCAAGTTTCCTTACTTACACTCATTTATAAGTGCAAGTAACTTAGACCTTCATGTTTTACTTTATCCAAGGAACGTTGTAAGCAAGTTTCTAACTCTACTCTTTATTGAACATTCAATTGGCTTATGCTATTATTGTCATACGAATAAACTCTTGAGACTAAATTCTGATATTATGAATCATATACTTCATGAATAGGATAAAAGTTGAATTATATTCTTCGGACTTTAAATCTTGAAATTGAATTTGTTGAGATCTATGTCATTTGATTCGGCTAGACTTATATTATTGAAAAGCGACCCAAACCAATTGATTGGTGCGGGATCTTGTATTTGACTGAGAAGAACAAAATATAACTATCAGAGAACCGACGCGCGCACTTGAGTATGATTGATTGTTATGCATAACGATGGTACTTTAGGCTGATCACCTGTTGTACCTATTTTTGTTAGATTTTCAGTTTATTACTGTCAATTCCTGTGGAAGTTCATAGTCCTTAGTGACTGCTCAGTATTCAGTTATCTTGAAATCTTGAATTGATTTATTATTGAATCACATTGATATTATTATGTCCTTAGCGACTGTTATTGAAAACTGTTGATATTCTTGTTATCCTTGAACTATCAAACCTTGTCATACCCTTTCGAGAATTGAGAATTATATTACAAACCCTTATTGTATATTACTTGCTGGGCAATTTGTGCTCATTCTTGTTTTCCCTAAAAACATTTCAGTTAAGGCCGAGCAGTGCGGACCCTCGAGTACCGACAAGGGCAAGGGAAAGGCTACGGAGTAGCTTAATATTATGTAGAATTTATGATATTACGTACTAGTTAAGGTTATTATTGCTTAAGATATGTTTAAGCTATGTAATCACTATTTAAGTTACGAGACCTTGGGACGTGAATAATTATATTATTTAAATGTAATTTATTCGGTATTAGTTGTGTATTATTCCGCTGTTTGATGCGATATTTAGTCGTATTATTATTGTGATGTATTACCATAAGCACGTGACGAACCGAATTCAAGAGACCCCGTGACGGTCTTAGAATTTGGGGGCGTCACAGTGACTGTTTGGGCTATTTGGCGGTTGTGCCATCATTTTGATAGACCACTATATTAGTTGGGTGGTGGTGCCCCCATTTCCCTGTATTTTCCTTTTTGCTTTGTATTATCAGACACGGATGATGTCCTACAGTAGATAGGTTGTTGTAGATATTCATGATCTTTTCTATCTATCGCATCAGGTTTATATTTGTCATCATGCATATATTATGTCATGTGTATGCATTCAGACAGCTGCGACTTGATTTGACCTCTAGATGGTCTTGTGGTACGGTGCTACAGATGATGTCGTCCGCGATCAGCCTTATTGAGCATTCACCACCGTCTGATGTGGTATGAGAGCCTGCCCTACCTAGTCCGAGGGACAGTGGACCACATGTTAGGGCATTCGTTGGCCCTCGTAGTTTTTCGGGTGCCATTTGGATTTATTGATGGCATTTTACCCTTCTGAATACCTGAGAGACAGGTGTTCCGCTTCTGGCGGCATGAGTTAACGCCGACTCTCGAGGAGTACGAGCGATTTACTAGGTTGGCTCTGGATTTACCGTGTGCTCGTACGACTATTAGTGATATGAGGAGACCGTTAACCCGTATGTCCAGTCTCTGTCAGAGCATGATCATGGATGAGATTGTATCTGGACACGTGATCTCGATTGATTTCCTGATCGATCGATTTGGCGAGCTAGACAGCTATGATCGCCATATCGAAGATTTTATTATTTCAGCAGAGGCATGACATCTGGCCAGAGTAGATATTCTGTTGATGTGTATTGTGGTATAAGTCTATATGCCGCTTCGTTTGGATCATTTGGACATGGGATTAGTAGTTATGGTTCGGGCCCTTAGACAGGGTAGCACCATCGTCCAGATGATATTGGCTGAGACATTTAGATCCACCACACATTGTAGTACCCATCCAGAGGGGTTTTTTAGGGCAGCTCGGTCTTGCTGCATATATGGCTGATATCCCATATACGACCGATTGGATTCTTCAGGCCTCGGGGTTTTTGCTTCACTTATGAGACATCCACAGTTTACTCCTTTCAGCCTGCAGAGTGCATTGATGTAGAGTCATGGTTGGCATTTTTGTCGGATATGGAGTATCCGTTCTCGATCTTGCCATGCTCAGGGCTAGCGTCCCCATATAGCTTTATCACCCATGCTTCTAGCCTGGATTATTTTCCCCTAGCGGGTTTGAGGGGAGTGACTACCTATCATCCCCTGGCAGTCATGTGTCAGTTCGATCAGTTACAGAGTTTGCACCATTTTGAGGGGTCTGCTGATCAGAGGACGTCGACTTCTTCTATGTCGTCCACCAACTTGGTTAGAGTATATGAGTGTTGGACTCATCGAGAGAGGGATGATTTCTCTGGTAGCCATCCGGGTCGTTCTCCGGAGTATTCTGCATGGTTAGAGGCAGAGACAGCAGTTGCAACAACAGAGCCTCATTTATCTCTGATTGTGGACTCCGACGAGAAGGAGCCTATGGAGGATCCGGATTCTCCTACCAAGGATGAGCTGTTCACGGTTTTGACAGTGGTTCTAGTGAGTGATTCACCGGTTATTCCTGCAAAGACGGATACAGCTTTAGCGGACTCACTATTCAGGATGACCTTTGAGCGAGATTCAGCTAGAGCGCATATGTTGGCTGCCTTATCTGGCAGAGATTTAGCTTTTGCTGAGAGAGATGGACTTAGGGTTACTCTAGATGCTGGATTAATTGAGTGGGAGGAGCTCCGATCTGCCAGAGTTGCAACTGTTGTAGAGCGAGATGAGATCTGCTTGGCTAGAGAAGCAGCATATGTTGCGATCGAGGAGACTTTGATCGCTAGAGGCGCAGGTTTTGCAAAGAGGGATGAGGCTATAGCTTCCCGTAATTTACACATTGCTGATAGTACTGCTCTTTGATCTAACACTCATGGTTTGGTCACCGAGATGAGTGCGTATATGGATGACCATAGTGCCACATTACAGATGGCCATGGAGGTATTAAGCCGTATGGAGGCTGAGTGGATTGCACTTATAGCTGCTCTCCCATCTTCAGAGAGAGATGCTATGCTAGCATTGCTGGCCCACTTGTCCTTGGGTCCATAGACTAGCTTTATTTTTTCTGCATAGACTAGATCAGCCATTTTTGTCATGTACAGGGCATTATGTATATATTAAACAGTGTTATATATCAGAGAAATATAGTTTTGATTCACTTCCCTAATTGGATATGTAGTTTCATTGCTGAGTGATTACCATTTCTTTTATGACTCGTAATGATAGATGTATCTTGAGCTTCTTCTTGATGGACTGACAGTTGAGATGTCAGGGAGTATCTCAGATGGGCCTGTTGACCAGGATAGCTTGATAGAATTTGGCTTCTATTTGTCTGTGGTGTCTTGTAACTGGTCTTTTATTGGTTTTTTATTTTTTCTTAAAGGTCAAACCGTGCCGTAAGTGGCTGCTTACGTACTCCCAGGTTGAGGGAGATCAGGTCATTCGTAGTTTAGGCTGTTTGGTTGGAGAGAGGTTTGAAAACTATTTATCTTGGGTTTTTGAGTTTGGTTTGATGAGTTTTTGAGTTTTTTATTTGGTTTGACCGCACCAGAAATGGCTGCCTACGTACTCCCGGATGTAGGGAGATCAGGTCATTCGTAGTTTCGGCTTTCTAGTGAAAAATCGAACCTGACTTGATTCGTAGGACCTAGATGCGGGTATGCATGTGACTCAGACGTAATACCTTTTGATGGTGTCTGAATTGATTAGTTGGGAGAATTCGTTCCCATCCTTTTCTTGTAGTTTGATAGCTCCCCCTGTCAACACCTCCTTGACAATGAAAGGGCCTTCCCAATTTGGGGCGAACTTTCCTTTGGCTTCATCTTGATTGGCCAGGACTTTCTTTAGCACCAAGTTGTTTTATTTGAATTACCGGATTCAGACCTTTTTGTTGTAGGATCTGGTGATCCTTTGTTGGTATAACTGTCTGTGGAACATGGTTGTAGCCCTCTTTTCATCTATCAGGGACAGTTGATGATACCGGTCTTGCAACCACTGATCCTCGTCTGTCTGAGCATCGATCATAACTCACAAGGATCCCATCTCTACTTCTATGGGAAGGACTGCTTTCATGCCATAGACCAATTAATAGGGGGTAGCCTCAGTAGAGGTGCGCATTGACATCCTGTATGCTAATAAGGTGAGAAGCAGCAGGTTAGGCCATTCCTTGTGATTGGTGGACATTTTCTGCATGATCTTCTTGATATTTTTATTGGCAGCTTCGACAGAACCGTTCATCTTGGGCCGATAGATGACGGAGTTGAGATGCTTGATGTGGAACTTGCTGCACAATTCTTTCATCATTTGATTGTTCAGGTTCTTGGCGTTGTCTGATACGAGCACCTCCGATTGTCCACATCGACATACGATATTGTTTTTAATGAAACTAATGATGACCTCTTTTATGACTTTGGGAAAGGAGGTTGCTTCAACCCATTTGGTGAAGTAATCGATTATGGTGAAAATGAATCGATGGCCATTGCTGGCTTTTGGTTCCACTGGACCTATCTCATCCATTCCCCACATGGAGAAAGGCCATAGTGAACTCATGTTGTGCAGCTCATTCGGAGGAGCGTGGATGGCATTTCCATGTATTTGGCATTGAAAACATCTCTTAACGTGATCGTCGCAGTCGGCCTTAAGAGAGATCCAATAATGTCCAGTTCTTAATATTTTCTTGGCCAGCAGATGACCGCTTATATGTGGACCACAGACTCCACCGTGGATTTCATCCATAAGTCTTTGGGCTTGCTCTTTGTTAAGGCATCTCAACAGGCCTATTTCAGCATCCCTTTTGTAAAGTGCATCTATGCTCAAAAGGAACTTCATGGCCATTTTGTGAATTGTTTTCGCTCTGATTGACTAACCCCAGTGGGTGTGGATCCATCACGGATATATTCCTTGATGTCTTGATACCAAGGCTGCTTAACAGAAGGTATTTCATCTGATACTTCTCCAATGTAACTCCCATATGTCGGGGCTTTCTAAACTGTGAACTTTTTATTGGGAAATCCACTCTTATCGGATTTGCAGATTAATGAAGCCAACGTTGTCAATGCATCAGCAAAGTTATTCCGACCCCAAGGAATATGAACGAAGATATGTCTTCGAATTCTTGGGATATATTGAGGATCTGCCGATGATAGGGCAGTAAATGCAGTTCTTTGCTGAGATACGCGTCGCTGGTTTATCTGATGTCCAGCTCGGAATCTCTGAAGACGAGTAGGTGTTGGATAAACATGGATTGGACTAATTTCAACCCCATTATACAGCCTTCATACTCGGCCGTGTTGTTGGTGTTGCCAAAATAAAGTTCGGTAGCCATGGGATACTGCTTTCCTGCACCAGAGATGAGGACTACCCCAGCTCCTGCAACTTCTATGTTTACCGCTCCGTCGAAATACATTTTCCGGTTGGACTGTATTCTCTGACTGAAGTTGTTGAATTGTCATGATCCCATCATCTGGGAAATATGTCTCCAGGGGCTCGAACCCTCCTGAAGGTGCTTCAGCTAATTGATCTGCAATGCCTTGACCCTTGATTGACTTCTGAGTCGCGTAGACATTGTCGAACTGTTGTAGGATTAACTGCCATTTGAACAGTCGGCAATTCAGCATTGGTTTATTGAATACGTATTTGAGTGGATCCATGCGGGATATGAAGTAGGTCGTATGCCCATGAAAATAGTGTTGCAACCTCATGGAGGCCCATGCTAATGCACAACATGTCTTTTCGATCAGGGTGTATTTCTGTTCACCACTGCTGAATCTTTTGCTGATGTAGTAGATAGCTCTTTCTTTGCTACTACCACCCTTCTGTCCTAACATGCAGCCCATTGCGTTGTTATTGACGGACAGGTACATGAATAAAGGAACTCCATCCCTTGGGGGTACCAAAATAGGTTCTTCAGTCAGCTGCTTCTTAATGGCAAGGAAGGCCTGTTGACAATCCTCATTCCATTTGGTGGAGGAATTCTTCCTTAACAGCTTGAAGATGGGTTCACAGGTTGTTGTGAGTTGGGAAATGAATCGGCTTATGAAGTTGATCCTTCCCAGGAATCCACGTATCTCCTTCTCTGTATGAAGTACGGGCATTTCATTAATGGCTTTGATCTTGGCAGGGTTGAGCTTTATGCCCCGATTACTCACCAAGAATCCTAGCAACTTGCCTGCTTTGACGCCAAAAGCACATTTGGCGGGATTGATCTTGAGGTTATACTTACGTAACCTGTTGAACAGCTTCCTGAGATGGTCGATGTGATCATCCTCCCTCCAGGATTTGATGATGATGTCATCCATATAAACTTGGATCTCTTTGTGCATCATGTCATGAAAGAGGGCCATCATGGCTCGCTGATACGTGGCTCCGACATTGATAAGGCCAAAGGATAGTTGTCTATAGCAGAATGTTCCCAGGGAGTGATAAAAGCTATTTTCTCCCGGTCCTTTTCAGCAACCATGATTTGATGATAACCAGCAAAGCAATCCACTAAGGAATACATGCCATACTACGCAATATTGTCGATCAGGACGTGGATGAAAAATACCGGGAAATTATCCTTGAGGCAAGCTTTGTTCAAATCCCCATAATCCACGCAGACTCGTACCTTCCCTCCAGGCTTAGGCACAGGAACTATGTTTGACAGCCATTCTGGGTATGTTGATACTATGATGACTTCGGCTTTGAATTGTTTAACAATTTCTTCTTTGACTTTCAGACTCCACTCAAGTTTCAATTGCTTGAGCTTTTGTTTGACTGGTTTGAACCCTTCTTTAATGGGCATTCGATGGATGACAATATCAGTAGACAAGCCAATCATGTCTTCATGTGACCATGCAAATACATCCTGGTACTGTTTTAAGAGTTCTATCAGGTCGGCTTTTTGATTGGGTGTGAGGTCTGAACCTATTTGGTTTTCTTTGATGTTTTTGGAGGTTCCTATGTTGATGGTGGTGGTTTGGTCGAGGTTTGGTTTGGATTTATCTTCGACCCATTCTTTGATCTCCTCGGGCATCTCATAGTCATCTTCCTCCTCTTAATCAATATCCATCAAGTCAAAGTTTAGTTCTACATCAAAGTCGTAGTCATTTTAACAGGTTGGCATCTCATCAGCAGAGAGACACACATCCAATGCTTGGGTCCTGAAGATAAAAATGTTTTCATTAATATATACAACTGCTTAAAGATACAGAGCATTTATAAAGCATGACAAAGTTACTGCTATAGCTGTGTAGACAAAAGTAAGCAGTAAATGAAAGCATGATTAAAGGGTAGATGTACTCTATGCCCTTTTACCCTTTTTGACCAAGGCAAGGGACACTGCTCCAGTTGTGCAAGGTCAAATCCTCATAAACCGGGAGAATCAGGGATTTGTGATTATCTGTCTCGTCTTGGATGATGACTGAGATATCCTTTATAATAGGGCCAGGGCTTTTCTTTGAACTGCTCCCTTTTCCCTTCTTGATGCGAGGAATTTGAACTTGATCCTCGTCGTCGCTGTCTGGGAGTTCGTCGTTCATGCCCGTGTAGTTGATAATGACCCTCATGTTAGCGAACGGGTCTCATCCTTCATACAGGATCTTTTCTTTTCCCTTTTCGGTGTCTGCCTCAGGCTTGAGGGCTTTTCTTTCATGGATAGGTATGATTGGAGGGAATAGCATGGCTGATACCGTAGTCGAGATTTTCCTCGTAGGTTTCACCCATCCGACATTTGTGAGGTTTGGCAGCAGAATTGTGGAGGCATAAGCCTTGGGATGTTTATGTGGGTTCCGACGACTTGACCCGAATGAATATCCAAATCCTGCTCTCCCAGTTTGACTTGGGATTTGGACTGGCATCTTGAGACCTTGCTTATCCTTTCCCAACCCTTCTCCAGGTTGGAAACCCGAAGATACCATTTCTTACCCCATTGTCATTACTTCGGTGGAGACTTTAGGTTTTAGGGCTGGTGCCCCGATAGGTAGATACTAAGTATCGCTCACCTCTAGAGCTTGAAAACTGGCAGGTTCAATCCCCGCATCCAGGCTGATCACTGGCATATCCCCATGTATGTAGGTATGGTATTCTGGTTCGGCATTCACTGTGGTGATGCTGCCGTTGATAATGTACTTGAGTTGTTGATGGAGGGTGGATGGCACTGCCCCTGCCATTTGGATCTAGTGTCTGCCCAGCAATAAGTTGTATTCGGTGGCAATGTTGAGCACCTGGAAAGATATGTAGAAAGTGTGTGGGCCAATCTCTAGAAGAAGCTCTTTTTACCCCATAGCCTGTCGGCGAGATCCATCGAAGGCCCGGATGACCATATGACTGGTTTTGATCCGGTTCAGATTGATCTTCATCCTTTCTAAAGTATCGTATGGACAAATGTTGAGAGATGATTCTCCATCGATGAGCACACCTCCGATCACATATCTGGAGGACATTACATCTATATGCATGGACTTGTGGTGGCCCGTTCCTTTTGCTGGAATATCATCGTCCGTGAAGGATATCACATTGTTGCTGAAGATGTGTTCGATCACGTGATGAAATTTCTCAGTGTCCAGCGTGTGTGGCAAATGAGCTTCTTCTAGTAATTTCACTAGAATATTGCGATGATCCTCTGAGGATAGAACTAAGTCGAGGAGGGACACTTGCTTGGGTACTTCCTCCAAGCTTTACACTATTTTGATTTCATTGTGTCCCAATTTGTTGAGGAACTCTTTGATTTTCTCTTCAGCCACCTTCTCTTTTGCTTTGATGACCGGTTTGATTACCTGCTGAGGTATGTATAAGGGATTGTCCTTCGGCACAATGGTAATGTTGTTTGAAGTGTAGCCTTCATTATCCCCGTAGTTCCATGGGACACTCTTCAGACTGATGATTAGATACTAAGGTCTGAAGGGCAAGATTAGAGACTGAGGAGCTGCCACCTTCACAGGATCTGGTATTTCCTGAACCCCTTTCTCGGGTAGTACTAAGGGTTTGAGAGTCAACTCCCTATCATAGGATATGACAGCCAATGTGTTCTGGTTCCATACAGTGGGGATCTAGAGAGTGTCATTGTCTGGGAGATCGAGGATTTGATTTCCCCTTCATAGGTCCCTATTTTCAATTATGTCTTGAATCAGGTTACGAAGTGCCTAGCAATCCTCAGTATCATGGCTGGGTGAATTGAAATGGTACTGACATATTTAGTCAGGTTTGAATTTTTTGGCTCGAGGGTTCAATGGAGGTAACAAGTCTGCAACCATTCCCTCATTGAATAACAATTGGAGAATTTCTTCCATTGACTGGTTTAGGTTGGTGAAGTTCCTCTGAAATAGGAATTTCCTACCAGTTTTAACACTCGCTTCTTCAACCCCTTTGTCAGTCCAGGATTCATACTCATGAGAATGGTTATGATGCTGCCCGGGATTGATCTCCGGTGTGGGAGGACAATCGATATCAGACTGGTTGGCTCGTTTGATCATCTTTCTGGTGATCTGATGTTGATAGAAGACCAGTTCTGCCTTTCTGATCTTTCCCAACTGTCTGGGGTGCTATTGCTGGATGGAGTTGATTCTCCCACATAACTGAGGTATTTGGATCCTTCTCCATTTGTGGTGCTAATCATGTTGACATTTTCCTCTTTATGCTGTGGCAGAGGATTGTCCTGCACATGGGGTTGCTCAGGCTTTGTAACCACAATCTCTCCGTTGTCAATCAAGTCTTGTATTTTGTGCTTGAGAGACCAATAGTCTTGGGTATCATGGCCTGGAGATCCAGAGTGATAAGCACACTTCTTGCTTAGGTCAAAATTCTAACCATTAGTGTTGGTTGGTGGAAGGAGTTGGACAATCTTCTTCTGGGCTGTCAGAAGTTTGAAAATGTTTACAAGTGAATCCCCTAGAGGGGTAAAATTTCTTTGCCGCCGACATCCATATTTTTCTGAAATGGAGGATTTGAAGGCTGTGCTGGATTTTAAAAAGGGGTATAGTTCCTCTTTTAAATGGGCATACTGTTGGATTCGCCCCTTTGATTTTGTCCTTGTAAGACCATGAAGACTTTTTCGTCTTTCTTTTTGTGAACCCTACAGGGATTACTCCCGTAATTTTTGGACTGGATATGCTCAGTGACAGCTTCGAGGGCGGTTAGATCTTTTATCTTCCCAAATTTGAGCCCCAATTAGGCCATTTCGCCATGTTTGATCATTTCAGAGAATGGTTTTCCTATGCCTGCTAGGACCCTCTCATAATAAGGCGCTTCTTGGATGTCGATGAAGGTCATGACTATTTCAGATTCAGTCATGGCTGGGGTGACTTGTGCTGCGACCCGTCTCTACCGCTGGGCATATTCTCTGAATGATTCAGTGTTATTCTTTCTGATCTTGGTAATTTGGTATCTGTCTGGAGCTAGCTGAGATTGGAAGCTGTATTGACCGAGTATGGCGTCGGCCAGTTCTTCCCAACTATGGATTTTGAAGTTGTCCAGACGGGCATACCATGCTCTGGCTTCTCCAGTCAGACTCTTTTGAAATAGCTGCATTCGAACCTTCTCATCCTCTGCATAGGATCCGAGTTCTCTGATGAATACTTTCAAGTGTGTGTAAGGATCTCCCATTCCATCATACTTCTCGAAGTCAAGAGTTTTAAATTTTTCGGGATAACGAGCTCCGGGGAATATACAGAGGTCAGAGTAATTAACACTACCGAATGCCCCAATCCCTTTGATTGACCGGAGAGCTTCCTCCATTTGTTGTACTTTCTTCATAATGTCACAAGCTTCCTGTTCTTTAACGAGGGTGGTGATTTCAGTGGTTTTGTTGGTCGTGTCCTAGTTTTGTGTCCAGGAATATGAGTTTCGGCTTTTTCAGTCTCTTGACCTCCAGCACTACCACTAGATGCTTCTGGTTATGTGTGAGCTTGAGATTGTTTCCCTTTAAGGGCCTTGCTTTGTTCTCGTAGGAAACCGGCTAACTCAGCTATCTGATTTTTAGTCCTTTGAATTCTTCCCTGGATACCGGGGTGGATTCTGGTTGAGCACTAGAAGCCATGTCCGTGGATGGACTGGGTGCTTTAGATTTAGACCTAGTAATAGGACCAATTTTTACCTACAACAAAACGTAGGTGTGTCAATTTCCTGATGTAGGTAAGGACAGAATGCATGATGTGTTTTTTAGATTTTATCCTGTAAAATCGAGGTTTGTTTTTTTGATGGCAGGATGACATGTTATTTTGACAAGGAAAGTAAATCTTTCATTATGATATTTACATTGTGCTCCTCGATAATTGGATACTTAACATGGAATTGAAAGAGGAAGGCATGAAGAAGCTTCCCTTCGAATTTGGTTATTCAGAGGCTGACCTATCTTAGGTTACTCTCGTGGCTTTGTTTTTGGCATGAAGGTTCCCAGATCATTGCAATCTACTAGAGGGAAAATTAATCCAATCTTTCAACTGGAGCGAATCTGGGTGGTGCATTTTCATGAGCCCAGAGACTTAGTCGTCCCCCAGAGACATTACTAATCACCGACCGGGCTTTCCTCCCTATGAGAGGGTCACACAACATACATTCACATACATCGTGCCTCACCGTTGTACATATGATGACATGGGTGCGAAGCACTAAATATGGGTGCAAAGCACTAAAAAGCGGGAAAGCATTCATTCAATGTAAAGATGCAGCATTTATACATTCAATAAAGACGCATCATTCACTCATTCATTGACTGTGGAGACGCATAATTTCACGCATTCAATAGTTTTGAAAGGGAAATATTTGAAAATATTTGAAAGCGGCCTAAGCCCTCTATTATCCCCAGCAGAGTCGCCACCTGTCGACGTTGGTTTAAAAAATCCGCGGGTCGGGTCACAACCCAGATATTTTAATCTCTTTTCCTAAGTTCTCTCTACCATCACTCTTTTTATTTAGGAAAAAGGTTTTGAAGGGTTTTTTAGGAGAAAGACCAACATGTATCATGTCGACGATTTGAACGTTTTACAGAGTCGCCAGTTTGTAGATTTGAAATGGTTGTCAACCAAGTTTTGTTTGAAAGAGGCCCACTTGCTGGACACTGTCGAAACTTGATCTTTGAAAATAAAGTTTTGAGCTCGGGGGCTTGGTTAAGTGTGGGGAAGGTGTTAGGCACTCCACGACTCCCGTGTAAATACGGTACCGCATATTTTCAATATTTCCCTTTAAAAACTGGAATGCGTGAGTGAATGCTGTTTGAAAATTGGGCCTATTAATTTGATTGATTGAAAGTACTGCTTTGCTTCGTTGAACATATATACGAATTATTTGATTTGATTTGAATATCAGTCTTTGATTTGATTTGCAAAAGCATTTAATTTGATTTTCTTTGAAAAGCTTTTCTTTTGATTAATTTGAAAATGATGTTTTGAAAGTTGGTTTATCAAATCCTTACGCTGCCATAGGAATTGAAGCCTGTTGATACTTCCAATTTTATCTTTATAGCCTTAAGGCTGCATGTGAATGGTGAGTTATTGGGTTGCAAAGCATCCTCGACCACAGAATATACAAGTGTCGGTCTCCTCATGGGTATGAAAACCATCGGAGGGACGCTGACACGACAATCAACATATTTTTTCATTATATTGAGACCTTAAATCCGGATAACCGTTTTAAGGTCTGTTTACATGTACATTTTTACAGAAAAATTGGCAGGGTACATTTGTAAATTGGAGTTTGTCCATCGTGGGAATCAGATTCTGATTGTTTTGATCGTGAATCCCACGATTCATAGGCTCACATATGAATAGCCAAACCCTGCATAGTTCAAATTTGTACAAAAATAGATAAATATCCCAATATTGCCAGAACCGAGGATTCATTCAGTAAATCCTGGTCCGTACGGCCGAAGCATCTCGTTCCCACTAAATAGAGATCTAAGAGACGTGAGGTTACTTTTGAAGCTGAAACTAGAAAGAAAGCTAGATTTAAGGAAATCTCAGTCATTCTAGCTTCCCGGTTTAGTCTGGAAGTTTTGAACTGTTTGAAAACTAGAATTTGCGTGATTTAAATAAATCTAGTCCGCCTGCAGATATGTCAGTGCCAATTCATATAAAATAAATATTTAAAGCAGCAAGTGAATAGAAAGCGAGTAAAGCAATATATATATATATATATATATATATATAAATATATATATAAAAGTTGTAAAGGGCGATGGGTTTTCACGCCGGTTCCCGGACTAGATTGAAATATATATATATATATATATTGACAGAAACGTAGTCAACCAAGACTGGGAAGAGGACCAGTGATGGTGAAGGCTGCTTATATATGCATAAATATATATATAAAAGCAGTAAAAACGCCACAAAATGGTCCAGGCCGAACTGAAATGTAAATGTACAGAAAAGTAGTCAACCAGGGACTGGGAAGATAACCCAGTAATGGTGAAGTGTGCAAAAATAGTATAAATGCCACGAAATAGTCCACGCCATACTGGAATGTAAATTGTAGAAAAGTAGTTAACTAGTGACTGGGGAGATTACCCAGTATGGCGTAGAGTGCAAAAATAATATAAAAGGCGACGGGTTTTCACGCGCGGTGCCCGAACTGGAATTGAAATGTATATATATATATATATATATATATATATATATATATATATATATATTCACAGAAAAGTAGTCAACCAATACTGGGAAGAGAACCCAGTTATGGTGAAAATCGCTCATATATGCGTATATATATATAAAAGCGGTAAACTACCTCGAATTTGGCATCCGGGCTTGACAGAATTAAAATGTTAGTATATATACAGTTAAATATATACAAAAAAGGGCCAAATCAGGACTTAGAAGATAACCCAGTCCGGCGAAGTTTCCAAAACGTGTGTTCTAGTGCATTGAAGCTGCTGGAGCTAACGGATCGTCAATTCGAGTTGTATAAATGCCAGAAAATCAGTTTATGTACAAAAATGTACCAAATTTTGACGAAAACGGCCACGGAACTAAGTTTCGGGCATTTTTAGAAAACAAAACTTAACGTGCAAGTGTATAAAAGTACGAAGAAGTAATATTCACTTTCTGCTAGTGAAAATACTTACAATAGACTGCTGTACTGGCTTTTTGCCAAATTGTAGGCTCTATACGTCTAAATATACTAGTTGTTTTCTGATATGTGATAGTATATGGGTATATCTATGTGTTAGAGTGAAAATATTTGGGTTTGGAAGAGGTGTAAAAGTCAAAAAATTGAACTGGCAGAGCTTCGCTGCGTTTTGGATTTCTTTCAAAATGAAGGGGGGCACCTTTATTTATAGGCCAGGGAGCCTCCACCCTACCTGCAGTTGCCGCAGGTAGAGGTGAGGCTCCCCTGGTGGGGCCCGCGGTGCCGGGTTGTGTCGTCTCAAAGTACGTGCACTCCGAGTAACGCACAGTTAAAGTCAAAACTTTCTAACTTTTTATCGAAGTGTCCGTTTGAGGCGTGCGATACATTTTCGGAAATCCCTCGCCGAGAGTGTCGCAATAACATGGGATAAAATATTTTTTGGGTCCCAGAAGATGGGTTCATAACCAGGTCTTCAATTCTACGCAGTTTGTCCGTTGAGTTGTCTTGCGTGGTTTGCACTCGAAATTGTCGTTATGGTTCATTCTGACTTTGATGGCATCAATTCGGCTTGATTTTGATTGAATAGACTGAGAGTTGATAAAATGACCGTTTTGGCCCTCCCGGGGTGGTCCTTGGTGGATCTGGCTTCCCAGGGTCATCTCTGGGGCTGAATTGCACTTCTCGGATTGAGTCCGGGATGACTCGATATGTACTGGGTTGATGTCGAGGTTTACCTGTGCCTCCCGGGTTGATGCCGAGGCTGATTTGAAGGCCCGATATTGAGATCGAATTTAACTGGAGTACCAACATTGGTGATCGAATTTGACTGGAGTACCGACATTGGTGATCGAATTTAGTTTTACCGATATTAGGCATCGAATTTGGGTTTACCGGCATTGGTGACCGGATTTGGGTTTACCGATATTGGGGATCAGATTTGGATTTACCGATATTTGGGATCGAATTTAGGTTTACCGATATTGGGGATCGAATTTAGGTTTACCGATATTGGGGATCGAATTTAACTGAATGACCGGCATTGGTGGCCGGATTTGGATTGGAAGCCTGGTATCGGTACCGGGGTTGATTTGATAGACGACTTTGCCCTCCTACAGTGTTTGTATTGGGGCAAGAAAAATTTCGAGTGTCTACAGTCGACTTCTAGTATGATAAAATAATATAGTATTAGTTAATTATTATAAGTTTGTTGTGTGACTGCAAGGCTTATCTTAATTTTTTGAGATGTTGTTTTATTACATTTAATGCCTATAAAGAAATTGAATGATGTTATTTTGTTGGGTCACCACAAGGACAATATTTTTCTCTTTGAATCTATGAAAGTGCTAGGTTAAACTTAACTTGGATAATTTTGTTTCGGATGTGTCACCACTCGATCAAAATAATCTAAGAGACAAAATACAAGGAGTTACATGGTGATATAATTGACAATAGTTGTCTGCCTATTTATTTTTATATAGTTTATTGTGTCACCACAAGGCTATATACATTTGAAATGAGATCCTTATTCACACAAGCAAATCTTTAATTAGATTTTGTCGAACTATATAAGAGGATAATATAGTTTGAAGAAAACAATGTGAGATACCAATTTTAAATAAAGACTTAATTTATTATGGTAATTAATTATCATATTATTCTTAACATCCCATATTATATTTTATGCATGAAGCAACTTTATTGCATTAAATACTTATATGACCACACCATACATGTTATTGCACATAACAAATAATTAAATAAAATAATAATTGTAATTAGTCCATCACATTATTTAATTTTTTCTTTATTAATTTAATTAAGCAATTATTTATTCCATCCTCATGCTACACTAGGCATACCACATAAACATTAATATAAGCTTTTCATTATTTTCATCATATTCTTCATTTACCATATACTTAATTCAATTAAAAAAGAATCGCCATATTTCAAGACACGCAAAAATATATAAATATTTAAACATCCTTATTTTCATTTATAATATTAAAATAAACCACAGGTATTACATCCTCCCCCTTATAAAAATTCCATCCTCAAAATTGGTACAAGGTTACACAAACGGATAGGGATAGTCCCTCCTCATCTTATCTTCTAACTCCCACGTAGCCCTCTCAACGTTGTGTTGGGTAAAATCTAGTTATGCACAGCACGCAAGTATACGTGGTCAACAAATAATAAAGTGAAAGTAGAGTATCATTCCCACGAGGAATTATTTAATAAAAATTACCAAATACTAACTCGTAACCAAACTAATTTTATTTAAACAACTCATTTAAAGTTTTGAATTAAACTATTTAATTACACTAATACTAATTACCACTAGTTAAAATAAAGATTATGGAGAGTTAAAATCACAACTTCAGTTATTGCTTCACTTAAATTAATACACTTTTTGTCAATTATGCTCACTATTCTGAATTGTTAATCAAGAACACTAAGGTAAAATATAACCATCTCTCAATGCATCATACTCAAATCAACTTAAATCCATATATGATATAATTAAGAAGAACACTCTAATTAGCTAATCCACTATATCTCTATGTGAATTATAATTAAAGAGGATTTCAAGCACAAGTTCTTTATCAAATTACATACGATGAATAGGTATATCTCTATCCTAGACATAAATTATGAATTCCAACACCATGCAGAAAACACAATCACATGCTATTATGACCATATCTAAATCTATAATTCGTCTCTCAATTTCATATAGATTATCACAGTAATTGTTAGCTAGATAATTACACAATTAAGTTCAAATCACAATAGACAATCCCCAAAATAGATCATAATAATTAATAGAGGAGCATATTACAATAAGCTACGCAATAAGATCCATTGTAATCTTAAACAAAAGATTTAGTTCATTATTATTGAATCAAAACCTAGAATCCACAATTGAATAAACATTAAAAGATAAAAATAAGAGTAGATAAGAGAATAGAATCTGTTGTCAGCAAATCACATGCTCCCTCTTGCTTCTGCTCTTGATCTTTAATGGCCTCCAAGTTGCTTCAATCTCCAATCCAATCTCAACTAGGGTTTTTCCTAATCTAATGAAAGATAATCTAAACTAATCTAATGGAATGGAATCAACTCATCCTTATGAATTCTCCTCCTTTTATATCCCCCTTCATGTGTCTTTTCAGTCCTCCTTAAAGTCCTTCCAACCATCAGCCCGAACAAATCCTTTTTAGACTCAACTTTTGAAATTCCTCTTTTTTCCCGACAAGTCCGCCACAGCGGGTTTTTTGTGCTAGAGAACCCCACCCCGGAGGGTGAACAATAACTAAAATTACAAAAATTCCATTAAGCTCAATTTTTCATGTTTTGACCCTCCGAAGCCGTTTCCTACAACACAAACACAAAAATAAGTAAAATAACACTAAAAATACTTAAAGTTAACAAAGAATTAAGCCTAAAAGGTGTTCGATTCGTAGGTATAAAACCCACTCATCATGTTATGGTTTCGCTAAACTACCATGACAGAAGGTATAACTTAACTTCTTAATATTTGCTCTTTCCTATTTATTATTAGGACATAAATTTCTCCATAAGTCATATTCCTTTCTACTAGAATAGGCTCATAGGATATCACGTGCTCATAGTCGGACATATATAATTGTATCACAAAAATATAGAACACGTTATGGATATACTCCAGTTTAGGAGGTAACGTTACCTTGAACGCCACTTTGCCTACACGATTTAACTTCAAACGGTCCTATAAACCTCAAACTCAATCTTTCCTTTCTTACCAAATCTTATTTTAACTTTCCAGGAAGACACTTTTAAAACACAAAACTACCAACTTAAGAATCTAGGATGAAATGGTGCAAATTTACGTCTTTCTTCCAGTGATTTTGAGTTCATATTAATCTGGCACTTATCGTCTTCACCGCAACTGCTGTTTGTTGAACTAATTCAGGCCCAAAAGTTCTCGTTCTCTGACCACGTCCAATTCATAACGGTATTCTACACTTTCTTTCGTAGAGAGCTTCGTACGGTGGTATATCAATACTCGTATGATAACTATTATTATAAGCGAATTCTACTAGGGGTAAACGATTATCCCAATTTTCTTCGAAGTTCATTACGCAAGCTCTAAGTATGTTTTCTAGCATTTGTATTGATCGTTCACTTTGTTCATCGGGTTTGAGGATGATAAGCAGTACTCTGCCTAAATTGTGTTCATGTTCCTTCTTACAGGCTCTTCAAAATTTTTGACGTGAAGCGCGAGCCTCGATCGAAAATAATTGACACCACACTCCATATCGCGAAACGATTTCTTTTACGTACAATTTTGCTAATTGATTTAAATTGAATCAGATCTTCATTAGTAGAAAGTGCGTAGTCATATTCCACAACCTCTTATTTTATATTGGGCCACCAAAAGTGACGTCAAATATCCAAGCATATTTTTGTGCTCCCTGAATATACCGTATCGTGGCTTCGTGCGAAATTTCCTTTCTCAATCTGGTCTTTGAATCATCCTTATCCATCTTGAATCTTTCTTTTTCATTTTCTATTATCCGTTTCCTTATCTTATCGCACTCTTTATCTTTCTACTGTGATTCCTTTACTTCATCCAATAACATTGGACAAACTCCACTTACAAATTCCTTTACTTCTATTTCTAGTCTCTCCTTCTCCCTCACTAATTCTTCTTGAGCTGTTTGTTTGAACAAATTATCCCTTCTTCATTGTTTCCAATACCAGCTTCAGATGTTCAGCGCGTTCTTCCTTGAATTGGGTTCGGAATGCCGTCTTCATTATGTTTTCTTTTCGCACCTTCAGCTGTTGATAACCCGCTTGCAAATCTACTTTAAAAACACTTCGCTCCTTTCAGTTGATCGAAAAGGTCGCCTATTCTCGGTAACGGACACTTATTCTTAATCATCACTCTATTCAACTCTCGATAGTCGATACAGCGCCTCATTGATCCATCCTTCTTCTTTACAAACAACACTGGTGCTCCCCATGGAGACACACTCGGCTGAATATATCCCTTATCTAGCAATTCTTGCAATTGTATCATCAATTACTTTATTTCTACCGACACCATACGATATGGGGCTTTCAAAATTGGTGCAGTTCCTGGTGCTAAATCTATCACGAATTTGATTTCTCTGTCTGGCAGAAGGCCGGGCAGATTATCTGGGAATACATCCTGAAATTCTCTCACTATTGGTATATTTTTTATTTCTAATCCCTACTCATTCTTTTCTTAGTAAGCCTGCATCATCATAAGGCAACATGATTGTCCAAGCGAAGAGCTACCATAAAATACTACCCTAGACCGGTTTGGTGTCTGAAGGTTCACACTTTTCTTTTTGCAAGAAGTTACTACAGCGTGATTATATAACCAATCTATTTCTAATTATTACATCAAACTCTCTCAATCTTATCAGAATCAAGTCTATGCTTAGTTTATATCCCCTAATCTCTGCGCAACAATTACGGTATATGAACTCTACGGGGATTACTTCTTTATTCGCAACTTCTATGTTTAAAAGATTTTCTAATCGTTCTTGGGGTGAATTTAGTCATTTTGCATATTCTTTCAACACAAGGGAAGTGTGCCCCTCCTGTCTGCAGTTATAGCAAATGCCTCGTCTGTAACAAATGAGATTTTGTATTTTATTTTAAATATTTGTTGAATTAAATAAATATTTTAATTGATTTACTTATTGAGTTGAATAAATAATTGATGTGATTATGTTGTGGAGTAATTTAATTAAGTGCAATATGTTAATTAAATTGATGTTTAATATTTAATTGATGTGTAAGTAATTTCGTGATGAAGTTTTAATTTAATTGAGATAATTAAATTAGATGAATATTATGTGGTATTTAGTAATAAGGATTTAATGATTTAATGAATAATTATAGTAATGTCTAATTTAATGTAAATAATTAAATTAGAGATTTACTAATTTGTTACATGGAATTATAATTAATGAGTAAATTATAATTGTGTAGCAATTTAATTTATGTGGTAATTTTATTTAATAAATTGATGTTAGCTTTAATTTAATTAAATTAGAATATTGAGATTTAATTAAATAAAGTGTGACATTTAAAGTATGTAGTAAAAGAGTTATTAAAATAAATTAAAAGGGTTTTCATTCAGTTTTACCAAACAAGACCCTTAATTTTTAAAAATCTATTTTTAATTAGGTTTTGCCAAACAAGTTGTGACACCCCCAAATCTGGGTACTTCATTTTCACAGGATTTGGTGTTCACTATCTAAATAAAACATAACTACTACCCATAAATAAGGAATGAAAAATAAATTACAACCTTAATAATTAAATAAAATCTTCCTTTAAAAAGGATTACAACTTCTCAAATCATTCCCAAGTTTCTAACCTTAATAAACATCAAATGCAAAAAATAAAACATCATAGCATAATAAAAATCCTATTACACATTATATCATAAGATAAACAAGTCTTCACTTTTTCATCTTGCTCTTTCCTTTGCTAGTTGACGGTTCGTCAACTTTCTCAACTTTAGCTGCAAGGGTTATATAATGCAAGGGAGCAAACAAAAGCTCACTTGAAATAACAAACAATAGTGATGACATAGTATTGAAAAGTTTCAACTGAATAGATAATATTTCATTCATCGATAATCAAGAATAAGATTTAGAATTCATCAGAGGATCATAAGACCTTGAACTATATCCTAGGTTATAAATATTTCTATTTAAAATCTTTAACAGTCTTTAGACTATATGGACTCTTAACTCGTACTTAGGGGGATCAACCCTTCTTACCATGTATTGTGCACAAACATCTTAACGCTTTTGTATGGTAATCCCCTATTAATATGGTTGTTCATCTCAGTATTTATATGACGAGTCCGCACCAAAGAAAGTTTGGTTTGGATAAGCTCAAAGGTAATTTGGAGTTCAACTATCATCAACTAAGGAGTAGTTGAATCAACTTACAATAAATAAGAATTCAATAATAAAAGAATTACAAATCAACTATGAGTCATAGCAATAGACTTTATATTAAATAGTCATGCTTAGAAATAGCTTAAAGCATTTGAAAGATTCAATAGACCTTACTTGAACAATTAAGTCAAGGTCTCATTATTTCAATAACGAACTTCAATAGTATATTTGCTCAATATGAAATTTAGAGAGTAAAATAACCTGCATAATTATAACAAGAAAAGATAGAACAACTTGCATAAACGTAATCGAGTTAGGGTAAGAAATCTTGCCTCGTGCACAAGCTATAATTTACAATCACGTTCCACAATTATCCTACATATTACATTACATTTACAATATCGATTAGTTTCATAACCACTATGTTTAACTATTGAACTTCTTACTTAAGTTCAACTTAACAACGTGATTTGTAAACTTAACTCGCTAACTAACCATTTAACATGAGTCTAAACTCACAACATGCATATCACACATGTATAACATTGTAAACCATCATAATCATACCCTATGATAACAATATCTAAGTTCACACACAACATGTTAATATGAGACTTCAAATTGTCTCATACATGGCAACAATATGTTATATTATTGTTCTATATACTTAACTTGTTATCAAATTCATTACATTCAATTAATTCATCAAGTTAGGACTTAAAACACATAACACAACTTTTCGGATAGCAGAAAAGTCCACTGGGGCAAAATTTCCAAGGCAAAAAGTTCGTTGGGGCAGGTCCCCTTGCTGGTGGAAAATCTGGTTTGCGACCAGTGCAGAGAAAAAGCCAATTTAGCTTATTTCTTCGCACCAAATTTTGATTTTAACTAACACAATGCATATAAAACTTTATAAAAATATAATCTTAAACTTCTAACATGTTTTTAATATACATAAACACCATAACACATAATCAAAACACTTAATTTCATGATTTTGGAGAAAACACCATTGTTAAGCATTATTAAAGAAAATTGATACTGTGAGTTTGTTTTTAAACCAAATCAAGTAATTCAAATCATATTAACTTTGTTTCTTAACATATTATCATAATCTATGATCAATTTATATAATAGAGCATCATCTAACACAAATTTTGACAATTAAAGAACTATTTTTCAAAATAAGTTCACTGTAAATTGCTATGAACATGATTTCTACATGTTCATCATATTTATATGAAATTAATCACTTAAACTTACATACAAATCATATATAATAGTTTATACATAGAATTTAACACATAAAATATATTAGCATGAATTCTCACAAAAATCAAATTACAGAGAACTTAAAATTATGAACACAAGGAAGAGCAAAAACTTAAATTTAAATTTAACCTTTAGCTTAAAAGATGATGATGATTCTGATGATGATGATGATGGGTTTCAAATTTATCAAAACCTTCTCCTTCTTCTTCTTTCCCTCTTTTCTCTCTAGTTTTCTTCCTCTGTTTCTTTCTAACTCTCTAACTTTGATATATCTAATGTAGTATAGGATATAACATATAACTGATATATTATACATATAATTACATAATATATATAATTGATAAATATTAATCAACTTAATAAATACATCATGTATATATTTTTGAAAATCAAAAGCCACTGGGGCTTGTTTGGCAAAAACCATTTATTTTCAAAAATAAATTTTTCGTAGTTAAGGCCCTGTTTTGTAAAACATGATTAAAACAGATGTAAGAGCCTTGTTTGGTAAAACTAATTTAAAACCCTTTTATTTTATTTTAATAACTCCTTCAACGCATAGTTTCCAATGTCACACTTTATTTAACTAAATCCTAACATTCTAATTTAATTAAATACAAGCTAACATCAGTTAACTAAATAAAATTGCCACATAACTTAAATTGTTACACAATTATAATTACTCGCTAACCATAATCTCATGTAACAAATACCACATAATATTCATCTAATTTATTTATCACAATTAAATTAGAAATACACCACAAATTACTTACACATCGATTTAATATTAAATATTCATTTAATTAACATATTACACTTAATTAAATTACTCCACAACAATCACATAAATTATTTTTTTTAACTCAATAATTAAATTAATTAAAATATTTATTTTAATTTAATAAGTATTTAAAATTAAATATATAAAATTCTCATTTATTACACAAGCCTTAGTGGCTTTTGATTTTCAAAATTAAAGTAACTGATATGTATATTTTATAGAGATGTCAGTTATTATAATATATTATATCTATATCAGTTATATGTATAATACGTTAAGTTATAATCAAAAAGGTGGTTGATTGCTATCGTCATCTTCTTCTAAGCTAAAAAGGTGATAATCTAACTATATAATTGTTAAATTACGTTTTTCATTGTTCTTCATATTTTCACTTCTCTATGATTATAGTTTTCATGAGAATTCATGTAAATATGATTTATATGTGTTAGATTGTTTATATAACCCATTATATATAATTTATATGAGTATTTAAGTGGTTTAACTCATGTAAATATGATGAACATGAAGAAAGCATGTTCATAGCAATTTATACTGAACTATTTTGAAAAATGATTTCTTTAATATCAAAATTGATGTCTAATTCATGCTATATGATGTAAATTAAGTTAATATTATAATAATATGATAAGAAACAAAAAAACATGATTTGAATTATGTGATTTAGTTTAAAAACAAAGTCACAATGTTTATTTTCATCAAAACACTTAACAATGGTTGTGACGCCCCCAGATCCGGGTCCCTTCAAACCTCGCGATCCGGTTCGCCACGATACTACTATCGTCAAATTATCTATATCTTTTATTCATAACTTATTGAATATAACTTTGCTTATTACAAATTAGAATATAAATTCCTTTTATTTTCAGAATCTTGTATAATGACCCCAAACTTTTATAAGTTCCAATCTTGATCATTTACCATTCCTGTATTTACATCATATTCTATATTATAAAAATGCAAAATAATTTAAACTTTTATATATCCTTTGAACAAAATCTTTTATTGATTTTCATAACTTTGAATCAATTATATATCCTTGAATCAACTTATGTTATGATTCACTTTATTCGAATTACTGTATAAATGTTTAAATCTCAATTCGATATCCTCTATGTATCAACTAGTACATCTTTACAACACGACAAGTATTAAACATCGTAAACCACTATCATGTACATGTCCTAGAACCTTAAATATGGTTCAAGCAATAACTTCAACTAAATAATAATCTTCTTGCGATACTATTGAATTCTATCAATCAAGTAGCACGTAACTTTACCATGAGTCCTTAACCTGTAAAAATAGTTATTTGCAAGAGTGAGCTCGACAGCTCAGCAATTCTAACAGTTTTCATGCATCACATAGCATATAATATCATGCTCAATTCATGTAATTATAATCGTTTAATATTTACTACGCATGTTTCTTCTCACATAACAAGTATAGAGATTAACTTCACAAGCATATCATCAAAGAACAACTTTCAATCTCATACATATTTCATATACATTTCATATATAAGTCAACATCCTCATAGCATAATATAATTCAACTAACAGTTATAGAATTCATATAACAAATAGGAACTGAAAGACTTGCGTGGAAAGTAGTTTATCAACTACGACTTAACTGCTTATAACTATCTGCACTTCGTGTATTCCTACACAGTTATATAATCATGGATTCATACCTATCAGTCATACATTTCACATGCTCGTAGTATAAGAACAAATTGTATATCGTTTACTAACTTGGTTTCATTTCACTTTAACTTAGGATAACCATGAGACTAGCTCATTCTATTTTCATGTTCATCTAAACACTCGTGTTTCATATCTTGTAGTCCTTAAGAAAAATATATAACCATACTTAAGTCCAATAAGTTAACAAACTGCTCTTGGCAACTCTGCAGAACAGCGCGATCGCGCTGCAAATAGGTGTGGGAGTGGCGCGACCGCGCTATTTCCTGCCAGAACCAGACTTGAGCTTTTCATTGCTCAGTTTAGTCCTAGCATACTATGCATTCTAATACATACTATAAACATACATCAAGTAGGTTTTGGTCTTTCTTCAAATTCATATTCCAACTATTTAGTTTTTGAATCACGTAGCTCTATGTTGAATTATTTAAATCAACAAGGCTTAACAACTTCTTTTAACAAAGGGTCATCGATATATATTTTTTAAACCATATATTGCTACTAATAAGCCCTTAATACGTATGCTCACATGTATCTATCTCATTTACATAGACATAGCATAGTACATTACTTGAAAACTTATTTTAAACCATGTTTGAAAGGTCTAATTCATGCTTAGCTAGATGATGAACATATTCGTCACGTCTAGAAGCATAAAGTGTCCTAGCATACATGCTTGAAAGGTCATAACACTTTTTACACAATGTTTAAAACTATTAGTCCTCAAACTTCCATGTTTTCCTTCAAGTATATGCAAGGTAACTTAACAACTACATTTCATGCACGTTGATACGCGTACTTATGTTCCAAGGTCATAATTCAAAAGACACTAAATTCATCAAGTTTTATTTTCAAAACTTTAAGGTTTCTTTTAGAATCATTAATACTAAGGTAATTCCATTCATTACATGCATGGTAACCTTAGGTCATATATTACACTCATTTATACATTTATTAGAGTCAAACTAGCATGCCCATTACATCAGATTACACAAAAAATGGGATTTTATCTCTGCAGAATGGCGCGGCCGCGCTGCTTTTGTACTAGGGAGTGGCGCGACCGCGCCACTCCGGTTCCAGACATGAGACTTTCTGCATTTGCAGAGCTTTCAACCAAAGTTGCAAATTCTTCATGGAATATGCTTAAATACTATCACATTGCATATATAACATATATATAGACTCTACTAACATGTTACCATCATCTTACATATCAATCTTTAACTAATTCATGCAATCTCTTATGAATTTATCAAACTCAAAACTAAGAACATAATGTAGGCGTTATACCTCTTGAAGTAGAATTACACAAACTAGCTTCCATCTCAGATTCTACATCATCAACACACTCTCTATAAAAACTTATCAAACATTTAGCAACTTCAATTTGGGAGGAGGAGCTTCCAATTTATAGAGGAACTCTTACCCAATTCATGGCTTTGCCCAACAAATTAAACCAAGGGAAATAAGGAGAAAATGATGGACAAGTGGGAGTTGGTGGAGAGTCACAATAAGACCACTCCCCCTACCATTATTGAAATCATTGTCTAGCCATCATCACCATCTTAGAGTTTGAGAAAATGAAGAAATAGGCTAGGCCATTGGCCTATTTACGTGTAATGAAAGAATGGGACTCTCAAAATGGGACACCCTTTTATAAACTTGACATTTACAATTTGGGCACTAGTACACTAAGGTTTACTTCCTTTTGGACTAGCAAGCTTATATCTAATAACTTAATGTTATTACCATATGATATGTTAGGGTCACACATACACCCAATCATATAATTCATGCACATTTGACAATACCGAGTATAGTTTGATTGAGTATTGTCACACAACATTATTGTAACTTTATTATTTCACTTATACTTAATCAATGAAATAATTATTAACAACAATTATTTATTTAGTTTAGTTTAATATCCTTCATAAAGTACACATTAATGTACCACACATAACACATTGTCACATAGGTCCATTTATGTAACTCATGCGACTCATTTCACTTTACCATATAGTTTCATATATTATATAGTTACCTTGAAGTGTCACACTTCATTTCATATCATATAGATGTAGCTACTATATAACATATAATTACATATCATTGCACATATAATAAAATTAATTAAATCCGCTTAATCATTCCTTCATTAATTTATTTAATGAATTGCTCATTCCACCACTTTGCCTCACTAGGCATATCTCACAAGCTTAAATTAAGCTCATTATCACTTTCATCATATCACTTAATCATCTTATTTTCAATTTATTTAAAACTATTATCTCTCAAGGTTCACATAAACACATATGTCGTGAACAGAAATATTCAAATATTATTTATAACATTTACGGTAATATAGTAACTAAAGCTATTTAGTAAATTAAAATAACTTAGTTTTCTTTTATAAATTTAACCCTCTTGGAAATACATTACTATTATAAAAATTATGTATTCCACCATAACATGACATAAAATATTTTTATTACAATTTTAAAAACTAAAGGCATTAATTATAATAAAAGAATTCACTCATTATCTCAAGATATTATTTTTAATATAATATATATGTCTCATTAAAGTAATTACATGTACGGCACATGTACACACATTATATATAAAAAATAGATAATAAGTTTATTTTCTATTATGATAAATTATTTCTATCAATTTATTTACATATAGCAAATATGTTTTGATACATTATCATAGTACTTAATCATACATATTACCTCATACAAATCTATATAAGGTAATATTATTATATAAAATAATATTCTTCCTTTATTAAAATAATTCATTGCTAGGACTTATTTTAATATCCTTCATTTAAAATATACAATAATTGTTTCTCTTTCCTTTCTATAAATTATCCTAAAACAATTCCTTTAATCTTCACATCTCGCCGTATATCAAATTAATTAATAATTCTCTAACCAACAATTATCTAAAGATATATTAATTTTCTCCTCTCTTAAACAACGTATTTATATTATTAACGTCACTCTAACATTAGACTTTCGCACATATTACCATGCTATAAAACAATACTCATTTCATTTTCCTTATCCGAAACACATACATTAATTCACCCTTTACTTAAGTGATTTTAAACCCTTTACTCTATCACCATAGTTAATTAAGGTTTTAATATTCAAATTATATCATTCCATAATATAACTTTTAATTTAAATTAACCAATATTTATTCTTGTTAGTTAATTTTTATAATTAACTAATTCATGCTTTGCTATCTCAATCCATCCATGGACAGCTTAATCACTAATTATATCCCATATTACATCATACTAGTCACTAGTATATATATTCAAGAAAATTGTGATTATTCATTAAAGATATTTAATGTCACCAACTTACTATGATAAAATTATTTAATATCAATAGATAAATCTTATCTATATCCTTTACTAATTTACCTCTACAATTTATAACAAATATATAATAATAATATATTTATTAAACATAAAGATCACATATTGCATAGTTCATATTACCCAATGCAACACAATACCACATACTTCCTAACGCATATATATTCTTATTTGAACCCATCTCATGCCTTAAGAATTTTATTTACTAATTTCTTATTTTAATAATTTCTGAAAATTCAGGTTCTCACAATGATGTTTTCTCCAAATTCACGAAATTAAAGGTTTTTAATTGATTGTTGTAATGTTTATATGTGCTAAAACATGTTAGAAGCAGAAAGTTATGATTTTATTGTGACGCTCCCAAATCCGGGTACATTCAAACCCTAAACCTGGTGCTACACGGTACTACATTCTACTCATACATTCCATTGAAACACCTAAATATCACGCATGAGTTTACTAAACATACATTCTATTAATTCCTTCTCAAGTTCTCAATAACCATTACATTATTCTGTGTCATAATATCAGTAACTACAGTACTAATACTATACTATTACAAAGGTCTCTACTTGCCCATCTTAAACTTGCCTTTGTTCTTCCTGGATCCTTCGGTCCGTTCATTCCTCACTGAAAACATTTAGTTTAAGCAAGAGTGAGCATAAATAGCACAGCAAGTTAACATTTTAACTTGAAACCACAAAATCAAGAATCATATCTATTCCACTTCAATAGTTGTACAATAGCTATGAAGTAATTTTGAACAATCAAAATATCGTTTTGATTTCTTTAGAACCATTCCCAAGGACATATAGTCTCTTCGGAATCTTACCTGGCCAAAAACCACAAACCAACACTTGGTTTCCATTTTAAAAAGGACAATCCAACACTAAGGCCGTAAGCCCGATATATCTTACGAGCACATTCAGGTGATCAGCCTGTAGTACTCTATATTGATCAACATTCATTTATTAAACGTGTTTACGTTTAATCATTGGCAACCTCGCGTGCCCGTCGAATTAACGACGTAAAAACATTTGTCTTCCACTCTCAGGTTTTCCTAAGAATCCTTACTAATCACTTGGCATGGATAGTTTTAATATATATATATATATATATATATATATATATATATATATATATATATATATATTCTGGAAAGATTTGTGGAAAAACCCACCAAAATATATTTACTTTTCAGTCTAGCCGAAACAACTGGCATCGACCATCCAATAACCTATTTCATGCATAAGCAGTTATGCATAATGACCTCTTGTCCAACCATAAGGTATAAACAAGAGTGAGAAAACTTGTATAACGCAACGTTAATACAAGAGTTAGAAAACTTGCACCAAGTATAACTTGAACAAGGTTAGAAATACTTGCATTCGCGTCTCTTAGTCTTTAAGGTAAGCTACTTGGTCTTTACTACTTGTGCAAGCATAACACATAGTATACCAATGAGAAATACTTTCGATATACAATGTATTTGCCTAACTTCTCTTTCTTGTATAACTTAACAAAAACGTTAAACTAATAACATTTGTTTAAGTTATTTAATGTTCATTACGGCTTATTAACATTCCTATGTTAAAAATCAAACTTTCATCAATTATCACTAAGTATGATAATCGACGAGATCTTAACTTGTTCTTCAACTTGTTCTTTAACTCAATCTTTGGTTTACGGTTTACGTTTCCAAAGTTCAAGTTCCATTACATTTTGATTAACGTTTAGTTCTTATAAACCCTTGATTAAACAAGTTGTTTAAAGGGTTACATTACAGCACTTACTAGCCCCTTAATTGATATGTAAAAGGTTAAGTAATTACTAGCAATGTCAGAACTTTCTGCCATGCTGGCGCTGCGGCGCCATCTTTGCCTAACTTGGCAGCGCTGCGGCGCTAGCCATACAGAGATTTCTCCCCGGAGTGGTGCAGCGGCACCGGTGTAAGCCTATTGGGTGGCGCGGCGGCGCCGTCCCTGTATTTCAGAAAAATTTCTTCAGTCATGGAAATTTCTGAAATTCCCGAGTCCGTAACGTGATCGTTATAACTCGGAATTAGCTCATTCCAAAGCCTATAGTTTATAAATGATATACTCTATCATCCTATCAAGTCGGAATTCCTTTTCGAATCCGTTGATAAAAATTTGTCGATTAGTCCATTTTTACGTTTCGTCGAACGTTCGTGAACGTTTAACGTTCGTTTCTTCGTTTTTTTGACGAAATCAATCCATGCTAGCTCTCGCAAGTCTTATTACCTAAATACACTTATTAGAATCAAAAACCCCCGTTTCTGAGTCACACGGTGACTTATGACTTCTAATCCGGGAAATCTACGTTTTCGACGATTATCGTCTAATCGCGTTGCTTCCGTCGAATCTTCGTTTTTTGTTATTCTTACTTCAAACCAATTGGAATCAATCCAATGGTTGATTATCACTAATTCTAACCATTTACAACATTCAAGTTTTCATGGTTTTACTTATTCATTAGTCCATTACTTACAAATTCACTAAGTTCTTCATTTGTTCTTAATGAACTCTTATTATCTTATTATGTATGGCTTATTAAGGTTCCTAATTCACCATTATACCATCCTTATAACTTCTCTATGATCATACCTCCTTCAATCACTTCTCTATTAAAATTATTAATAAAAGAATACGAGAGTTTTACACTTTCTTAGGCTATACCTTCAAGGTTCTTGGTTAAGCTTGAGTATGGAGACTCAAAGGCTACTTCTTCTCCTTGGTTGATGAGTTAAGATTAGGCAAACCTTGCTCTAGCTTCTTCTCTCTCTCTCTCTCTATGGGATGATAGAATTCTCAAACAACCAAAATGAGGAGGGGAGCTCTCTTATTTAATGAGATTGGCAAGGTTTGGGGTAGAAAAGTCATTTAAGTCCAACCTCCTCTCCACCTCACACACCCATGTCTTGTCTATGTCCTCCCATGTGCTAGCATGTGCTAGCATATGGGCACCTTGTGCCTCCACATGCTCTCATGTGTCAAACCTTGTCCCCCCATGTCCCACATGGGTTGGGGGTTGACCCATGGGTTAAACCCACCCGTTTATCCAATGGTTCGACCCACGATTTATCTTACTGAATTTTAATTCCAATTTAATTTATTTTAATGAATTTACTCCGTATAAAATTTGTATTATACGACGTATTAATTCCTGTATCTTCTCCATTTTATTCTCGTATTATACGCGTATTCTTTCCGTATAATAATCATTTATTATTATACATAATCAATTAAATCATTGATTTCACTTTCCCTAACGCTTAGGATTTTAAGTCTCTATGCGAAAACTTCGTGACCCATAACTGAAATATTATTACATATTCCATCATGCCCCGAAATCCTATCATTACGCGTTTCTCGAAATTCTAAAATAAATTCCCGTTCAGAAACGGATTAATAATGATTTCCTAAATTTTATTCCGAGAAAACTTCTTTGTGGCTATTTTAACTTTTCACGGTATTTTACCATCATATCTTTCGACAAAATGTCAATCCGACATTCCAAACTCCCAAAAGAACTTAGGGTTCTATGAACCCTTACCCTTAAGGTTTGATGAAAAGTGTTTATTTCGTCATTTTCTTGAAAAGACTTTATTTTTGTCTAGAAAATTCACATTCATTATTTCTAGCACATAGCCAGAATACTAACCAGTTCGAACTTCCCTAGGTCATAAAATGACTTTTAATTTGCTTACTCACTTTAATAAACAAATAATCAAATTTTATTCAATAAATCAAATAAAATCCATTTACATAATCGTTCGATTTTCTCGGGCATTACATTATCCCCCCTTATAAGAATTCTGCCCCCAAAATTTTAGCATAAGTTACTCAAACAAATGAGGATAAGCCTTCCTCATTTTGTCTTCGAGTTCCCAAGTTGCCTCTTCGGCATTATGGTTCCTCCATATCACCTTCACCAAAGGTATAACTTTACTTCTCAAAACTTGTTCTTTCCTATCAATAACTTGAATAGGAATCTCTTCATACGTTAAGTCCTTCTCGACTTGAATTGGTTCATACTCGATTATATGATTGTAATTTGGCTTATAAAGACACAATACTGATACGTGAAACACGATATGGATATATCCCAACTCTGGAGGTAATGCTATTGCATAGGCTACCTCCCCTATCCTTTGTAGAACCTCGAAAGGTCCTATGAATCTAGGGCTTAACTTTTCTTCCTTCCCGAAACGTATCTTCCCTTCCAGGGTGACACCTTCAGGAACGCATACGAACCGACTTCGAACTCTCTGTTCTTCCGATGTGGATCGGCATACTTCTTCTGTCTGTCTTGAGCCGCTACTAGTCGCATTTGTATTAACTTAACCACTTCTGTAGTTTGTTGTACCATTTCAGGACCCAACATTCGACATTCTCCCACTTCATCCCAACAAAGTGGCGTTCGACATTTCTATTCGTACAACGCTTCGTAAGGCGGCATGCCTATACTAGCGCGATAACTGTTGTTGTAGGAAAACTCTACCAATGGTAGATGATTGTCCCAACTACCCTTAAAATCCATAACGCAAGACCTTAACATGTCTTCTAGCATTTGGATTGTCCTTTCGCTTTGCCCATTCGTCTGTGGATTATACGTCGTACACAACCTTAGTTGTGTTCCCATCTGCTCTTGTAAACTCTTCCAGGAATTCGAAGTGAATCGCTGGTCGTGATCTGACACAATCAAAACTGGAACTCCATGTCGTGAGATAATCTCCTTGACATAAAGCTTAGCTAGTTGGTCCAGGTTGGACCTGACTCTTATCGGCAAGAAATGAGCTGACTTTGTCAAACGATCCACTATTACCCAAATAGTGTCGTATTCTTTCTGCGTCGTTGGAAGTCCTACCACAAAATCCATCGTGATATGCTCTCACTTCTATTCTGGAATCTCCAATGATTATAATAAATCACTAGGTCTTTGATGTTCGGCCTTAACTTTCTGACAAGTTAAGCACTTACTTGCATATTCTGCTATCTCCCTCTTCATATTAGGCCACCAAAAATTGGTCTGAAGGTCTTGATACATCTTGTTACTACCAGGATGAATCGAGTACCTCGAGTGATGAGCTTCATTCATAATTTCTTCTTTTAATTCTGGTTCACATGGAACCCAAGGTCTTCCTTTAAATCTTAATAACCCTTTGTTAGTAAGATTGTACGCATTCTTGGTACTATCTGCAATCTTCTTTCTTATTCGTTCGCACTCCTCTGTTCTGAGTTGTACTTCCTTCACCTTTTCTACAATAGTAGGTTGAACCTCCACCGCAAATAGTTTCTCTCCCTCTTTACTTGGACACCGAATTTCTAATTCCATTCTTGCCATCTCTAGTATTAACCCCTCATGAGTTGTTAACATTGATAGCTTCAACCGAGTTAAGTTGTCGGCTACCACATTCGCCTTCCCTGGGTGATACAGGATTTTGCAATCGTAATCCTTTATCAACTCTAGCCATTTTCTCTGCCTCATATTTAACTCCTTCTGAGTGAAGATATACTTCAGACTCTTATGGTCTGTGTAGATCTCACACTTCTCTCCGTACAGGTAATGCCTCCAAATTTTTAAGGCAAAAACCACTGCGACGAGTTCAAGGTCATGAGTAGGATAATTCCCCTCATACTCCTTCAACTGCCTAGATGCATACGCAATGACCTTGCCATGCTGCATGAGCACGCGACCCAGTCCTGTATGTGAAGCATCGCTATACACTACAAAATTTCTCGTCTCATCCGGTAAGGATAGACCGGTGCTTGACTCAATTTCTTCTTTAGCTCTTGAAAGTTATCTTCACACTTCTCTGTCCATACATATTTCACCGTTTTCTTGGTTAAGTTGGTTAACGGAGTATATATCTTCGAGAAGTTCTAAATGAACCTGCGATAGTAACCTGTCAACCCTAGGAAACTCCGTACCTCAGTCAGCGTTTTCGGCTGTTCCCAGTTCATCACGGATTCCACCTTCGCTGGATCCACTGAAACATTTTCTTTGTCAATGACGTGCCCCAAAAACTGCACTCTCTCTAGCCAAAATTCACACTTCGTGAATTTAGCATACAACCTCTCTTTTCTTAGTGCTTCCAACACTAATCTCAAATGTTCAGCGTGATCCTCCTTCATCTTAGAATAGACTAGGATATCATCATTGAACACCACAACAAACTTGTCCAAATATTATTTGAACACTCGATTCATCATGTCCATAAATGCACTTGGCGCATTCGTTAACCCAAATGACATCACTAAGAACTCGTAATGGCAGTAACGAGTCCTAAATATTGTCTTAGGTACATCTTTTGTGCTAACCTTCAACTGGTGACACCTCGTACGTAAATCTATCTTCGAAAAATATTTTTCCAATGTCAACTGATCAAAGAGATCATCGATCCTGGACAATGGGTATTTATTCTTTATCGTTAGCTTGTTCAACTCTCTATAGTTGATACAAAGCCTCAACGATCCATCCTTCTTCTTTACAAACAATACCGGCGCTCCCCATGGAGAGACACTCGGTTGAATGTACTTCTTGTCCAACAGTTCTTGCAACTGAATCATTAACTCTTTCAATTCCACTGGAGCCATACGATACGGTGCCTTAGACACTGGTGCCATTCCAGGTGCAAGGTCGATAACAAATTTGGTTTCCCTGTCAGGTGGAAGACCTGGAAAGTCACTCAGAAATACATCCGCATACTCGTTAACAATAGGTATCCGTTCCAACGTTGCTCCCAATCGCTGGGTATCACCAACATGGCACAGGTAACCTTCACATCCCTTTTTCAACAGCTTTCTGGCTTGCGTCATGGTTAGACAACAAGAGCGTCCCGGTGATTTACTATCGTAGAACACTCCCATTGGTTTCTTGGAAATTCGAAGGTTTACACTCTTATTCTGGAAATCTATCATCGCCCCATGGTTAAGTAACCAGTCCATTCCGAGAATTACATCGAATTCTCCCAGCTTTATCGGTATTAGATCTACCGATAACATGTTACCTTTTATATCTACATAACAATTCCTGTGAACAGAGTCCACAGGAATTACCTCCTCGATTGCTACCTTAATGTTCAAAGGTATTATAAGCTTCTCAGGAAGTAATTCCAGTTGTCCAGCAAACTCGCATGCTATGAACGAACACGTTGCACCCGAATCAAACAGCACATAAGCATTTATGTCATTGACCGGGATAATACCTGCTATGACGTCACTCGATGCTACCGCATCTTGGACCCTGATATTGAACGTACGGGCAGTCGGTCTACCCTGTGATACTGTACCCCCACTTGCTAGCTTACCAGTGCCAGCAACCTTTCCACCATCCGAACCTTTTTTCGGACAGTTACGTGCCATGTGGTCCGTAGATCCACACACAAAACACCCCCGGGTCTTCTTAGAACTTGGACAGTTAGGCAATATATGCTCTTCCTGTCCACAATTATAACAGACCGCCTTTCCCTTGAGGCAGACTCCGAAATGAGCCTTGCCACACATCTTGCATGCCTCCCTTTTCCTCTTGGAAAACTCTTGCTTTACCTCGGTATTACCAGAGCTGAAACCCCTCCTCTTTTGGCAACTCCCATTGGCTCCCTCGACTTTAACTGATACTTCAATCTTAGTCTTATTCTTTATCTCTTTGTGGTATAAGGTCAACGCCTCACTACCACTGTAACGACCAGGAATTTTAAGCTTCTTATTAATTTTATCTGTGATTTAAAAATTTTGAGAGTTAATTTTTCAAACTTATTTAAACCTTATGTGGTTATGTGCTTATGTGATTTAACCTATGCTAATAAATGCTAGGATTTTTATTAAAGGGAATCACTAATAGTTATTTAAATTAGTAGATTAACCCTGAGACTTTTATATCAGAATATTAATAAGAGTGTTAGTAAATTATATATTCAAATTTCTTGAATATAGTGTAGAGATTTAATCGTGATTAATTATTTATATTTGAGTAATTAATTGATAACGTATGAAATTATTATTGTTGTTGATTTATAATTATTATGAGTAAATAATAATTAATGAATTGGGAGTAATTAATTAATTATGTATTGATTTATAATTATTATGAATAAATAATAATTAATGAGTAAAAGATTAATAAATATAATAATATTATATTTACTTGGTTAATTGATTAATTGTTATATGCATGTATATGTTATATTAAACCTTTGGTATAAGGTAGTTACCTTTATATATTGTATAAGATGCAGGGTAACATATTTGATATGGCTATATAATATGTATTTAGACTATATAATAAATTTAATTACTTTATGTGAGTTACATTATATTATGACTTATGTAACATAATATGGGTGGTAGACATTAATGTGACATATAGTAATAAATAATTATTAATTGATAAATGATTTCAATAAATTAGTATAATGATTATAGTAACAGTTATTATATTAATAATACCAAACTGCTTTATATTCGGTGTTAAAATAATGTACATGGATTATATGATTGGTGTATATGTACCTACTTGATACATCATATTATTAATTGTAATAGCATGGTAACACCCATTTAAATATATATGGAATGGATACATGTAGCTTAAGTATATACTATATGTATAAATGTATATAACATTGGTACATGGAATGCAAGTTGCTGAGTTAATATGAGAGCCCCTCTTCTCTTCATTCTTCACACGTGAACCCACATGGCTACTACACTACTCTACTTCTCCTCAATTTCTTCACAAAGATAGCTAATGATTTCAAGAGGTGTGGGATTCATGATGAAATCACCAACTACTCACCAACCATTCCTTGCCCATTGTATAATCTGGATTTCCATTGTTTTGCAAAGTCATGGACTGGTTATCCATTTGTCTATATAAGAGCTCTCCTCCTTCATAATTAACATTGCTGAGATTTTCTCTAAAGTATAAAATTGAGCAAGTAGACTGAGTTTTCAATTGAGTTGAGAGAGTTATCAGTGAGGGAGAATTAGTATTGCAGTCCATTCCTTTGACAGAGGTATAAATTCCAATTCATGCTCTCCCTATCTCATTCTCTGCAATTTTCTTGATTTTTGAATTCTTGATTGAACAGGGATTGATGGTAATTGAATTGTGATATATGTTTGTTATATGGAGTTATAATCATGTTAGAATTATGTTAGAAATTGTTAGAATGATTTTCGTTGGAGAAAATTTGAGTTGGGTTTACAGTCTGCTGAAAACTGCACTGCCTCAGGCCTGGCCGCCAGCCTGCGCAACTGCGCCAATGTTGCACTGGCCAGCGGCGCAGCTGCGCCAGTGCCTGCCTGCAGAAAATTTTTCCTTTTTTTGCTTTCTGCTCATGCTAACTTGATGATACCACTTTGGACAGGCTTGAATACTGATTTACTTATTGTGTATGAGTTCTTTAATACAACATACACATTGGTGAGCATGCTAGCACATATTAGGGAAGGAAACCTCATGTTTTGTAAAATAAACTTATGATTTCAAACATGAACTTTGAGACCGTGTGACATATGTGCATTCTAATTTCATGAACATAACCATATAGACTATGTTGACATGAAATGAACGTTTAAAGTGTGTTCACGCACTAGCATACGTGTTTGAAAGACTTAAAGGTTTACAAAGGAAAACTTATATTTTGAAAATGAAACTTGTAGCTTTGAATGCGAGCTTTGTCATATAAGTAACATGCATGTATTCTAATGTTATGAGCATGATAGTAGGTTTATATTAACTTGAAATGCATGGTTAAAATGTTGAACAAGTTAGCATACGAGATTGATGAATTTAAGATATTTTCAAAGGAGAGACTGAAGACGTTTTTAAATAAGAAACTTAAGAACTTTGAAAAGAGAACTTAACCAAGACTTGTGATTGTGATCACTTAAATACATATAACTTATTGTATGCATTCTAATACCTGTGAGTAATGGTTACGAGATGCGCTACATGTACCGTATTGTCTTTTTGACTTAGTGTACTTTGCAAATGGAAACTTAGAATGTGGAAGCTAATTAGCATTGATTACCATGTCAATTGTATTATGATCATGCAAGCATGTTTATTAGGATGTCATTATGCCTATAGACATATTAACATGAACCGCACTTGGTTAAACACAGATTTCAACTATGCATGCATACTCATAGAAAGTGGATTCCTAAGGCATGAATTATGATGATTAAAGTATATTTGTATAGTATACTCAAGCATACATATTAAGTATTGTTTAACCTTGTTATGTGATAACATGACTTTAGAAGCATGAATTTGTATTGTTTATAGTATGTGAATATCCGACATACAAACATGTGGTCTTGAAGTGGACATAGAATGAATATATTAGCTTTCGAACTTGAGTTAGATAAACTTGATAAACATGTGTGCTGATTTATATCAGTAACTTAAAGTACTATGTGTTTCAAGCCTATATTGATGCTTATGAACTAGACAATCTAAAATTATTAAATCTAAGACATGATTAGATTGACTTACGTGAACTATGTGATAGAATTATATAATGACTAGAGTCTTGTATGTGTGAACTTATATTAGTTTATATATACTAATTGGAGAGACCGACTTGTTAATGCTAGGTCGTTCCAACGCAGTTTTAATTAAAGCTAGAATTAATTATAGCTGAGCAAACAGGCAAGTTTTCTAACTTCATTTAATTGTGATATTGAATGCAAGTACCCTAGACCCTTGTATTACCTTATTTAACGGATATTGTAAGCTAGTATCCAAACCCTACTTTTATTGTGCAAATATTTTAAATCCTGACACTACTTTATTCAATTACTCGAGTAAGCGAGATTCTAAACTTCACCTTATTTGTGCAAGTTCCTATCCTTCTCATATTGTTTTGAGCAGGTTATTATTGTATTGTGAAAGTTCCCCGAACTTCACATTTTGAGTATTATGAAAGTTCTCCGAACTTCACATTTTGAGTATTGTGAAAGTTCCCCGAACTTCACACTTTGGTTATTGTGAAAGTTCCCCGAACTTCACACTTTGGTTATTTTGCAAATTCTCGAACTTCATTTCTTTATTATGAAAGTTCTCTAAACTTATACAAACTCGTAAATTGTGCAAGTATCTTATCTTTGTGTTTACTTTACTCAAGAACGTTGTAAGCAAATGTCCTAACCTATGCATTTACTTTATGCAAGGGATCTATTATGGTGAAATTCCCCGAATTTCATTCTTTGATGTTGTAAGTGTCTAAGCCTATGCATTTATTTTATGCAAGGAATCTATTATCGTGCAAGTTCCCCGAACTTCACATTTTGAGTATTGTGCAAGTTCCCCGAACTTCACACGTTGAGTATTGTGCAAGTTCCCCGAACTTACACAAATTCCTATATTGTGCAAATTCTAAACTTCACTTTGTGCAAGTTCTCTATCCTTCTCATATTGTATTGAGTAGGTTATTGTTGAATCAAAAGTTGTTTACTTAATTGCTTGAACTTTATTTCCAAGCATGTTATTTAGTGGTTTAATTACTTATCAATTATTCCACATTGATATTATTGATGTCCGCACCTAGTGCATTTGAGCTCGTACAGTCTTGGACTTGTACATTATTCAAGGTTCTAAATTTCTTGAACCATGTCAGTAAGAGTCTGAACCTTTTCTCGGTCAGACTAGTGTATGAAATTTTCTTTGAAGCTATCCAAACCAATTGATGGTAAGGATTCTTAGACGGAACAGAACACCCCTCATATGTAGGAGTGTGCCCAGGTATCTAATATATATGATACGAGTAAGCAGATTTAAGTGTTATGCATATTCACGTTGTGCCCGAGGCTGATCTCCTCGAGGTACTAAGTTTCTGTAGCCAGAAGCCAGTAATTCTAAAAAGGGTCAATTAGCTATTGAACCCATTGGAAAGTTATAGTTCAGAGTCTACTCGACTATCAGTCATTCTAAAGGCAATTATTATCTTTGCTTTTAATATTCATATTGTTAAATTGTTCAGATGTTCATAGTGTTGAATCATGCAGGTTGTTGAACCTTACAAATATTCATATTATTGAATCATTCTATTATTCGTACTGATTCGTTCAGATATTCATATTGTTGAATCGTTCAGATATTCATATTATTGAATCGTTCTAATATTCATATTGTTGAATCTTTAAGATATTTATTTTGTTGAAATCGTTGTCAGATATTTTTCCATTCATCATGATATATCCTTTATTATTGTATATAAACTTGCTGAGCAAACTTGTTGCTCATTCTTGCTATATCATGACTTATATTGCAGTTAAGCGCGAGCCCTCAGGGAAGGACAAGGGTAAAGGAAAGATTTAGGATGGTTTGCAAGGAGCAGACTTTATCTTTATGTCTATTTTAATTACTGTTAATGTAAATGAACCCTAATGTTTATTTTAGGGTATGTTTGTATTGATGTATTAAGGTTATCGAATCTTGGGACTAGTAATACCTTTTGAATGAACGACGTACGTTTATTATATTCCGCATTTTTAGTTATCGTATGTTGTTAGAGGTGGATGTTAGTATTGTATCGTGGCGACCGGACCAGGGTCAGAGGACCCGGATTCGGGGGTGTCACAACCACCCTCAGCTATAATAGCCTTCTCCAACACAGCTCCAAAGGTAACACTTTGAAGAACTAATATTGGGTTATAGAGCCAGGGTTTCAATCCCTGCTCGAACTGGCGTGCCTTCCGCAATTCTGTATCCACTTGGTGTGGAGCAAACCTCGCCAGTTCATTTAACCTGGCTGCATATTGGGGAACCGCCATTTCCCCCTGTTTCAGTTCTAAAAACTGGATTTCCATCCTCCCCTGCACACTCGAGGGAAAGTAGTTCTCAAAGAACATCTCTTTAAACTGTTCCCACGTGACCACATCTATTCCGGCCCTACTCTAGTTGGCCTCCCACCAGTAGTTGGCCTAGCCTTTCATCAGGTAAGTCGCAAAAGAGGTCTTCTACGACTTTTATAATGACAAATGCCTTCTCAATCTCTTTCACCCAACTTTGGGCAGCTATAAGATTCGTGGTTCCATGGAACTCAGGCGGACCTATTACTTTGAATTCCTTAAAGGTAGTCCCTCGACCTACCCCAGGATTCGTGCGTACGGTACCTCTCATTTGATAGAGAGTCATCGCAAACATATTCACAAATTCATGCATTGGGTGATCATTCTCACGCTCTTCCTCTGTGTCATCTTCTTGGCGGCATTTTCTGTTAATATGAAACACGTTCGTTATTACTTACTTCTTTCTTTGGTTATTATTAACAATCAAATAATAACTCAATCACATTGACAAGAACTTCAATAAACTTGTATATTAAAATGCTTCTTCGTGGTATAACATTACACTGTACATTACATGGCTTAAGCCATTTACATTACCATCCCGCGTTTACTTCCCAAAGTTGGGATTAACAAAAGACTACCCTTATCCATACAAAAGAGGGTTTTACGTTATTACTAACTATACAAAAAAATTCATAGCTATTTACATAGCTATCCATTCTATTTATACTAAGGAACTAAATCTATAACACGGTATTCATGTAGTCTGCATCGGCCATATCGGCTACAATGTCTCAGCTAATAGTATGCCGAGTCTGTCCTTTCTCCATGGGATACTGAGCAATCTGCTGCTGGTAGTCCTCGTGTGAACACCTATAGATATAGCACATTCGTCCTATCTTCTGCTTCTTGTTCAGAACCTCAGCCTTCAATTCTTGGACTTCTAGCTTCAAGTCCCGGACTTTATCCTTAGCTAGCACTTTCTCATCGTGCTCGGCCTCCCAAAAGATCTGCATATCTTCTCGATCCTCGACCACATCGTCGACTACTTTCTTGAGGTCACGGACCTCCTTACTCAGTTGGACATTTATGTCCAATATTGCCATAAATAGTAGTTTCATGGACTCCTCTAGTGTAGAATCCCCCACATCCTCCTCTGTAGGCAATACCATATTAATCGGCATTGTCTCCTCCTCCTCAGCAGGCAAAATTGTATTACTCGGCACCGACTAAACTTCCTCCTCCGACATTCCCTCGAACAATGACGCAAAGTCAAAGTTTTCAGAATGTTTGGACGGGTCCTCTTCTTCTAGATCAGTCCCCTCTAAGATTACCACAGGTATCTCCGCTACTGGCATAGGTACTACTTCTATGAAGTTGACTGAATCCTCGCTAACCTCATGTATTTCATTATACATGCTCATTATTCCTGTTATCTACATAAAACATAAATAACTGGATTAGTATACAATCCAATATGAATAGTTTATATCACATTTAATATGTTTAAGGTTACTTTCTTCTTTCACAACTCTACTTCCTTTCCTCAAAACCCGGGTAAAGTTTACATACTTCTAACTTCGACTTCTCTTCTCTAGGTTATAACCTAAGATTTTTACCTCTTAAGTTTTATAACCTACGGCTCTGATACCAACCTGTGACGCCTCCAAATTCGGGTACCTTCAAACCTTGGACCTGGTGCTACACGGTACTACATTCTACTCATATACTCCATTGAAACACATCAATATCAAGCATGTGTTTACTAAACATACATTCTATTAATTCCTTCCCAAGTTCTCGATAACCATTACATTGTTCTGTGTCATAATATCAGTAATTACAGTACTAATATTATATTATTACAAAGGTCTCTACTTGTCCATCTTGGACTTGCCTTTATCCTTCCGTCTGTTCATTCCTCGCTGAAAACATTTAGTTTAAGCAAGAGTGAGCATAAATAGCTCAGTAAATTAACATTTTATCTTGAAACCACAAAATAAAGAATCATATCTATTCCACTTCAATAGTTGTACAATAGCTATGAAGTATTTCTGAACAATCAAAATATCATTTTGCTTTCTTTAAAACCATTCCCAAGGACATATAGTCTCTTCGGAATCTTACCTGGCCAAAGACCACGAACCAACACTTGGTTTCCATTTTAAAAAGGACAACCTGACACTAAGGCCGTAAGCCCGATATATCTTACGAGCACATTCAGGTGATCAGCCTGTAGTACTCTATATTGATCAACATTCATTCATTAAACGTGTTTACGTTTAATCATTTGCAACCTCGCTGGCCCATCGAATTAACGACGTAAAAACATTTGTCTTCCACTCTCAGGTTTTCCTAAGAATCCTTACCAATCACTTGGCATGGATAGCTTCAATATATATATATATATATATATATATATTCTGGAAAGATTTGTGGAAAAACCCACCAAAATATATTTACTTTTCAGTCTAGCCGAAACAACTGGCATCGACTATCCAATAACCTCTTTCATGCATAAGCAATTATGCATAATGACCTCTTGTCCAACCATAAGGTATTAACAAGAGTTAAAAACTTGTATAACGCAACGTTAATACAATAGTTAGAAAACTTGCACCAAGTATAACTTGAACAAGGTTAGAAATACTTGCCTTCGCGCCTCTTAGTCTTTAAGGTAAGCTACTTGGTCTTTACTACTTATACAAGCATAACACATAGTATACTAATGAGAAATACTTCCGATATACAATGTATTTGCCTAACTTCTCCTTCTTGTATAACTTAACAAAAACGTTAAACTAATAACATTTGTTTAAGTTATTTAATGCTCATTACGGCTTATTAACATTCCTATGTTATAAATCGAACTTTCATCAGGTATCACTAAGTATGATAATCGACGAGATCTTAACTTGTTCTCCAACTTGGTCTTTAACTCAATCTTTGGTTTACGGTTTACGTTTCCAAAGTTCAAGTTCCATTATATTTTGATTAATGTTTAGTTCTTATAAACCCTTGATTAAACAAGTTGTTTAAATGGGTTACATTACATCACTTACTATTCCTTAATTGATATGTAAAAGGTTAAGTAATTACTAGCAATGTCTGAACTTTTTGCCATGCTGGCGCTGCGGCGCCAACTTTGCTTTGCTTGGCGGCGCTGCGGCGCTAGCCATGCAGAGATTTCTCCCTGGTGTGGCGAGGCGGCATCGGTGTAAGCCTATTGGGCGGCGCAGTGGCGCCGTCCCTGTATTTCAGAAAAATTTCTTAAGTCATAGAAATTTCTTAAATTCCCGAGTCCGTAACATGATCGCTATAACTCAGAATTGACTCATTCCAAAGCCTATAGTTCATAAATGATATACTCTATCATCCTATCAAGTCAGAATTACTTTTTGAATCCGGGAACGAAAAATTTGCTGATTAGTCCATTTTTACGTTTTCGTCGAACATTCGTGAACGTTCAAAATTCGTTTCTTCGTTTTAAGTCGGAATCAATCCATTCTTGCTCTCGCAAGTCTTATTTACCTAAATACACATGTTAGAATTGAAAACCCCTATTTTCGAGTCACACGGTGACTTATGACTTCTAATTCGAGAAATCTACGTTTTTGACGATGATCGTCTAATCGAGTAGCTTCTGCTGAATCTTAATTTTTCGTTATTCTTACTTCAAACCAATTGGAATCAATCCAATGGTTGATTATTACTGATTCTAACCATTTAAAACATTCAAGTTTTCATGGTTTTACTTATTCATTAGTCCATTTCTTACAAATTCACTAAGTTCTTCATTTATTCTTAATGAACTCTTATTATCTTATTATGCATGGCTTATTAAGGTTCCCAATTCACCATTATACCATCCTTATAACTTCTCCATGATCATACCTCCTTCAATCACTTCTCTATTAAAATTATTAATAAAAGAAGAAGAGAGTTTTACACTTTCTTAGGCTATACCTTCAAGGTTCTTGGTTGAGCTTGAGTATGGAGACTCAAAAGCTACTTCTTCTCCTTGGTTGATGAGTTAAGATTAGGCAAACCTTGCTCTAGCTTCTTCTCTTTCTCTCTATGGGATGATAGAATTCTCAAACAACCAAAATGAGGAGGGGAGTTCTCTTATTTATATAAATTGGCAAGGTTTGGGGTAGAAAAGTCATTTAGGCCCAACCTCCTCTCCACCTCACACACCCCATGTCTTGCCTAGGTCCTCCCATATGCTAGCATGTGCTAGCACATGGGCACCTTGTGCCTCCACATGCTCTCATATGTCAAACCTTGTCCCCCCATGTCCCACATGGGTTGTGGGTTAACCCATGGGTTAAACTCACCCGTTTACCTAATGGTTCGACCTACGGTTTATCTTATTGAATTTTTATTCCAATTCAATTTATTTTAATGAATTTACTCTGTATAAAAATCGTATTATACGACGTATTAATTCTCGTATCTTCTCCATTTTATTCTCGTATTATACCTCGTATTATACGCATATTCTTTCAGTATAATAATCATTTAGTATTATACGTAATCAATTAAATCATTGGTTTCACTTTCCCTAACGCTTAGGATTTTAAGTCCCTATGCGAAAACTTCGTGAGCCATAACTGAAATATTATTACATATTCCATCATGCCCCGAAATCCTATCATTACACGTTTCTCGAAATTCTAAAATAAATTCATGTTAGAGTTTATGCCCTAGAGGCCAATTCTTTGATGTAATTGCTTAATATTTTTGATATTATATTTGATTGAATAAATGAATTATTTTATTATGGTTTTATTTACTGCGTTATATAAATGTTAGCATAATAAAAGTCCTTAGAATAGTGATACAAATTATATAGCTTCAAGAATGTGACTTGAACATGAGATCATATAATTAAAATTAGTATCATTACTCTTAAATGTCCCTAGTCGAGTATCATTGTTAATGGGACAACAATGATACATTGAGACTACTATTTGGATTGACTGATGGCCAAATCTCATTGGTCATAAATATATGAGATATTGATTCAATGCATAGGTACATGTTAGAGAACAATGTACTGGACATACCCACCATGAGAATTCTACGTGGAGCATTATGCAAAGTGTCATAATCAATTCTCATAGTGACAATGATGTAATGATCCTCCGACCTGAAATCACTATATTACTACACGGGAATTTATGTACTTTGATATCATCAAAGGTCACCATTAATAGGGTGGACAATAAAGGTGATTATTGGGTACATCATGAATTGTGTGAGGAATATGAGTGATCTAGATGAAATTTAACCATCCTATATATTAGGGGTGATATCCATAGGCCTCTTGATTGAGTAAGACTATGAAATGCATGGCTATGGTCAAATAGTGATTTGTTTCATATAGTCTACTCATTAATCAACAAAACTCAGATTAAATTATGAAGAATATAACACATTCCATGACTCGAGTTTAATCTAGGATGTCAAGGTTAAAAAGATTAAATTACATTGAAACATTGTGATAACCAGAGAATTTAGACTATTTATTAAAATCTTAAATGATTAAATTAAGGTTAAATAATAGACCTAGACAGAAAATAAGTGTATGGATTTTGCATTTTTGTGAAGGATTTTGGTGGATTTAAAATTTTTGCGAAGGACTTATATGGTTTTGTGTATTGTTTATATATTTATAAAGAGAATTAAGAATGAAGTCTTGTAACCTAATATATATATATATTAGGTATGAAAAATTTAATAACTTAAGGGTTATAATATGTAAGGATGTTAGTATTTAAAATTTTTACTAACCTCAGAGATTATGTTTATTATCTCAATTTATTAATTTTATTAAAGCTAGTTTAATTGGGTTATAAAATTAAAGATATATGAGTGAGAAAGTTATTTACAAATGTGTATAAGAAAATCCTTTTTAAATGATTAGGGAAAGATAAAATTTAAAAGCATTGGACCTAGCCTAAGTTACATGGCCCAACTATTTAAATTGCAAGCCCAAAACATTAAAGGAATGGCCCAAGTCTTGGACCAATTGGAGAGGGACATGTTGGACATTTACTTAACTAAATAAAGCATTAAAAACAAACAAAATGGGTGAGGATAAGGCCTTAGGGCCGAATTTTTAGAGGGGAAGAGATATGGGAGGATAATGTAATGATTACATTCTATCTTATCATTATCTTTACTTTCCATGTGTCTTCCTTTTACTTTGCCAACATGTTTATCCAATTTTCTATGTGATAAAGAGATAAAAGAGAGAGAAAGATCAAGATATGTTGGAGATTTGGATAGATATACATGATATATCTATATCTAATTACCAAACACACTTAAATTTTCAAAAAAACCAATTTCTATTACATTTCTTTTCTCTTTCCTCATAACTAGCAAAACAAAAGCTAAACCGAGAGAGAGAGAGAAGGACTTCGGCCACAAGAGGGAAGAAAGAGAGGGAGTGTTTTTGCTTGTTTCAAAGTTCCTTAACTAAAACTTAGGAAGAAGAAGGAAGAACAAGCAAAGGTATAAAAGGTTTCTATTTAATGTAGTTTAATTTCCTTTGTGATTTGTTTTGAGTTTGATTTTTGTAAGGTTTTGATTTTGTGGTTCAAAAACCTTGGATCTAGGTGTTTAATAGTATTTCAAGTTTAGATCTAACTCCTTTATGGGTCAAAAGTTGGATCTAAACTAAGAAATGGAAACTATATTTTTCTAAAGTGAGAAAACTTAATTTTTCTAAGCTTTATTGTGTTTATCTTATGATTAGTGATTGTTTGATGTATTAGATCATGGATCAGGTTAGATCCATGGGTATATGAGGTATTAGTTTGTGGTATGATGATTAATGATAGATTATGTTGGTGAATAGGTGAGGATATGAAAGATTTCGTAAAAATCAACAAAATTAGAAAATCAAACTTTTGAGAAAATGGAACATGAAATTCAAAAGACCATATCTCTTAGTGTATTTTGAATTTTTGAGTGTGATTAATTTCTAGAGTTAGATCTAGAAGTTTTCGAACAGATCCAAGTGGAATCACTGAAAAATTCCATATAGATTTCCGTGTGGACTGTTTTGAACAAAGGACGCCAAATCTGAAAAACCCAAAAAGTAGGCTGTCCAGATTTTTGAAGGGAAATTTTGTCCACTTATTTTATGAAATAATGTCCGGCCTTTGGGACATTAAAATATATGAGATAAAGTAGCATGTGTCCAAAAATGAGCTCATTCCGACTTAAATTGAGCAAGTTATGATAATTTTAATATTTGCATTTTTTCGACAAAAATCGCTATAATCGGAGTTGTATAACTCCGATGGCCACGAAATTTAAACTGGAGGCTCACGATAACATGTGTAAGATCCCACCAAGAGTTAGGAATTTCTAGAGTTAAACGTGATGTAGCAAATTTCTTAAGGAATTAACTAGAAATGGATTATTGAAAAATACTAAAGGAAGTTGAAAAATTCTTGAAAAAATATTTTTGTGTATGAAATACATGTATTTATGTGTGCACAAAAGATAAAAAAAAATAATAAGATGATTAGATTAAAAAAGAGGAATCCAGCTTGCTGGATTGGCCACCAGATTGCTGGATTGCAATCTAGTTTGCTGGATTGGCCATCAAGTTACTGGGATGAAATGTTTGGATTATCCAGGATGCTGGATTGGTCTATTTAGATAATCTAGGTTGCTGGATTGAAGGGTTGATGAATCCAGGATTGCTAGATTTAAGGTTAGTTGAATCCAGGCTTGCTAGATTGGATGTTAGTTTGAATCCAGGCTTACTGGATTGGAGGTCAGTTGTATCCAGTCTGTTGGATTGGAAATTAGTTACTAAATTGAAATTCAATCTGAATCCAGGTTGCTTGATTAGGTATTCGAATTACTAAATTATAAAGGACTTATAAAATGAAAGACTAAGTATTAATTCACAAGTTATCTGATACAGTAGTATTAAATCTAAGGTAGTATAATCATACTCTTTAATGGTTGATGTATAGTAGCTGAGCTAAACGACTCCTTCATATGGGAAAGGAATCTACGAATTAATAACCGATCTAACTCACTGTGAAAATAGTGTAGTCTAGACGAAAACTAATTTGTTAGTTGTTTGTGGGAAACCACTCAGTATACTATATTGAATATTATTAAAGACTTGATGTGTGCTAGGTTTAGACTTGTGTATATGTATAGTGTTAAGGTTATCTAATATTTGACTATGTGTTTAAATGTTAGATAGTTTACTGATAAAGGTATGTTATGCTAATTGAAAGATCAATCTTCTAACTGATAGGTTTTTACAATAAAGCGATTAAATTATATTGTGTAGCAGTAATCGACGGTACATGCAAGTTTTCTCTAACTCAACTTTGAGTTATATTTTAAAGCATGTTCGTGAATAATTATTGTTAATTATTCACATCTATACTGATTATTGATTCTCACTTAGTGCATGTTGCATATGTTCATCAGGTATGAAAGGCTGATCACCTTCATTACCATAAGGTTTAGATAAATTTGTTCATGTTTATTGTCAGCCATTCTTCAATATTGACTCGGCCATTCAATTATGAAAATTGATTTATATCCTTTCACAATTATTTATATTATTGAAAGTTTGTCAACTTATTATTCTTTTCAATCATAATATATCTTCATTTGAACTTAAACTTGCTGGCAAACTTGCTGCTCACCCTTGCTATATCATGATAAACATTTCAGATTAAAGAAGAAACTTCGGGCACAGTCAAAGGCAAAGACAAGTTCCAGGATGGAATTATTATACGGTTAAAATGGTAATAGTATTGGATACAAATGACATTGTATGTCATGTAGATTATTAAATGCAAGTATTAAGTTAAGGTTACAGACCTTGGAAATTATGTTGTAAAAGTTATTGTATAAACAATTTATGTTTATATTTTTCGCAATAGTTATTGAAATCATGTATCGTAACGTACCAGGTCCGAGGTTCTGGGAACCCAAATTTGGGGGCGTCACAAACATTGGTCACGAAAAGGTTGCACCGAATCACCGATCTTATTATTATTTGGGTAGCAGTGATGCATTACTAGATGCTGCTCACTTATTATAATTTTATAATATAATTTTAAAATTATTGCCAACATAATAATAACTTATAGGATCACATACTTAGAACGTAATTAAAAGGGAATTAAGTTAAACTGTAAGGATTTAAATATGTCAATATGATTAATAGTATTTAAAATTACAAATTTAAATTAATAGGATAATTTGTATATATGTATATTAATTAAGTAAGACTTAATTAAGATATAATATATATATATATATATTCGGATTTTACTTTTCTAATTGGATTAGGTTTTTGATTAATTCCTTTTAACTGCTATATATATGATATATCAGCCGTTTTAGGGGTAAGATTATTAAAAACCTAAACACTAGCCGCTCTTAGAGAAAGACTATAGAGAAAAATACGAGAAAGTCCAGATCCTTGGCTGCTAGTACCACAATTCTTTTTACTGCAGATCGTGTGACGATTCGCGGGGCATTTGTGTAGATACCGTAGAGGCGCAGTTCCGTTGGATTGCGTTAAAGATTCGAAGTTGTTTCAAAATTTCCATCGTCTCCATTCAAGCTTGGATAATCGATAAAACAAATCTAAACCTATGAATTAATATGTTTTCGCATGGATCCTGTTTTAGGGTTTTGGAAAATTTTAAATTCCGTTGCGTTTATGTGCTGAAATTCCTATAATTCCCGTTCAGAAATGGATGAATAGTGATTTCCTAAATTTTATTCCGAGAAAACTTCTTCGTGCCTATTTTAACTTTTCACTGTATTTTACCAGCAAATCTTTCGACAGAATGTCAATCCGACATTCCAAACACCCAAAAGAACTTAGGGTTCTATGAACCCTAACCCTTAGGGTTCTATGAACCCTAACCCTTAGGGTCAAACCCTAACCCTTAGGGTTTGATAAATACTATTTATTTTGTCATTTTCTCGAAAAGATTTTATTTTTATCTTGAAAATTCACATTTATTATTTCTAGCACATAGCCAGAATACTAAATAGTTCGAATTTCTCTAGGTCATAAAATGACCTTTAATTTTCTTACTCACTTTAATAAACAAATAATCAAATTTTATTCAATAAATCAAATATAATCCATTTACATAATCGTTCAATTTTCTCAGGCGTTACATTTATAAAGCTTTATATGCACTATGTGAGTTAAATTCTGAATTTGGTGCGAGGAAATAAGCTCAATTAGCTTTTTCCTACACTATTCGCAAGGTTATCTGCGTCTGACTGTGACGTGGCGCCGCAGCGCCAGCCCTGTGAGTAAACTGGGCGATGCAGTGCCACAACAGCAGTTGGTGACATGGCACGGCGCCGCAGCACCAGTTATGTATGTAACTAAAGTGCTACAGCGCAAGGACCAAAATCAGAGCGTGCTGACGTGGCAGCGCGGTAGCGCCAGTTCTGAGTATAACTGGAGAGCTGCAGCACCAGGGCCAGCGCCCTGATGATGTGGCACGGCGCTGCAGTGCCGGCTGCAGTTCATTGTGTGGCACTGCAGCGCCACCTATGCAGTTTAGTCAAAAAATTATATTTAAATGTATAATTTTATCATAATGTTATTGTAATAAATATAAAAGCATGTTAATAAAATTATATACTAATTGGACAGTATTAAAATCATAATTTTAATATGAAATGTATGATTTTAAATTATAATTTGATTAATCATAAAGTTTGATGTGAATGTGTGGTTTGATCATGTTATGTGATAATTAATGATTAAACCTAATAACTAAAGAATGATGAGTTAACTTAGATGGGTTAACTAATGATGTGATGTAGCTATATGGTAACTAATTTATGTTACTATAATTAATAAAGTGTACGTATGATACTTGTACACTTGTGGAACAAGTTGTTAATTGCTAGCTTGCACACGAGGCAAGTTTTCTAACTATACTCTTTAATTGAGCAAGTTTTCTTACCCTGACTCGATTATGTTTATTTTTAATTGAGCAAGTTCTTTTATTTTGCATTAGACAAGTACCTTATTGACGTGGTACTTTTATTTAATTAATTGATGTTAGCTTTGATTTAATTAAATTAGAATATTGAGATTTAATTAAATAAAGTGTTACATTTAAACTATGTAGTAAATGAGTTATTAAAATAAGTTAAAAGGGTTTTACTTCAGTTTTACCAAACAATGCCCTTAAGTCTATTTTAATTCAGTTTTACCAAACAAGGCCCTTAGTTTTTTTAAAAAAATCTATTTTTAATTGGTTTTGCCAAATAAGCCTTATGGCTTTTGATTTTCAAAATAAAAAGTAAATGGTATATTATTAATAGAGGATATTAAGTTTTTATCAGGTTATATTTTGTACATATTATATCTATTAGTTATATGTTTATACTACGTACATTAGAATTAGAAGAAGAGAAAGAGCAGAGTAAGAAAAGAGAGAGAAAAGAGAATAAGAAGAAAAAGAAGAAGAAAGAAAGAAAAGCTCTGTGAATCAAAGTTCATCATCATCTTCTTTGAAAGATAACAAGGTATAATAATCTAACTCTATAATTGTTAAACTATGTCCTTCATGTTCTTCATACTTTCACTTCTCCATAAAATAGTTTTTCATGAAAATCATGTGAATATGATTTATACATGTTATATTGTATATATAAACTATTATATAAGATTTGTATGAGTATTCTAGCTATTTAATTCATTTAAATATGATGAACATGAAGAAATTATGTTCATAGCAATTTACAGTGAACTCTGTTGAAAAATGCCTTCTTTAATAATCAAAATTGATGTTAATTTATGCTTTATGATGTAAATTGAATTTAGATTATAATAATAGGTTAAGAAACGAAAATAACATGATTTGAATTGTGTGATTTGGTTTAAAAACAAAGTCACAATGTTTATTTTCATCAAGAACACTTAACAATGGTGTTTTCTTCAAAATCATAAAATTAAAGGTTTTTAATTGATTGTTGTGATGTTTATGTGTTAAAACATGTTAAAGGCATAAAGTTATGATTTTATAAAGCTTTATATGCATTATGTGAGTTAAATTCTGAGTTTGGTGCGAGGAAATAAGCCCAATTGGCTTTTTTCTGCACAGTTTACGAGGCTGTCTGCGTCCGACTGTAACGTGGCACCGCAGCGCCAGCCCTGTGAGTAAAATGGGCACTGCAGCGCCACTGCAAAGTCAGGTGATGCGACACGGCGCGCCAGCGCCAGTTATGTTTGTTAACTGCAACACTGCAGCTCCGAGACCGGAAGTAGAGTGTGCTGACATGGCAGCGCGGCAAAGCCAGTTCTGAGTGTAACTGGAGTGCTACAGCGTCAGGCCTGTAGAGTCCCTGATGATATGGCATGGCGTGGCAGCACCGACTGTAGTTTATTGTGTGACGCTGTAGCGCCACCTATGCAGTTTAGCCAGAAAATTATATTTAAATGTATAATTTTATGAGAATGTTAATGTAATAAATATAAAAGCATGTTAATAAAATTATATTCTAATTGGACACAATTAAATCATATTTTTAAATATGAAATGTATGATTTTAAATTATAATTTGATTAATTATAAAGTTTGATGTGAATGTGTGGTTTGATCATATTATGTGATAATTAGTGATTAAACTTAACTAAAGAATGATGAGTTAACTTAGATGGGTTAACTAATGATATCAATTAGCTATATGGTAACTAATTTATGTTACTATTGTTAATTGCGTGTACGTAGGATAATTGTGGAACGAGTTGTTAATTGCTAGCTTGCACACGAGACAAGTTCTCTTACCCTAACTCGATTATGTTTACTTTTAATTGAGCAAGTTCGTAAACCATTCTTTTACATTGTGCAAGTTTTCTAACTATACCTTTATTTGAGCAAGTCCTTTTATTCTGCATTGGACAAGTATCGTATTGAAATTCATTATTGAAAATAATGTAACCTTGACTTAATTGTTCAAGCAAGGTTTTATTGTATCTTTCAAATGCTTTAAGTTTATTTCTAAAGCATGACTGTTGAATATGATGTCTATTGTTATGACTCATAGTTATTTCATAATTCTTTTGTTATCGAACTCTTAATTATTGTAAGTTGATTCAACTACTCCTTAGTTGATGATAGTTGAACTATAAATTATCCTTTGAGCTTATCCAAACCAAACTTTCTTTGGTACAGACTTATAAATTAAACTGAGATGAACAACCCTAGTAATAAGGGATTACCATGCGAAAGCGTTAAGATGTTTATGCACAATACATGGTACGAAGAGCTGATCCCCCTAAGTATAAGTTAGAGTCCATATAATCTAACGACTGTTAAAGGTCTAAGTAGAAATACTTACAACCTGGGACATAGTTCAAACTCTTATGACCCTCAGATGAATTTTAAATTCTATATTCAATTCTTGATTATCGATGATAGAAATGTTATTCAATTCAATTGAACTTATTCAGTGATATGTCATCATTATTGATTGTATTTCAAGTGAGCTTTTGTTTGTTCACTCTTGCATATATATAACCATTGCAGCCAAAGTTGAGAAAGTTAACGAGCCGTCAACCGGCAAAGGAAAAGGCAAGATGAACCAGTGAAGACTTGTTCATATTTAAGATGTGATTGTGTAATTAGACTTTAATTGTTTATGATGTTTTATTTTTTGTATTGACGATGTTAAGGTTAGAAACTTGGGAACGTTTTGATAAGTTGTAATCCTTTTATAAGGAAGAATTTATTTATTAAGGTTTTATTTTATTTTGCATTCCTTATTTATGGGAAGTTAGTTATGTTTTATTTAGACAGTGAACAACAAATCTTGTGGAAATGAAGTACCCAGATTTGGGGGTGTCACAAGTTGGTATTAAAGCTTTAGGTTATGAACCTTAGGTGGGGAACCTTAGGAAGTAGCCTTATAGGAGATCAAAAAAATAGTAATGATAGTTAAAGATAATAAACTACCTTATGTGCTATGTGTTTATGTTTATGTACTCGAAGAGTATCGATCGATGTCAGGTTAAGGAGGAGTTACCCCAGATGCCTAGGGATGAGTAGCCCCGAGACATCCATACTGTCTGGAAGCAGTTGGTTCAGAGAGAGCCATCTCCATTGATCATAGTAGTGGGTCAGGAACATGAGCCAATCTTTGATAGAGACTAGGAGGATGAGTCAGAAGAAGAGGAGGAGGATCCTAAAGAGGAATTTCCACCTAACTCTATCAGCGCTGTGATGTACGAGGAAGTCTACAACCGCAACATTGAGCTACAAGGTAAAGTTGGAGAGCTAGAGGAGATGGTGGATGTGAGTCAGACCACCATACAGCAAAAGGAGGTGACGATTCAAGAAATGGACAAACATCTTGGAAACTCGAAGTGGGATCTAGTTCACGTAGAGAGTGAGAGGGATGGTGCCCTGGTTGAACTAGAGAAACTAAAGAACGATATAAAAGAGGAGTCAGTAAAGCGTGCCAAAGTAGAGGATGCTTGCTTGAAGGCTACTCAACGTGCAGATCGAGCTGAAGACGAGGTTCAAGTGAAGAAGACCAAGAATAAGGAAACGGACTATGCATTTCATTCGGTTATAGATAGGCCCAGGATCATGTGTTTTATTACCCAGCTCAGTTTAAGGATTTGCCATGGTATATGGTGGATCGTAGAACAGTGTTCCGGGTGATTGAAGAAGAACGTAGAGAGGCTGTGCGATGTCTTAACATGCCTAGATAGTGGAGTAATAAACTATGTGTTTCTTTATGTATTAAAAAATTGTAAATCCTAGAATTTGAGATAATAATGGGATAAGATGATGATGTAATCCTGCAACTTGTTTCAGTTCAAGAAAGATGATGTAAATAGCAGAGATGTTATCTATTCTATGTTTTAAAAACTATGAGCGAATAAAATATCAAAGATTGTTAAAGTGTTATGTGTTCAAGTGTGAATTTATTTATTTTAAATGTTTAAGTTGATCTTAAATATTTAAGAGATGAGTAGGGATCTAATTAGAGTATGTATTAACAGAAAGAAACCTCCTAGAAGAAGACCAGTACGTCAACAACAACAAGAGGGCTCTATAAACAACAACAATAACGATGAGGCGAACGCCAATCCAGTTCAGAAACTGGTAAATTTATTAACGGGAGCGCTTGCGAATCAGCCGCGGGTTCAAGCCACGACGTTAAAGGAATTTAAAGCGGTAGGACCGCCAGAATTCAAGGTATCTGTAAACCCGATAGAGGCCCAAGCATGGGTGATGGAAATGGAGAAGGTCTTCGATGTGGCCAGAATTAACGACGACTAGAAGACAGCTTTTGAGACATTCATGCTGAAGTTGGAAGCTAGCTACTGGTGGCAGGCTAAAAAGACTCGAGGAGGATAAGGTGTGATAGCATGAGAGAAATTCAAGGAGATGTTCTTTGAAATGTATTTTTGAGTAAGCTCGCAGAACCAGATAGAGGTTCAATTTTTAGAGCTCAAGCAGGGAGCGATGTCGATGCCGGAGTATGCCGCCAAGTTCAACGAGCTGGCAAGGTTTGAAATGTACCAGGTCAGTACTGATGAGCGGAAGGCAAGAAGGTTCGAGCAGGGAATGAAGCCCTGGTTGTATAGTAAGGTCTCCATGTTCCAGCATAATACATTTGCTGCATTATTGGAAAAGGCAATCATCGCAGAAGGTGGAAGCGATTCCTTGACCAAGTATAACTAAGACTTGAAGAAGAAGAAGAAGAAGAATGAGACTGAGAATAAGGCTGGTGGTAGTAGTACTAACCAGAAGAGGAAGTGGAATAACAGTGTTTTTGCTGGAAGTTAACAAGGAAGCTAGCAGAAGAGAGGAATTAAAGCATGTGCTATATACGTGAAGAATCACATTGAAGTGTGCTTGAGGGGAAGGCAGGTTTGTCTCAACTGTGGTAAGGAAGGCCACTTTGCGCCGAATTGTCCTAACCCAAAGAAGGGAGTTTGCTTCACATGCGGGTCTAAGGATCATATGGCCCGGGATTGCCCGAAGAAACCAGCTGGAGGGTCGAATGGAGGTAGAGGGACCAATATCGACAACACTTTGACTATCGTTGGACCACCGCAGTCGAGTCGACCCACTACCAGAAAATTTAACATGACCGTGCAGGATGCTATGCAGTCAAAGGATGTGGTGTCAGGTATCATTTTGGTCAATAGTATTAATGCTTATATATTGTTTGATTCGGGTGCTACTTGCTCATTTATATCCGATGATTTTGCTAAGAGTTTAGACTTGCCTAAGGAGGAATTAATTTACCCTTTGAACATAGAGATTACGAATAGGGAGGTTATTCCTATTAGGTTCGTACACAAGAACTGTAGATTGAACATTAAGGGTCATGAGTTGATGGTATATTTGATTTCGATAAATCTTGGGGAATTCGATGTTATACTGGGTATGGATTGGTTGTTCAACCATGGGGCGGTAATTGATTGCTAGAGAAAATCTGTGAACCTTACGACTCCGTCAAAGGTAGTGTTTTATGGTAGCAAGTTGCCTAGACAAGCGAGTTATCTGACGATTATGCATGCCAATAAGTTATTGAAGCAAGGGTGTGTAGGGTACTTAGCCATATAGTGGATACTCATAAGGAGAGTCCAAAATTGGAAGATATATCAGTGGTTAAAGAGTTTGTGGACGTGTTTTTGAGTGATTTTCCAGGACTTCCGTCGGATAGAGAGATAGAGTTCGTGATCGACTTAGCACCGGGGTCTGCTCTGATATTGAAGGCCCCGTACAGAATGGCTCCGGTCGAGATGAAGGAGTTGATGGTTCAACTACAAGAATTTCTAGACAAGAAGTATATTCAGCCGAGCATAACACCGTGAGGAGCACCACTATTGTTTGTCAAGAAGAATGATTGATCAATGCGGCTTTGCATTGATTATATGGAGTTGAACAAAGTCACAATCAAGAATAAGTATCCTTTACCAAGGATCGATGACTTGTTCGATCAATTGAAGGGTTCTAGATACTTCTCAAAAATAGATTTCAAAAGTGGGTATCATCAGTTGAAGGTAAAGAGAGAGGATGTACCGAAGACGGTATTTAGAACTCGGTATGCACATTACGAGTTCTTGGTGATGTCATTTGGTATAACGAATGCACCTGCAACATTTATGGACTCAATAAATAGGGTGTTTAACTCGTTTCTTGACAAGTTTTTAGTCGTGTTCATAGACGACATTTTGGTCTATTCCAAAACTGAGGAACACACTGAGCATTTGAGGCTTACATTGGAATCGCTGAGATGGGAGAAGTAGTACGCAAAATTCTCGAAGTGCAAATTCTGGTTAGAACATGTCCAATTTCTTGGCCACGTGATTGACAAAGATGGGATTTCAGTAGATCCGTCGAAGGTTGAAGCTGTAATGAATTGGGATCAGCCGAAGACACCGTCAGAAGTGAGGAATTTCTTGGGATTGGCAGGTTACTATAGAAGATTCATATAAGAATTTTCCAAAATCGCATCTTCGTTGACAAATTTGACTTGGAAAACACTGAAGTTCGTTTGGGCAGAAAAGTGTGAAGAGAGTTTTCAGGAACTGAAGAAAAGGATGAGTATTGCACCTGTGTTATCTTTGTCAGATAGTACAAGAAATTTTGTGGTATACAGTAATGCCTAACATAAAGGATTAGGATGTGTGATGATGTAGAACGGCAAAGTCATTGCTTATGCATCACATCAGCTGAAGGACTATGAGAAAGGATATCCGACCCATGACTTGGAATTGGAGACAGTAGTGTTTGCTCTGAAGATATGGAGACACTACCTATACGGAGAAAAGTGTGAGATATATATACAGACCATAAGAGTCTAAAGTATATCTTTACACATAAAGATTTGAATATGCGCCAAAGGAGATGGTTGTAGCTTATCAAGGACTACGATTGCGAGATTCTATACCATCCGGGTAAAGCGAATGTCGTTGTCGACGCCTTAAGCAGGAAGGGTCGGGAGAAGTTAATGTTATTAACTTCTCAGGAACAGTTGGTAAATGAGATGGCTAAATTGGAGCTGGAGTTCAAGTATCCGAAGGAGTTGGATGAGAAACTGTTTTAAGTAACTACTGGGTCAACCTTGGTGGACAAGGTAAAAGAGGCACAACTACATAATGAGGAGTGTGGGAAGATCCGAAAGAGAGTAACCGATGCTGAAGAGATAAAGTTCAAGACTGATAATGATGGACTGCTACGATTTGAAGGGAGAATATGGGTACCGCCAGTACAAAAAATCAATGAGGAAATTTTGGGTGAAGCTCACAGTTCAAGATATTCGATTTACCCTGGGAGTACGAAGATGTACCAGGATCTCAGACAATAGTTCTGGTGGCCGAATATGAAGAGAGACGTTGCTAAATGTGTTGCGAAATGTCTAACATGTCAGAAAGTCAAAGTAGAACATCAGAGACCAAGTGGATTGCTACAACCGTTAGAGATTTCGGAATGGAAGTGGATTTTTTGGTTGGTCTTCCAACGACTCAGAAAGGCTATGATGCAGTATGGGTTATAATGGATCGACTGACGAAGTCAGCGCATTTCTTACCTATCAAGATTAGATTCAATTTGGATCAATTGGCAAAGCTGTACGTTAAAGAAATTATTTCTAGACATGGTGTTCCGGTATTAATTATATTAGACAGGGATCCGCATTTCATATCGAATTTCTGGAAGCGATTACAGGAATGTTTGGAAACGCAACTGCGAATGAGTACAGTGTACCATCGCCAAACTGATGGGCAGAGCGAGTGGACAATCCAGACTTTAGAGGATATGATGAGAGCTTGTATTATGGACTTCAAGGGAAATTGGGATGATCATCTACCATTGGTGGAATTCGCCTACAATAACAGTTACCATGCAAGTATTGGCATGCCGCCATACGAAGCATTGTACTGCAGAAATTACATGAATCCATTATGTTGGGATGAGGTTGGTGAGCGACAAATGTTGGGACAGGAACTGGTACAACAAACTGCTGAGATCGTCAAGATGATCAAAACGATTTTAGTAGCTGCTCAGGACAGACAAAAGAAATATGCTTATTATCAGCGTCGGAATCGAGAGTTTGAAGTGGGAAGCTTCGTTTTCCCGAAGGTATCTCACTAGAAGGGCAAAATTCGATTTGGCAAGAAGGGAAAACTGAGTCCCAGATTCATTGGACCTCTTGAGATACTGCGAAGGGTTGGCGAGGTAGCTTACGAGGTTGCGTTACCTCCGGAGTTAGATCACATTCATAACGTTTTCCATGTTTCTGTGTTGCGGCCGTACAAACACGATTACAAACATGTGATAGAGTATGAGCCGTTACAGTTTGATAAATGTAATATCCGAGATTATTGTGTAATTTAATAATTATCAATAAACGAATTTATGTAAGACTCTTGTGTGATTTATATTATTAGATGTATATGTGTTATACATATATGTTTTATGTTAAGTTATGTGATGAGAAGTATTTTCATGGTTGGTTTAGATTAATTTAACTACTTGAATTATTTAAGCAGTTATTAATTCTATTAATTTTGTGGGATGGTATTAAAACATGAGTTGGAGTTCGGAGCGGAATTTAGAGACGCGGACTGCGTATTTGAGTCTGGAACATTACAATTAGTCAAGATAGACTGTAACCACAAAAATGTGTCGCGGTTGACTTGTTGGTCAAAGTCAACCGGTTGACTTTTTAGGTAAAAAGTCAACCCTAAATTTCATAGATGAATTTGACTAAGCGGATAGTTCCATGACGTCCGAAACGTCGACTTTAGTAGAAATCGATATAACTATCGAAACGTTTGGCTACGGAGGGTAAAACGGTCAAATAGTTTATGAATTGATTTAGATGACTAAAATAATATTTTAATAAAGAAGTGCAGCAGCTGTGGGGCCCACGTGACTTTCAAGTTGGGACAAGATGGAGGAATATATACGTATATAGTAAACTAGAGGGAGGAGGGAGTTAGTTTTATTCTTTAAACCTGAAATCTCTTCATTTCTCTAACTCCCACTTTCTTTTATTTAATTAGCTAGATTGATTAGGGGTTAAGCCAAAAGCCATGCAACTAATGAATATATATTCACGTTACATGAGAATCCATGTTCCATATATATATACAATCCACCAAAATTCATTCTTCCTTTTTCCTAAAAGTTCCACGCAAGAGAGCAAAAAGAGAAATTAAGAATGAGAGCTTGAGAGCTTTACGATTCTGGGGTTTTGCAAAGCCTAAGCAATCAAGAAGGGAAGTATTTTCAGATTAACACAAGGGGAAATTCGTCCAAGAGGTAAGCATGAACCTACTTTTATGTTTTTGAAAAAAATAGTAAGAAATTGCACATATAAACATGGGAAATGAGTTGTGTGGACCTTGTGATGCCATGCTATTGCTTGTTACTGTTATATGGAGATTAAGAACAAAGGTTCTGGGTTTAGTCATGTTGCAATCACGTAGAAAACCAAAGAATTTGTGTATGCATGCTAAGTAGTTGATAAAAGGCCACTAACATGCTAAATCCATCAAGAGATGGAAATTTAGTGAGTTTGATTGTTGTAACATGTGTATATATGTTAGTATGTGTGGTCTGGACAGTAGGAATCAATCCCTTGAATGCTAGAATCAAAATCATGATTTTGTCAAAGTTTGTTTTAAAAGTGAAATCTGTGATTTTTGGGTTTTTCGGAGCCTTGGAATCATGGTTTCTGTGACCCAATTATGGTAGGTAATAATTTTGTAAAATACTACATAGTATGATTTGTAACCTGACCAAAGTTCATAAGAAACCGAGTTAATATGAGCAAGTTATGATTTTCGAGAGCATGCATGTTAATAAGAAAATCTGCAGGAAATCTGGGTTTTCAAGAAATTTTCTAAGTGTGAAAATCAGTTCTGGCACGCTTTTCTAGGCAACCAGTTTATGGTCTTAACATGTTTTCTAGTATGTGTTATTTTTATAAAATACTATACTATATGAAGTATGTTGTGTCCAAGTTTCATGGTCATATTATGTATGGTTTATTCGGAATTAATTCGCAAAGTGGGCTGCTTGAGTTGCAAAAATTTTTGGGCGACGAAGAGCTGCGCAGTTGCGCCAGTCTGGGTCGGGTCGGGCCGGGTCTGATCTGAGTCGGGTCGGGTTGGGCCGGGTCAAAAAATGTCAGAAACTTATTTTTGCTCAGACTCTCATATTGAACCACTTTACCTATATGACGCTATATGATATGTGATTAAATAAGTTTGATGATAGCATACGTGGTAGTTTAATAAACTTATTAAAATAAGAGGAAGCCATTATACTTCTAAGCCGTGTTCAAAAACCTAATTGCTTAACGTGACACATATGAATAGGTTACGTGAATGTTAATTGCTAGCTTTAGCGATAGCATACGTATCAGGCAAGTTTTTTCCCCTATTTTCCATTGATAAATTATTCAAGCCTTACTTCTTTTATTGAGGTAAGGGTAAGTACCGAGCTCGTGTTTATTCGTTGACACGCACAAGTTCCTTTGACGTAAAGTTCTACAACTTCAATTATCTTGCCAATTTTATTGTTGATTACTCAGTTATTGCTTCAACTGCTATGCTTTAAAGTTCTATTTATTTAAAGAACTGTTTCTAAGTATGTTTCCTGGCCTTTGTTTTCGGCTAGTTATTATTGATGAAAAATGGTTTAATTCAAATCTTTCGAAGCTATTTAATGTTTACCAATCCAAATTTCTTTGGTGCGGTCTCGTATGAATACTAAAATGAACAACCCGTATAAACGGGCAAACAAATGTCAGGCATATAGTCCCATTTATGCTTATACAGTTTAAACTTTATACTTGTGCACAATGTAGGGTACGATAGGCTGATCACCTAGAGTACTTGCACAGACCGTTTGCAATCTACTTGATTGTTAAATCGTCTGATGGTTTTCGATAAAATAAAGTAACGTTCAGGGTATTTAACACCCCTTAGTATGCTATTGAGAATTCTAAACTCTTATCTTTAATATTCCTATTTAACACTTGATAATCCTTTCAACTGTTGAGATATTGCCATACATATGCTTTTTACTCCTGATGTATGTTTTCAACTTCTTTATATACTTACTGGGCAATTGTGCTCATTCTTGCTTAAACCTATCAGTTAAGGCTGAGAACGCTGAGAGCTCAGGCAAGGACAAGGGGAAGTCTAAGATGAAATGTTGAGAGTTATTTATGTAATAAGTTTATATTTCCACATATGTTGTAATGTAGCGATAAACGCTAAGTTTGAGTTTCAGTTTATTTAAGGTTGTAAGAACTTAGGATTTTATTTGAATAAGTATGTAATAGTTATTATTATTATTATTATTTTCGGAGTTTATGTAGTTAGATGATGATGTCTGTTGTACCATGAGCACCATGTCCTGTAATCGATGTTACACGGATTTGGGGGCGTCACAGGTTGGTATCGAAGTCGTAGGTTATAAACCTTAGGTGGGGAACCTTAGACTATAACCTTGGAGAAGTTAGTGGAGGAAATAAGGAGATGAATTCACATAGAGTTCTAAGTGTAGTGTCAAATCTATTTTACTAAAAACAAAATCAAAATCTATTTTTAAATATTAATTAAGTTATTTTGTGTTGAATGTAGGATGTCAGGAGAAGAGGAAGTTAGAGATATTCACGTCGTGAGTGAGCAGTTGGTGACAGCTGTACCTGAGCCCATAGCTAAGGCAGCAGCTGACTCAGACCCAGAGGAGTGTCCTAAAGAGGAAGAGGAGCCCGTGGAGGACTCCGAAGAAGCACCTAAGGATACTATATTGGATGAGTTGATGGATATGATTACTGAGTTGGACGACAGAGTCCATGAGTTGGAGGAGCTGTATCAGGGGGTGCAGCAGGCTGCAGCACTGCTTGAGGCTTTGGTGCATCACCTGATAATTAGGAACGAGGATCTGGTTGATAAGCTGCGGGCATCAGACCAGAAGGCGGATAGGCTAAAGGATGAGAAAGAAGCTATCAGGACCCACTTAGGACATACCATTAATGGGTTAGAGTTGAGGATACAGAGTCTCGAAACTGACAAGCAGATTATTACCACATTCTGGGGAGATGAGAGGAGAGACCGTGTTCGGGCCGATAAGCTAACGGGCGAGTTAGAAGGTGAAGTGAGGGATAAGAAGGTTAGGATGGACAGAATGAAGTATGCTTTTAAGTCAGCACATGGGAGGTTTCAGCAAAGGGTGTATCACTTTCCACGTGAGGAGTACCGGTCTAGACATGCTATAAGTCGAGGGCTAGTGCTGGAGATGGCGGATGAAGAGCATGAAGATACCATTAGGCGAGGTCTTCAGTTATTCGTGATAAACTTTTACTATTAGCGTTCACAACGCTTAGCTTTGTAATAAAAACTTGGTTTTCAATTTTTACTTAGTGTTTTGGTTTAAAGTGATGTAAATGGCTTGAAGCCATAAGACGATGAAATACCTTGGGTATTATGTCTTTTTTTTTTAAATAAATATGCTTTTATTTAAAAATGTGATGTGATGATTAAGTTTTATATGATTTATAAATGATGTAGAGTAAGTTATAAGGTGATAACATTAAGTTTATTTAAACAGACGGATGGCTAGAGGAAGACGTCATTAAACACCCGAGGGGTCAGGCATTAATGCTGGGGATCCACCGAACCCCATGCAATAATTCGTAGACATGTTAGTGGGGGCACTACAGAATCGAACCCCGATACCAATAACCCTCCAGCGGGGACTTCAAGAGCGCGGGACCCCCTGAGTTCAAAGGAACTACCGAACCCATCGAAGCCCAAACATGGATCAAAGAAATCAAAAAGGTGTTTGCTATTGCCCGAGTAGGAGAGGAGTAGAAAATAATCTTCGCCACATATATGCTGAAGGGTGAAGCCAACTTCTGGTGGGAGGCAAACCAGACCAGGGCTGGAGAAGGTGTGATACCTTGGGAAGGGTTTAAGAAGATCTTCTTCAAAAACTATTTCCCTGTGAGTATGCAGAGTGGCATGGAGATGCGGTTCTTAGAGCTGAAGCAAGACGACATGATGGTACCACATGACACCGCAAAGTTCAACGAGCTAGCGAGGTTCGCGCCTCATCAAGTTGACACTGAGGAGAGGAAAACGAGGAGGTTTGAGCAGGGTCTCAAACCCTGATTGTACAACAGACTTTCGATGTTGCAGACGAATAGCTTCGCGACTCTCCTGGAGAAAGCTATAATCGCCGAGGGCGGAAGTGAGGCCCTGATGAAATTTAACAAGGAGAAAAAGAAGAATACTGAAGGAGGGAATCGTGGAGAAGCTAGCAGTGGTAGTGGTGCAAAGAAAAGGAAGTGGAACAACAACAACAGTAGCAACAACAATTTCAATAAGGGAAACCCTGGGGGCAAACCAGGGGAAGCGAAGAAGAGGGCTGAGGCATGCAAGGAGTGTGGGAGGAGTGCATGTCTAAATGGGAAGAACGTCTATTTTAATTACGGGCAAGAGGGGCACATCTCTCCCAATTGCTTTGCACCAAAGAGAAATGGATGCTTCAATTGTGAAGCATTGGACCATCAGGCAAGGAATTGCCCAAAGAAGAATTCAGTAGGAGGAAATGGAGGAAAGGGACCAAGCGGTGGAAATCTCATAATTACTGGACCACTAACTCAGAATCGACCAATAGCAAGGACTTTCAACATGACAGTTCAGGATGCGGTCGCATCCAAGGACGTGGTTTCAGGTATCATTCCGATCAATGATATATCTGCTAACGTATTATTTGATTTGGGTGCTACTTGTTCCTTCGTATCGCATGAATTCTCCCAACGATTAAACTTACCCCAGGAAGAATTAGAATATCCTATGAACATAGAAGTTGCTAATAAGAAAATCATTCCCGTTAGCCATGTCTATAGGAATTGTGTTGTAGATATCAGGGGATATAAGTTACCTGTGGAATTAATTCTGATTCAATTAGGAGAATTTGATGTAATTCTAGGAATGGATTGGTTATTTAACCATGGAGCGATGATAGATTGCCAGAAGAAGTGTATAAACCTTAAGACTCGAAATCAGTCTAAGGTAGTGTTCTATGGTAGTAAGTCGCCGAGACACTCAAATTGTCTAACGATGATGCAAGCGAGGAAGTTGCTAAGAAAGGGATGTGTAGGTTATTTGGCCCATATCGTTAATACACAGAGAGTAGGGATAGAGAATAGTGAACGAATTTTTGGATGTATTTCCAGAGGAATTGCCAGGTATTCCACCGGATAGGGAGGTCGAATTCGTTATAGATTTAGTACCGGGAACGGCCCCAATTTCGAAAGCCCCATACAGAATGGCACCGACAGAGATGAAGGAGCTGATGGTACAGTTGCAGGAATTATTGGATAGAAAGTATATTCAACCGAGTGTGTCTCCTTGGGGAGCACCAATTTTATTCGTTAAAAAGAAGGACGGATCGATGAGACTTTGCATCAACTATCGAGAGTTAAACAAGGTGACGATTAAGAACAAGTATCCGTTACCTAGGATAGATGATCTGTTCGATCAATTGAAGGGAGCGAAATATTTTTCCAAGATCGACTTGAGGATGGGATATCACCAGTTGAAGGTGAGGAAGGAAGATGTACCTAAGACAGCATTCAGAACTCATTACGGACACTACGAGTTTCTGGTGATGTCATTTGGGTTAACAAACGCACCGACGGCGTTTATGGATATGATAAATCAGGTATTCAAGAAATACTTAGATAAATTCATAGTAGTGTTCATAGATAATATCCTGATCTATTCCAAGACTCAGGAAGATCATTCTGAACATTTAAGAATGGTGTTGGAGGCGTTGAGAAAGGATAAGTTATACGCAAAAATTTTGAAGTGCGAGTTCTGGTTGGAGAAAGTTCAATTTATGGGTCACGTGATCGATAAGGACGGAATCTCCGTGGATCCAGCAAAGGTGGAAGCGGTACAAAATTGGGAACAACCAAAGACACCGACTGAAGTAAGAAGTTTCTTAGGATTAGCAGGCTATTACAGACGGTTTATCCAAGATTTTCAAAGATAGCGGGAACGTTGACGAATTTAACGAAGAAGTCGGTAAAATTTGTCTGGACAGAGAAGTGTGAAGAAAGTTTTCGGGAACTTAAGAAAAGATTGAGTGAAGCACCGGTGTTGTCTCTACCAGACGATACAGGTGACTTTGTGATTTTCAGTGATGCGTCACACAAAGGACTTGGTTGTGTGCTTATGCAACATGGTAAGGTTATTGCGTACGCGTCGCGTCAGTTGAAGGATTCTGAAAAGGGATATCCTACCCATGACCTGGAATTGGCAACGGTAGTATTTGCCCTAAAGATTTGGAGGCACTACTTATATGGTGTAAAGTGTGAAATATACACAGACCATAAAAGTCTAAAGTACATTTTCACGCAAAAGGAGTTGAATATGAGACAGAGAACATGGTTGGAACTTATAAAAGATTACGATTGCGACATCTTATATCATTCGGGGAAAGCTAACATGGTAGCGGATGCGCTAAGCAGAAAGGGCAGTGGTAGGTTGGCAATGCTAACAACTCAAGAGGAGTTAGTTAAGGAGATGGCTAGATTGGAACTCGAGATAAAGAGCCCGAGGGAGTCAAATGAGAAGTTATTCGCAATAGAGGTTCATCCGACGCTATTGGACAAAATCAAAGAAGCACAAGGCAGTGATGAAGAATGTGAGAAGGTGAGGAAAAGAATTTTCGACGGAGAGGAGCTTAAGTTCAGTGTGGGTGGTGATGGACTAGTAAAATTCGAGAAGAGAATTTGGGTGCCAGCAGTATCTGAATTAAAAGAAGAAATTTTGCAGGAAGCTCATAATTCAAGTTACTCAGTTCACCCGGGAAGCACAAAGATGTACCAGGATCTTTGTCAACATTATTGGTGGCCCAATATGAAGAGGGAAGTAACAGAGTGCGTCAGTAAGTGTTTAACATGCCAGCGAGTCAAGGCGGAACATCAGAAACCGAGCGGGTTACTTCAACCTTTAGAAATTTCAGAATGGAAGTGGGAGCATATCCTGATGGATTTCGTGGTAGGACTTCCAACTACACAGAAGGGTTACGATGCAGTATGGGTGATCGTTGATCGGTTGACCAAGTCAGCGCATTTCTTGCCAATCAAGATCAGATACAACTTGGATCAATTGGCAAAGCTTTATATCAAGGAGATCATTTCCAGGCACGGTGTGCCGGTATCAATTGTGTCAGATCGCGATCCGCGATTCACAGAAAATTTCTGGAAAAGCTTTCAAGAACGGATGGGAACGCGACTAAGGTTAAGCACGGCGTATCATCCTCAAACAGATGGGGAGAGCGAGAGAACTATTCAAACTTTAGAGGACATGCTGAGAACATGTGTTATGGACTTCAAAGGAAGCTGGGATGACCATCTATCGTTGGTGGAATTTGCATACAACAACAGTTATCACGCAAGCATCGGTATGCCACCTTATGAAGCTTTATATGGAAGGAAATGCAGAACGCCATTGTGCTGGGATGAAGTGGGAGAACGACAATTGCTAGGGCCAGAATTGGTGCAGCAAACTGTAGATGTGATCAAGACGATACGAGCGAGATTAGTGACAACTCAGGATCGACAGAAGAAATATGCTGATCAACATCAGCAACAACGAGACTTCGACGTCGGTACTTATATTTTTCTAAAGGTGTCACCTTGGAAAGGGAAAATGAGGTTTGGAAAGAAGGGAAAACTTAGTCCCAGATTCATAGGACCCTTTGAGGTGTTTAGGCGAGTCTGTGAGGTAGCTTATGAAATAGCTTTACCTCCGGAGTTAGATCATATACACAATGTGTTCCACATATCAGTTTTAGGACCCTATAAACAGGATTACAAGCATGTTATAGAGTATGAACCCATCCAGTTTGAAAAGGACTTAACCTATGAAGAGGTTCTAGTGCAGATAATTGATAGAAAAGAGCAAGTGTTAAGAAATAAGATAATACCTTCTATAAAGGTAGTATGGAGGAACCACAACGCCGAAGAGGCTACGTGGAAACTCAAGGAGAAAATGATGAAAAACTACCCTAGTCTTTTTGTTTAACTTGTAATGATTTCGGGGACAGAATCCTTATAAGAGAGGGTGAATGTAATATCCGAGATTATTGTGTAATTTAATAATTATCAATAAATGAATTTTATGTGAAACTCTTGTGCAATTTCTATTATTAGATGTATATGTGTTATACATATATGTTTTATGTTAAGTTATGTGGTGAGGAGTATTTTCATGGTTGGTTTAGATTAATTTAACTACTTGAATTATTTAAGTAGTTATTAATTTTATTAATTTCGTGGGATGGTATTAAAACACGAATTGGAGTTCGGAGCAGAATTTAGAGATGCGGACTGCGTATTTGAGTTCGGAACGTCAAAATTAGTCAAGATAGACTGTAACCACAAAAATGTGTCGCAGTTGACTTATTGGTCAAAGTCAACCCTAAATTTCGGAGATGAATTTGACGAAACGGATAATTCCATGACGTCCTGAATGTCGACTTTAGTAGGAATCGATATAACTATCGAAACGTTTGGCTACGGAGGGTAAAACGGTTAAATAGTTTATGAATTAATTTAGATGATTAAAATAATATTTTAATAAAGAAGTGCAGCAGCTGTGGGGCCCACGTGACTTTCAAGTTGGGACAAGATGGAGGAATATATACGTATATAGTAAACTAGAGGGAGGAGGGAGTTAGTTTTATTCTTTAAACCCAAAATCTCTTCATTTCTCTAACTCCCACTTTCTTTTATTTAATTAGCTAGATTGATTAGGGGTTAAGCCAAAAGCCTTGCAACTGATGAATATATATTCACGTTACATGAGAATCCATGTTCCATATATATATATACAATCCACCAAAATTCATTTTTCCTTTTTCCTAAAAGTTCCACCCAAGAGAGCAAAAAGAGAAATTGAGAATGAGAGTTTGAGAGCTTGACGATTCTGGGGTTTTGCAAAGCCTAAGCAAGCAAGAAGTGAAGTATTTTCAGATTAACACAAGGGGAAATTCGTCCAAGAGGTAAGCATGAACCTACTTTTATGTTTTTGAGAAAAATAATAAGAAATTGCATGTATAAACATGGGAAATGAGTTGTGCGGACCTTGTGATGCCATGTTATTGCTTGTTACTGTTATATGGAGGTTAAGAACAAAAGTTCTGGGTTTAGTCATGTTGCAATCGCATAGAAAACCAAAGAATTTGTGTATGCATTCTAACTAGTTGATAAAAGGCCACTAACATGCTAAATCCATCAAGAGATGGAAATTTAGTGAGTTTGATTGTTGTAACATGTGTATATATGTTAGTATGTGTGGTCTGGATAGTAGGAATCAATCCCTTGCATGCTAGAATCAAAATCATGATTTTGTCAAAGTTGGTTTTAAAAGTGAAATCTGTGATTTTTGGGTTATTCAGAGCCTTGGAATCATGGTTTCTGTGACCCGATTATGGTAGGTAATAATTTTGTAAAATATTACGTAGTATGATGTGTAACCTGACCAAAGTTCATAAGAAACAGAGTTAATATGAGCAAGTTATGATTTTCGAGAGCATACATGTTAATAAGAAAATCTGCAGAAAATTTGGGTTTGGAAGTATGAAAATCAGTTCTGGCACGCTTTTCTAGGCAGCTGATTTATGGTCTTAACATGTTGTTTTCTGGTATGTGTTTTTTTTTGTAAAATACTATACTATATAAAGTATGTTGTGTCCAAGTTTCATGGTTATATCATGTAGGTTTATTCGAAATTAATTCGCAAAGTGGGCTGCTAGAGTTGCAAAAAAATTTGGGCAACGAAGAGCAACGCAGCTGCGCCGCTCATCAGGCTTATGCCTACGCAGCTGCGCCGGTCTGGGTCGGGTCGAGTCGGGTCTGATCCGGGTCAAGTCGGGTCGGGCCGGGTCAGAAAAAATGTCAGAAACATATTTTTGCTCAGACTCTCATATTGAACCACTTTACCTATATGACGCTATATGATATGTGATTAAATAAGTTTGATGATAGCATACGTGGTAGTTTAATAAACTTATTAAAATAAGAGGAAGCCATTATACTTCCAAGCCGTGTTCGAAAACCTAATTGCTTAACGTGACACATATGAATAGGTTACGTGAAGGTTAATTGCTAGCTTTAGCGATAGCAGACGTATTAGGCAAGTTTCTTACCCTATTTTTCATTGATAAATTATTCAAGCCTTACTTCTTTTATTGCGGTAAGGGTAAGTACCGAGCTCGTGTTTATTCGTTGACACGTACAAGTTCCTTTGGCGTAAAGTTCTACAACTTCAATTATCTTGCCAATTTTATTGTTGATTACTCAGTTATTGCTCCAACTGCTATGCTTTAAAGTTCTATTATTTTAAAGAATTGTTTCTAAGTATGTTTCATGGCCTTTGTTTTCGGCTAGTTATTATTGATGAAAAATGGTTTAATCCAAATCTTTCGAAGCTATTTAATGTTTACCAATCCAAATTGTTTTGGTGCGGTCTCGCATGAATACTAAGATGAACAACCCGTATAAACGGGCAAACAAATGTCGAGCTTATAGTTCCATTTATGCTTATACAGTTTAAACTTTATACTTGTGCACAATGTAGGGTACGATAGGCTGATCACCTAGAGTACTTGCAGAGACCATTTGCAATCTACTTGATTATTAAACCGTCTGATGGTTTTTCGATGAAATAAAATAATGTTCAGGGTATTAAACACCCCTTAGTATGCTATTGAGAATTCTAAACTCTTATCTTTAATATTCTTGTTTAACACTTGATAATCCTTTCAACTGTTGAGATATTGCCATACAGATGCTTTTTACTCCTAATGTATGTTTTCAACTTCTTTATATACTTGCTGGGCAATTGTGCTCATTCTTGCTTAAACCATTCAGTTAAGGCTGAGAACGCTGAGGGCTCGGGCAAGGACATGGGAAAGTCTAAGATGAAATGTTGAGAGTTATTTATGTAATAAGTTTATATTTTCGCATATGTTGTAATGTAGCGATAAACACTAAGCTGGAGTTTCAGTTTATTTAAGGTTGTAAGAACTTGGGATTTTATTTGAATAAGTATGTAATAGTTATTATTATTATTATTTCTGGAGTTTATGTAGTTAGATGATGATGTATGTTGTACCGTGAGCAGCATGTCCTGTAATCGATGTTACACTGATTTGGGGGCGTCACAATAAACACTCAACATATGAGGAAGGTCCTGTTCAGATACTTGACAGGAAAGAACAAGTACTTAGAAATAAAGTGATACCTTCTGTTAAGGTAATCTAGAGGAACCACAATGCTAAAGAAGCTACGTGGGAACTCGAAGATGTTATGATGAAAACCTATCCCCAATTCACTAAAAAATGGTGATTTTGCAATAAACAGTTTTCTTTGTTAAAGGTGCGAAATTTCGTTGCCAAAGACCTTTTGCAACGATTTTTTGGTCGTTGGACCATTCGATGCGCAATGAGCGTTGCTAATTGTCTAGCAACGAAATATTTTTTTCGTTGTCAAAAGTGAGATATTTCGCAACTAAAGTTTGTTTTCGTGAAAAATCATAGATCATTTTGCAACGAAATATTTTGTAGCAAATTTATTAAAAAATTTGTTACTGAAAAATAACTTTCGTTGCAAAATCCGCATAATTTGCAACGAAAAGAATCATTTTTTTTACCAACGAAGATGAAATTCGTTGCGTTTGATACACATTTGCCAACGATATTTGTCGTTGCTGAACAATATGAAAATTATTGCCTTAATTGATTTTCGTTGCTAATTGTATACTTTTTAGTAACGATGTTCGTTAATAAATATACAAAATAAATTGATCATATATTAATTTGCAACGCAATATTTCATTGCTATTGGTTTTGATATGGATAATTATGATCAATTAGCAACGATAATGTTCGATGCCGCTTATTTTTCGAGAGCAACGAAAATTGTTGTCGATTAGCAACAAAACTATAAGTTGTCGTTTGCTTTATATGTGCAACGAAAATTGTTATGATTTGCAATAATATAAATGTTTCTTTTTTCTTTGTTATGTAACGAATGTCGAAATTATTTTACAAAAAAAATAAATCGTGACTCAATGATCCAATAACAAATTATGGTCAAAATACAAAACTAAAGAACTCGAATATTATTAACTAAATAAAAATTATCCAATACATAATCGTTCAACAACTTTACAATCAACCATCTAAACATGCCACAATTCTTTAATCACATTATCGTTGTTCACGCATGAAATGATAAAGCATTTTCAATATGTTCTTGAAAGCATATAAAATAACAATATGTGCTACTAAAGAAACTGGATGAAAACCTTCAAACTTGTTAAGACGGGCTTTACTAGCTTCAATATACCTAAAAAGAGTTTAATGGAACATATTGAAAATATTAGTAATAAATAAGTAAAGCACAAGGAAATTAGGAAACATACAATTTCTAAGGAAGCTCAGGTGGTCCTAGAAACACCATAAGGTAGACAACATAACTCCTAAATGCAATATTCAACATTAAAATTTCTCGCAAAATACCAATAATCATGAAAAGAGAAAGGGAAATAACTTGTCAAAGTAATATATTTCTACCTCATGTTCCATCCTATTTTATTTATTTATCTATTTTCCTTTTGTTTGATTAGATTGCTATAAGTTACAAATTGAATTGTACCACACTTGGTTGAACAGTGAACACACTTCATGAATTATTAAAATTCACTCAAATATTTATAGATAATGATGACTATGCCTTTCCCTTGGACTATTTCTGGAGCTAAAGAGTCTGTCATCCCACATATGGTAAATGCTCTTTCCCCGAAAAATTTCTTCCCAAACCCGAAGTCCATTTAGCTATAATGCAACAAGAATATAAATTATAATTGTCCATGATATGTTTCAAGTTGTATGTCTTCTATATTACAAGAGGTAAATATATTTGTAAACATTAAAATATTTAATACAAATATCAATACACAAGCTTCCCATAATTAATAACATGACAACACCAACCTGCAAATGTCATGTCCGATCAAACATTAGAGCATCTAGTGACACACCTCTGAAAAGAACCCCCAATCTGAAAATTACACAAGGAATAGACTGAATAGTTTGCAATCATTATATGCGCATCATGCTTATCAATAACCTTACTTTGAAGATGCAGCAGTTAATCCAGGAAAGGCAAAAAGTTTAAATCATCACTAGCCAGTTCATCGATGCTTATACATCATATAATAGTAATAGGCTACCAGCTATAATAGTAAGACCATAATTTCCAAAAGGCTAATTGTAAATTAAGTAGCTAAGAGACAAAGAACCATAACACATTCACATAAACATTTGTTCTGAAAATGAATCCAAAGGATTTAATATTACAGTAAGAGGATTTACAAAGACTTGGGGATCTATATAGGCAAATAAAAAAGTTAATGAAGGCTCAAAATATATTTAGTTTGATATTCTCAATGACAATTTAAGCAAAGCCAAACTCAATACATTAGCAAGATATGAAGTGTTCTCAAGTCGAGAACATATATCAAGAGAGATTCTTACATCAACCACTGCAGCACTAATCAAGGTAGGCAAGGTTACTCTTGCACAAAATTTATACTCAAATTCAAAAAAAAAATAGTAAAAGGAAACATTTGAATTATGTAGTCACAGAATCTATGTGCCTAAGGTTATATTTACAACATATAAGCTTAACAATTGTCAACTTCAATCAATAACATAGTACAATCACATAATAAGGATTATTTACCTATTGGTCTAATGAAGCACATATTTTATAGCTAAAAATGAATTAATTATCACTAGAGAATATACAAAGTGATCAAATTAGTAGACAAATCAGTAAGACTTTGGTAGCTCCTGCTGCACAAAATGAAAACAACCACATCAATGATGCAAAGACCTGAATATAAACCCAGCCTCATATGTGAAACATATTAACTATTGGTGTTCATTAAAGCAATAAGTGTACCTTAAACATTGCACGTTGGGCAAAAAAATATAAACCAGACCTCTTGAAGTGTCTATTTGCACTAAATCCTTGAAACAACAATGTATCTTACCCACATCCATTTTTTCTCAGAAAAGGACCACTGAAAATATTAAACATTCAATAATATGATTTCATTTGTACATCTCAAAAAACAGGAAAACATCCAGGAAAATAGTATTATTCATTTGCTTTGATGTAAATTCTGTTGCCCATTCAAGCAGCGCTCATTGTGTTGATCAAATATTAATACTTTCCTTGTTTGATTCCTCTTATTTTTTGGTGGGCTGTACAAATGTTAATACTTTCCTTACGTCAAAGTATCATATAGAAATGATTCATCAAGTTGATATTGTGTGAAAACCCCCAATTAATTGTTGATGGGGAATATGAGAATGGAGAAGAAAAAGAAAGAATAGGCACCTGTTGATTAATTGGAGATATAGAAGGCTCGTTTATGTTGATTTGATCATCATCTTCATGAAAACCAAGAAATTCTAAAGCTTTGCTACCAGAATCAACTGTGGTAATTGCCATTAAAAATACCAACCAATCAAAAACCAAGAAATTTAACAAAGGAATCATGAAATTAATTTGGACATCAAATTAAGTTTATACCTTGATAAGATGAGGTCTTGAGGAGCCTCTCGATTAACTTTCTAACTACAACATTTTATCAAAAAAAACGTTGTAAACAAAAAAATCACAACGTTTTTTATAAAAACGTTGTTGTTTAAGTTTCATCTTTCAACTATTTTGTAGTAGTGTATTCCAGCATACAAGTGGTTTCTTACATATAAATGCCATGGAGAACAGCCATAATTGATTAGCAAATTTTCCAAGTGAAAACTAAAATAGTCATGCGTGAAAGTGTTTTTTATCAACGAGAAGAAGATGAGATTAACTGATCTTAAATTAGAATGAACTAGCACAAGCAACCTTAAGCATATAATGACTAATAAATTATCTTGCACATAGTAAAGTGACTAAAAAATATGTACCACATAGTGATATTAATCATTTTCTGATCTTAAACTACATGTAAACTAAAAATTTCCCCAGTTCGGGCAGTTGCAGTTCAAAAGAACCACCAAATTTTATTATCTCAGTAAAGTCGGGTCTTAAAGTTGGGTCCTGCTGCCAGCATCTCTCAAGCAGCTCAACAATCTTTGGAAAAGTGTGCTTGGGAATAGTGGGTCGTAGTCCCTGAATAACCCCATCTATGTGAATGATAAAAACATGAGTTATATTAGCACAGTAAAGTAAAGCACTTCCAATCAACATGCTGGTATAAGATAGATAGATGTCTCTAATTAAATAATAGTTTTCAAAAATTCCTCCGTGTCACCAATAATAGGACTGTAGCCCTATAAGAAGCTAGTGCAAATTCACTATAGAAAGAATAAAACTAGACGTATAATATACCTTTTGGACCACTCCAACAGCTGCTTGTAGCGGCGTTAAGTACTCATATGGAAGCTGGAAGAAACCAATGCAAGACAAATTTTGTAACTGAAAATCAACATACATAATATCTGGTTTGTTATACAAATCATATTTTTGCTATAACTAAAGAATTACCTTCCCTCTTAACAACTCCTATAATAAAATTGCGAAACTGAAAATATCAGCCTTGTGATCATAGGGCTTGTGTTCTATAATCTTCATCACCAAAAAAGAAGAAGAAATTATTCAAACAAATGCCAGATGATTAGCCTCGGATGGAGGAGGGGGGAGAAGTACAATTTTCTAAGAGACTACCACACACCATGCCCGCATAAGAGCTTAAACAGGCTCATGTTGATTTCACAAACCATGTAACACAAGAACCCCACAGTTGTTCATGTGAGTAAGTTGAGCGAGGGAGACATTTACATGTAATGAACAAGTCCAACAAAATTTTCTGCTAGTTGGGCATAATTTTCATTTACCTGAATTGACTTCACTGCCCGAAAACTACTATGGAACTTGGCTAAACTATGGAGATAAGTTGCATTATTGTTATTTTTAGACTTTTGCTTTACTGAAGTGATAAACCACAATCGTGGCATTTTTCTTTGTCTTTTCTTTTCTTTTCTTTTTTCCCTCTTCCTATTTTGAGAAGAAATTTAATGAACAAGTCGAATAAATCAGCACGGCTAAAACATGCAATACCACATTATACACAAGATCATAGTGGAACCAAACATTGTGTTTCTCTCTATCATTTTTTCAGAAACTTGTTCATATAATGTATGATTTCATTTAAAAATTGAAACAAGAATACACATTTCAACAGTGATATATTTATCCCACAAAGGAAAAAAATCAGTATTTTTTAAAAATAAATAAATTAAGAACGTCAAATAATTCAATTTGCAAAAAGCTTGTATCTTTCAAAACTATAACTACTACTCCCTTTGTTCTAAAATTAGAGATACATTTTTAAAAAAATACCAAACATATCTCCTACATTTGTTAGAAATATAGTAATGGTGATTGGTGGTACTCAATCTACATTGGTATGTTAGGAATTTCATGTGATTTTATAGTTTAAAAATAGAAATGTATATCTAATTTTGAAACGGACTAAAAAAAAAAAAAATATATATATATATATATATATATATATATATATATATATATATATATATATATATATCTAATTTTGGAACAAATGGAGTAACAATCTATTATTATAGCAAAAAGTAGTAAATACACATGCTTAGACATTTTCCCTTATAATCAATACTATAAGAGAAGTTTCATAGTTAACTTTTACAGAAACTAAATAAGGATGTTGGTTCCTCAATCAAGTCATGAATTAAAAGATAGTATTAAGTTATTGATTATTATTTGTTAGCGCAGTGACAGTAATCCTTTTGCTTGCTGAAAGATTGTTACGTTAGTTTACTGACTTCACAACCTATTAACTGCATGAATAGCACCATCTCTTGTAGGTAAGTTTTTATTTCTGTTTCTTCATCACTTCTCCAATTGTTATCCAGTAGTGAGCACTTTCAATGCAGATTCTACTCGAGTCAATGTAAACTTTAAACACTGCCAAAGGTCTACTAACAGTTCTATGATCTTGAAACAAAATAAATAGCAAGACAAAAGACATTACAGAATATAGACCCTTCTATTGGGTACAGTTAGTAAATTTTAATCTTAGGTAAATAGAGTTTAACCCAAAGCAGTAAACATATACACATTACATGCTTAATTATGGCAAAACACACACATTTTCTGAACTAATGAGCTAATGCGCTGCATGAGGTTGGCGGGTCTCTAAGCTCGTTCACAATTCTCTTGGAAGCCATTCAAGAAAGTTCTGTAATAAATCTCTTAAAAGTGGTAGATAACAAATATAAGAGGAGAACTGAATTGTCTTAAGAGTGTCTCCAACTTTTCTTCCCCTTTATTTTGGGTATTTTCAATTCAATTGTACAACTGAATTGTCTTAAGATTTATAAGTGTCAATAAAAGAAGCACATAAACAGCAATGAAGCATTACAAATTGTTCAAGTGTTCAGAAGCAAAATCTAATCCATCTCAATCTGGTTAATCTATAAATCTCTACTCCTCACTGATTAAATTTCAAAACAACTTTGCATATAAATCAGTTTCAGACTTCCTGAAACAGAAATCTATATATAAACCACACAAATTTCATTTAACAATTAAGTTGTCAATTATTTGCCTAAACAAAAACCCAGGTCACAAAATTTGAATGTCCAATGGGCTAATAAATCTGAGAACAACACACCACACACATACAAACTCGTAAACTGTACACATATAGAAAATTCAGGTTACTAAAATGTAAAATCGGTTGAAAATGAAAGGCGGGAATGAAAATTAAACCTGGAAATTGTTTCTGCGTTCTTCTTTTGGTCGTCCTTTTGCGCTTTCTCTTTGATCTGCTGCAGTGCGGTCATAAGTCCTTTGATATCACTGAAATTTCAAGCAAATTCGAACCAGAAGTGTTTAATTACTAGTATACAACACAATTAAAAGTGAGAATGAAAGAAAAATTCGAACCAGAAGTGTGTAATCCAACTAGTCGTTGCAAAAAAATGTATAAAATACACAACAAAAAAATGTTGACAATGAATGAGGCCTATATTAGGCAACGAAATATAGTAACAAAAAAGTTTTCGTTGCGGATGATGAGGAGAAATCTCATCGACAACAACAAAGTAAATAAACGGGGAGTTTTGTAATAACCCAATATTTTCGATACAATAAAATAAGAAATTTTTCGTATAATTTTTTTTTCTAAAAAAATAAAGGTGGGAATACGTGTAAGGTAAAGGATAGGTATATATGTGATAAACATATATTTGTTTATGGCATTAGTGATTTCGAATTAATTTTTCGATAAAAGAATTACTTATTATTATAAATTATATTCTTATAATAAATTAATTTTGATAGTATAAATATTTTATTATTTATTTTCTATAAAAATATGATTAATATATTATTTAAATAATATATGAAATGATTCTTAGAATTATTATAATAATTATTTATTATATGAATTTATCAAGATTAATTAAGCTAATTATTTTAACTTAATTAATATTGGTATATAAGATAAGTGTCATTATGGATCAAAATCCTAATTTTTGATCTAGGTTATGAAATTTCATTAATTAATACAATTATTGTATAATTGTATTTAAAAGGAAAGTATATTTATGTTATAAATAATAAGAAATTATTTTCTTAAGGAATTTGAATATTAATATGATTAATAAGTATATTTGTATTCAAATATATGTAAGTATATTAATACGAATTATGATTATGGATTTTAATTATAATTATAATAATTAACATAATTATATAAATATATGTTAAGAATTAATTTTATTTTATTTTATTTAAATATTAAATATAATAATTGATTATGTTGTATTTAAATAAAAGTGTGTATATTATGTGATTAAGGATAATGATTAGGAAACCCTAATTCATAAATTTGGGAACCCTAATAATATCAAAAAACCCTAATTTTTAAATTAAACCCTAATTATTATTTGAAAACCCTAATTTTTAATTAGTGTGTTATAATTAAATTTTTATTAAATCTTAAACTTAATTTTGCAAACCCTAGAAATTGTTTGGAAAACTCTAAGGGTTAAACCCTAGAATTATGCACCATGGACAAAAATGCCCTTAAAAATATTTGTTAGTTTACAAAATTAACATTTTTGAATTTATTTAATTTAGTTTGCTTGCAAATCTTGTGACTCACCATATCTAAAATTTGCCCACATGTTGAAAATCTCATGTCCCAGCAGAATTTGACACATAGCCATTTAAGATTCAATGAATCAAATGGATAAAAATTAAAGAAAGACAAAAGTAGAGAAAGCTTTTATTTTTTTTCCACAAACACAAGCCAAGTCTCTCTCTCTCTCTCTCTCTCTCTCTAAGACCCACGAATTTTACTCTCTAGATCAATTGCTAAAAAGCTCAAAACATCCCATACACAACCCAAGAACAAATCAAAGGAACAGAAATCAAAGATTTAGAAAGAAATGTATAAAACCTTAATCAAGCTAGATCTTTAATTTTTCGTTAGATGTTATGTTTAAGTGTTAATATATGTGCTATGATATGTTAATAAGTGATCTGGGTTAAGAAATAACATATACATAACATCTAGATGCACAAAAATTAAAATATTTGAAAACTGGAAAAAACTTAAAAAAATGGTCCGCAGCCCAAAGTCGGGGCTTATATTTCTCAATCTGTTTATGATATGTGGTGTTTATGTGTTTGTATGTGTTCTATGTCATGATGTTAGTATACTGCAAGTGGGATCATGATCATAGCATGTGTAGATTGAAAGTTATTCATGGTAAAAACTCGTTGACCGAGCATGACTTTGTGTTTTCTGGGTAACCCAGAAAACTGAAGAACATGCTTGACATCTTGGTTTGACCGCTTATAGATCTCGCCTGTCAGACTTTTTGTATGTTATATGTTGATCAGATTGTACTATGACATGAGGACTACAAGTCCATAGCACTCTTGAACCTTAGAAAACACCGGATCGGATGTGGTAAACGGTCAAAAGTCATTGACCGTTAAGGTCAGTTTTCTGGGTAACCCAGAAAATCCAAAACAGCGTCTTACCAATTTTTGTAAAACCTAGATCTTTCTTTGTGTTCATATCTGGACTCTATAAGTGCTCGAATCATGTACCCTGATAGTTAATCTACAAAGCCCGACGTCTAGACCACCAAAAACATTAACCGATTGAAAGATATTAGGTCACCAGAAGCGTTGACCGACCATGACTTTATGTTTCTGGGCAGCCCAGAAAATGAAGAACAGCTCTGACAGCTTGTTCAATCCCTTATATCTTCTTCATATGATATAGTTTGACCCAGAAAGTGCTATACACTTGTAGTATTACATCAATATTACATAAATATTACATAACTAGTATAATCTCATGCCCAGAAACATCATGAACAAAAAATTACCGGCGATCAAACTAGGTACCTAAGGGCTGTTCTTGAGTTGCTCAAGAACACTTAAGGCGACAGTGTTCGTCGCTATAGCCCTTTAGCGACGGTTTTAAATTAAAATTAATTATATTAATTAAAATAAATAAAAATTAATTATTAAAAATTCATAAAATTATTTTAAGTTATAAAAATTAACTTTTAATATTTTGACATAAATTCCATTAATATTTTAATTTAATTAAATATTAATAATATTTAATTTATTTAATAATTATATTAAATAAATTAGTTAAAAATGATTTTAATATATTAAAAATCATTTTAAATGATATTAAAATATTAAAAAACATTTTAATTTATAATAAATGACTTTTAATATTTTGAGATAAATTTCATTAATAATTTAATATTAATGATAATAAAATTATTTTATAATAATATTAAATAAATTAGTTAAAAATAGTTTTAATATTTTAAAAATCATTTAAAATGATATTAAAGTTTTAAAAAGTATTTTAAGTTATAATAAATAACTTATAATATTTTGATAATAATTTTATTAATATTTTAATATTAATGATAATACATTTATTTAATAATTATATGAAATAAATTATTTAAAAATGATTTTAATATCTTAAAAATCATTTAAAGGTAATATTAAGATTTTAAAAATATTTTCATGTTATAATAAATAACTTTTAAAGTGTTGACATGAAGTTCATTAATATTTTAAAGTATTTAAATATTAATGATAATGAAATTATTTAACAATTAAATCATTAAAAATGATATAAGTGTTTGAAAATTTATTATAAATGATTATAATGTTTGGAAAAATATTATAAATGATAATTAAATTATCTAATATAATATTTAAGTTCTTGAACAAAGTTTCATTAAAAATAAATTAGTTAATTATCCGATAATGCAATCGGAATGCTGAAACGATACTGAACTCAAACCAAATCGACATAGTTTGACGAGGTATACGTTCGTACGTGTTGCAATGACTGACATGAATATGTGACAACATGTTTAAGCAGTATTATGTGTTAAGTTGTATTATTCTAATTAAAAGAATAATTCTATTGATGATAGGACTTCATATTAAAGATAAAAGCGTAAGCTGTACTACGTAGCAGTAATCAGCTATCAAGGTAAGTTTCTTATCTCAATTTGTTATTGAACATGTATCTCTACTCATTGCATTTACTTTATGCGATAGATTCCAGTAAGCGAAAAGCAGGTTCATGAATAATTATTGTCAATTATTCATATCCATAATGATACCCAAGATACGTTTATGAAAATTATTCTTATATTGTAAAAATGTTATTCAATTCAGTTATTATTTATTAATATCTCATTATTGTCTGTTATCATACAAGTGTCCCCACTTGTATGAACTGTTGTATTCCTACAAGAACTCTTGAACTTGAAATTCTTTGGTATGACAAATTCTGTTACATACTATTAAACTTTGGTAGGTATTTATGACTGTCTAAGCTATTTGACTCGGCTAGACATAGTTCGAATTGTACTGTGGAATAGTATTGATTATGATAAGGTCATCTAACTGAATTGTTTAGTTAGGATTCCAGACCTTAATGGGGAAAATATTTATGTGCCCAAGGCGAATAGAGTGAACAAATAATCGTTCAATAGATAGTATTGATTAATACAGGCCATAACGGGGCTGATCACCCTACATGTCTGTAAGACCAGAGCGGTTTGCAGATGAATTTCTGTTTAAACCTTTTCAAAAATGAAAAATAAAAGTTCATGGTCCATTGACCGCTCAACATTTATAGTCACTACGTCGTTTTAAAATTTTAAACGATTTGATATGTTATTAAGATATGTTTTGAAAGACTTCACAACTATTAATTCGTTGTAGAATTATACCTCAAAGAAAATATTTACTTCTTTCAGCTAAAGTTTATTAACTGCTATTACTTGCTGGGCAATTGAATGCTCATTCTTGCCCAATTGGCTTTTTTTCTGCACAGTTCGCGAGGTTTTTTGCGTCTGACTATGACGTGGCGCCGCATCAGTTATGTACGTAACTGAAGCCCTACAGCACCAGGATCGGAAGCAGAGCATGCTGACGTGGCAGTGCGGCTGTGACACTCTGAAATCTGGTCTATCTTCACACTCGAATTTCGTACGTTACGAGTACTTCTCATTTCATACATACATCATTAAATCCTGAAAATTAATGATACATCATTCCATTCCCAGGTTCTATTACCTTAAAATCTTCATTTATTACAAATAATGATAATTACATTATTCTTATCACATTACAATTGTGACTTAACTAGTCACCATATCTACATAATAGTTTTAACTAACTATTCTACAAGTCTTGGCTTGATCTTTACGCTTGTTCATAACGTGAACAGTACTTCATCTTGCGACGCTACTAGTATTCACAACCATAGCATCTCACCATAGCAGGACATTGATCATCGTGATCTTCATCAGGTTCTTTAAAACATACTACATTCGTTCGCTGAAAATATTTTTATTTCAAGCAAGTGTGAGCATTCAATTTCTCAGCAAGTCATAGCAGTTGAATATTAACAACTCAAGAATCAAAATTCTTTTAAGATTTCAATAACCTAACAATGGTTATGAAGCAGCTCGAATAATAGGAATACGTTCTGATTCCTATCATTTTAAAACATACTTCACATATACTTTATCATACTTCCATCCTTCTACCTTTTTTCATACACATTATGTCTAGCTAGAATCAATAACACAAACTTAACAAGAATAGTTCATAAATAAACTGCACTCTTTCACATTAAACATTTCAGTTCATAGAAACACCGAAGTGTTAACATCGTGGCACAAGGCCTCATACAAACTATCACGTTGTACAAATATCACACATTTGCACATATGAAATACTTCCTCATGTTCAACATCTAGGGAAGTTAAGAAACTAACATTCATAACATAATATGAATGAAGTCAAGAAACTTGCATCAATTAGAATTTGAGCAAGATTAGGAAACTTGCATTCATATAAAAATGAATGGAGTTGGGAAACTTGCCTTAGCGCTGCGTATTGCTTACACCTTATCGTTCATCACAATTCCTATAACACATAAGGAATAACACATATCCATTAGTCATATACTTGACTTACACATTAGTCTAACTTCACTTTACTTCTTATGGTTCGCGTTCTTGTAATCTAAGTTTACGCGACCAACTTTACTTTCATTCTTCTATTCTTTCATTAACCTTTCACTTAGCACACATCGAGTCTCTAACAGTAGTCAAATATAGTACACTGAATGGTTTCCCACAAACAACCAACAAACTAGTTTCTCGTCTCGTCTACACTATATTTCACAGTGAGTTAGATCGGTTGCTAGTTTGCATATACCGTCGCTCTCTGACAAAATCGTTTAGCTCAGATACTATATCTCGACCATGATAGACTATGAATGTATAACCATTTTAGACTTAACTTATCCGAACCATTATAACAATAATGTTTGTTAAGTTAATCTTCATTACCTTTCTTACAATGTCCGGTCTATTCGACTCGGAACATTATTCACGTTACTATTGTTAAATCGACTTCTCAACGTTATACGTCATAATTCATTCTCTTATTACCGTTCGTTACGGCTTATTAACATTCATATGCCATCAACCGACTCTCGTCGATCATCGTTATACAACACGACAAGCAAAACCCTAATCGGTTTGCTAGGTCGTAAACATTTCCACCGGATTCCCGTTATCGGACTCCATATAGGAATTACATAAGTTTTACCTTCATTTCTTAATATTCTCGTATGCCACACCTCTATTACATATCATGTAACCTCGAGGCGCGCATTAAACTCGACTACAATCTCCGGTTCACATTTTAGGGTTTTGAGTTTTAAAATTTAAATACGTTTATTCAATGTTTAATTCTTAAAATCATTCTTAAACATGTTGTTTAAGTGATTTCTCTTCATGAATATTAGTCATATACTTGCCCCATAATTACCATGTAAAAAGTTGGGACATAAAATAAGTGCGTCAAAAAAATTTCCCAGCGCTAGCGCGCTGCCCTGCAAAATTCGGAGACAATATGATGGCGCTGCGACGCCAGCTACAAAGGCTTGGGCGGTAATGCGGCGCCAGCCCTGTTTCATTGAAATTTTTTCGAAGTTTTTCAAATTCAAAAATTCCCGTGCCCATAATGCGATAGTTTTAACTCGGAATTGGCTTGTTCCAAAGGCAATAGTTCAAACATTCTATGTTCTATCATTTCATCAATTTAGAATTCATTTCTGAATCCGTCGGAGAGAATTTAGTCGATTAGTCCATTTTTTACGCTTTCGTTAAACGTTCGACGCTCAATTCTTCATTTTAACTCCGAATTCGTTCGTTCTTGCTCTCAGAAGTTTTATTTTCCTAATTACACGTTATGCCATCGAAAACTATTGTTTTCGAATCAAACGGTGACTTTTAACTTACATTCTAGGAAATTTACGATTCGACGCTTAACGTCTGATTGCATAAACTTTCGCCAAATCTTCGTTTTTCAATATTTTTACTTCAAACCAAATGGACTCAATCCATTGGTTATTCATCTACGATTCTAACTATATTAAACATCTAAGTTTTAATGGTTTCCTTCATTAAGTTCATTAACTATTTCATTATGGTTTATACTCATTTTCCATTAACTTCTTAACCATTTCATTATGGTTTTACTTGTTCTTGGTTATTAATGGTTTAAAGTCCACTAACAGCCATCTTATTACTTCCTACAATTCATGCTTTATCCATTTTCACTTCTCTATTATGACCAACGAGAATTTTATAATTTAATTTTAATATTTATTGAATTAAATAAATATTTTGATGATTTATTTAGTGAGTTATCGATGTTTTAATTATTGAGTTAAATAATTATTTGATGGAATTGTGGTAGATTAATTTAATTATATGTGTTAAATGCATTAAATTAATGTGTAGTAATTTTGTAGTTCAAAGTATGAATTTAATTGAGCTTATTTGATTAAATGAATTATTTCATAAGCATAATGTTATTCTAATTAATTTAATAATTAATTAGAGGTTTAAAGATTTCGTATAATTAATAAATAAGAATTTTAATTATATGATAATGTGATTTAATGTGGAGTATTATATTTTATTTAATTAAAATTAAATAAGAGTATTTGATTAATTAAAGTGTGACAATTAAACTATATAATAAACACTTTAATTAAAATAAGGGGAAAGGAGTATATAAGAGGGCAACCAAACAAAGCCTTAAAGTAGTGGGTGTCAGTTAATTTGAATTAACTGTTCCCCACTACCCTGGCAGTTATATATATATATATATATATATATATATATATATATATATATTATACGTATATTATATATTAGGCTTTACATATAATCAGTATTCATTATATATCATATATCGTATATTTCCATCAGAGAACTTAGAGAGAGTTTGAGAGAGAACTTGAGAGAATTGATAGAAAATTGAAGAAACAAAGGAAGTTTATATCATCTAATCTCAACAAGTAGCAAGAGTAATTCCTTCATCTTTAGTTACAAATTATATTTTCAAGTTTTTTCATTAACGTGTGTGTTGAGATTCTCTGTAAACAACTAATTTGGTGATTAATGCATGATGTGAATAGATATGCGTTATTATATGATTATAACATGATTTCCATCAATTATGTATGCTTTAAAGAAATCAATTTCATGTTATTATGTTTTATTTATAATTTTGAAAGTTACAGAGTATGAAAAATTTGAATATGGCCATATGTGCAAATTTACATGCTTTAATTGCTCAGTTAACTTTAAATTGATGATTGATTATGATTATGTATGTTTAAACGAACAAAATGACTTTAAACGGACTGATTCAGAGTTATAATGAATCTATGATGTAAAATTTTATGAATTGTCTCGAAACTTTTCAAAATATCAAAAATAGTGAATTTATGTGTTTTAATTTGAGTAATTACGTGATCTAAAGTGTTAAAATCATGTTAGAATAATTTTATGATGTTTCTGTGAAGTTTATATTTCATGGGTAACATTAAAAATCGTCGTGTTGGTTTAATTTGGATTTATTTAGTCTTCTCTGCGATTTTTTGCGAACTACAGTTTTTCGGCCGAGGCACCCCAGCCCCGGCGGGCCTTTGTTCCTTAGAACCCCGCCCCGGCGGGCCCCTTGCAGATCAAACATGATAAGTTAATCCAATGTAATGAACATGAGGATATGCTAAGCATATAATGAGATATTAAAATAGTTTAGTAACTTACATTACGTGATTCGTTAGTAAGTTAAATACGTGATTGAAATCGTTATTTGTAAAGTCTTATAACGTGTTCAAAGACCAATGTTGTGATTCGTTAAGTATATCAAACTTATACTTAATTGGTATTGTGAATGGATTGATATGTATGATTAATTAAAGGACGTGAATTATAACTGTAGCTTGTGCACGAGGCATGTTTCCTTACCCTAACTCGATTTCGATTACGCAAGTTTCTAAACTCAAATCAGTTATTAGCAAGCTTTTTATTCTCGAACTATTATCATGATGCAAGTTCATATTCTTGTTCATTCAAGTTAAGTTTCATATGAGATATTATAAGTTCTTTAAAGTATTACTTCGGTTATACAATACTTATTCGATTGTATACTCTTGAGATTTATTATTCAATTTGAATATCAGTTATTATTGAACCTTGTAAGACTAGCGAACCCTTATCGATTCGACTAGTCCATAGTTGATGAACGTTCTAATTTTTAGAACTGTTATTGAGCTTATCCAAACCAAACTTCCTTTGGTGCGGACTCTGATGTCAAACTGAGATGAACAACCCTGTTATAGGGGATTATTTACGCTTTAGCGTTGAGATATTGTGCACAGTATAGTACTAAGGGCTGATCCCCCTAAGTACGAGTAGTAGAGTCCATATAGTCTTATGACTGTTAAAGGTTTAAAGTAGAAATATTTGACATCTTGGGACATAGTTCAAGGTCTTATGACCTTCAAATGTACTTTTGATTCTTATTATCCATTCTTGATTCAAAAGCCGAGTTTTCTTTATTCAGAACCCTTTGATTTACTCACATGTTATTATTACTGTCATATTGTTATACTTGTGGGCAATCGTGCTCACTTTTGCATAATAACATTGCAGTTAAGAACGAAAGATCCGACGAGCCTTCCACTAGCAAAGGCAAGGGCAAAGTCAACAAGTGAAGACTTGTTGTTTATTTGATAATATTTGTCTAAGACTTATGTTGTGATGTTTAAGACTTATTTAATTATTTATGTTTCTGCATTTGAGATTTAAGGATAGTATGACCTGGGATTTATGTATGTATTTATTATTCAGATGTTGTAACCCCATAAGGGGAGATGATGGAGATGTTTTTATCTATTTCATGATTTGCATTTATTATTGGTAGATAAATATATGATATTTGTACAGTGAACACCAAATCCCATGGAAATTGAAGTACCCAGATTTGGGGGTATCACAAGTTTGTATCAAAGTTGTAGGTTATGAACCTTAGGTGGGGAAAAACCTTAGGGTAGTAGCCTTTGATAACATAGTAATGATAAACTCTTATTGAGTTCTAAGAAAGATAATAAATTACCTTATGTGCTATGTGTTTATATTTATGTACTTGCGCGAGTATCGATTAGCATCACGTAATAACTAAAGACTTAAAATTTTGATTGTCAGGATGTCGGATGTTGAAGGATCCAGTCAGCCTAGGGAGGTTGTACCCCGAGTGGATATTGAGGAGGAGCCTTGCGACATTCATACAGTCTGGGAGTAGTTGGTTTGTAGAGAGCTATCTCCTTTGATCACAGTTGTTGGTCGGGAGCATGAGCCAGTGTTTAACTCAAAGGAGGACTCTGAGGAGATTGAGGTTGAAGCTGAGGTAGCTGAGGAGGAGGATGAAGACCCTGATGAGTTCCCACCTAACTCTATCAGTGCTAAGATGTACGATGAGCTATATGACCGTAACATATAGTTACAGGATACTGTTCGGGAGCTGAAGGAGCAGGCAGTTACTCAGCGGACTACCATCGAGCAGAAAGATGGTGAGGTTGAGACTCTATATACACGTCTTGGAAACGTGGAGTGGGAGTTGGTTCATGAGAAGTGATAGTAGTGTGCATACAAGCCAATCATGTATGATGATAAAGCACGTACTTTGTAAACAATCTTATTTATTTATTAATTAAATATTCATTTATTAAAGGCATTTAATTATCTACATGTTGCTGTTTTTATAATATGTAAATAACCCATAGTTTTAAGCAATGCTTTTAGAATCATGATGATGATCATGCTAATGAGATCTAAATTCTTAGAAAGTTTTAAAACTTAAATAGTTCCCAATCGTGGGATTACTAAAAAGGGGATTAGTAAATCCGGATAGATTGGTACATATGTTGCTTGCTCATTGGATGAGGATGATTGATCTCATGATCATTTGTGTGGAGACACTAAAGCAAGTATGTAGGTGCTTATTGGAGAATAAGTTCACTGAACGTGATTCGCTATGGAATACCTAATGGAGTTTTACTCGCATGTCAATAGGAATTCCTAATGTGATAGTAGTACAAGTGATCCTTGGACTTGAGATCATCATAGTATCTTGTATGTAACAAATTATACTTTGACTTATTCCTTAAGACCTTTTAAGGCATATATAGGGTATGCTTGGGTATAATGAGTTACATATGGAGATAATGAATGATCAATAAAGAATCTACCACCTCTAGTAAAAGAGGAGATATGTCCTATGTGATTCGTTAAATGACAACCCAGGAATCCTTGGCCAAGGTGAAATGAAATTAGAAAGGAGTTTTTTAATTTGCATTATTTGGAGTTGTGCATTTTCTAATCGAAATACATATAATTAAATAAAATAAGACTTGACAGTAAATCCATGTCTTATATTTAATTGGGACATTGTATGGTGGAAGGATTGAATTGTATGGTAACTATTAACTCACAGGTTCTTTTATGATTAATGTTGAAATCTATATTATCTGGAAAGTCGTTGATCGCTAGGGAGGCTTATCTCTATTGTAGAATAAATATTATTTATTTAAATAGATTATTAATTTAATTTATTTATTTAAATAAGATTAAAATTGTTTTAATTGATTTATTCACAACCGGTTTAATATGGAGAACCTAAAGGGTCACACCATAAAAGGAAGAATAATTATTTAAGAAGGTAATGACATAATCGTAATAATGCATTAAGTATAATTAATTTAATCTATGGTGATAGAATAAATTAAATAGCTTAATGTTTATTATTTAATATTTTGGAAATATTAAATATAAATTAATAAGAGGAGTCTTATTAATATTATTACAATTATTATTATTTTAATTTCTAAAGGAGTTTAGTAATTAATTTAATATTTAGTACTCTCATTTATTCCTAATAAGATTAGGAGAAAATTAATTAAATGAATTTAATTAATTATTCCCATGTGGTGGGAAGCCTAAATTAATTAAAGGAGTTTAATTAATTAAAAGAAATCCCATGTCTAATAGGATTAGAAGGGTTGACCAATGTCTATATAAGAGAAGTCTTATAATAGATATTAGATGATGCAATTTCAATTGTTGGAGAGTACTCCTTTTCTATAGAGGATAGAAAACTAAGGTTAAGCCAAACACCCTCCTTCTTGATAATTCATCTTCCTTGGTGGATCACCTCTAGAGGCCAAACACTTGGGTGGCTAACGTTGATCAAAGAAAGGAATCTAACCCGAAAATTCAAGGAGATCACGAAGAACAAGGAGTTGAACTAGTACCTGTGGAAGCTTCGTTCTACAAGGGTATGATTCCATAACTTCTTATTTATCGTTTTAAATTAATAATTTGCATAAAGGATGATCCGGGTAATGGTTTTGTAGAAATTTTTTAAACTCTGATATATCATGCTTCCGCTAATTTTTGCAATTTGATTGCGTCACGATTTCGTACAAACCCAACAGTGGCATCAGAGCCAAATCTTTATGCAATTATTAATTTATTTTTGATTTCATATACATATGGGTATGTATTTAAAATAATTTATTGGGCATAATTTTATTGTATAAAATTATATTTTTTAAAGAAAAAAAAAAAGAAAAAAAAAAGACTTTTTTTTGGGACGAATCACAATTTTTTTTTGTGCTAATCTTGAATTCTGCAAAGAAAAGGTGTTGTCTCTTTCTTACTCCAAAAAGAAGGTGACCCATCAGGAAAGGACTTTTTTAATAAACCTGCAGGACTCTTTTAATAAAAGAAGGTGATTTTTTTTTAAAAAAAAATAAATATGATATATTTATATATTATATTCTAAATAATTTTATAATTAAAATAAAGAGTTTATTTTAATCTTGAAATTGGATTTCATGCAATTTAAAATTGCCCATTAAATGATACTCATATATATATGGAATGTTTTAATTCATGAGATGAATATTTATTTATTGATATATATAGTGATATGTATGAAAATAAATGGGGATTGATTATGGACTATTTGACCAATGTGATTGGATTTTATTTTAGTTGAATGCTTGAATGAATGGGTTTTATTAAATGGGGTCTGCGTACCTCGTCTTCTCTAATTTTTTTTTCTTGATGTAAAATTCTATCTCCCTCCTATGTACTTCCCCTTGACTGTTGATCAAGGTTTCTATTTAAATTAAATAGTTTAATGTAATAGAAATAGTTAGAATTATCTTTAAAAATTATAGACCAAGGAGCAAGGAGCGCGTGAAGACCCGTTTGTATGGAGCCCGGGTTTAAATGTAATAGTTACGTTTAAATTTAAATTCTTGCACCCCTAGGTTTGACCTTTTGGTTCACTTGGTGGCTCTAGTGAACCAAACTAGAATAAAAGTCCATAATCAATCCGGGTAGAATATAATATTCTATATTGCATGCTAAATATTATATATATTATATTTTATGCAAACATGCTTCGCATGTTTAATAAAATGACGCGTATTTTATATATATATGTGCATGCGCGCTAAACAAGATGAGACAAATAATAACAAACCCCTCAAAGAAATAATATTAAGTCCGAAGTGTTCAAATGATATTTGGAATATCGAACGTCGCCTTCTAGCATGATAAATTAATAGAGTATTAGATATTTAATATGAGCTTGTTGTGCTATCCACAAGGCGAGTATTGCGTATTTAAGATGTTAATTAATCACATTTGATGCTTATCAAGAAAATTGAACGATCTAGTCTTGTTGTGCTATCCACAAGGACGAACATTTTTTTTTTTGAATTTATGAAAGTGCTAGGCTGGACTTAACTTAAATTATTTTAGTTCGGATGTGCACACACTTGACCATTATGATTTAAGAGGCAAAATAAAAGGAATTACATGGTGATGTAATTGACAAGAGTTGTCTACCTATTTATTTGTATATCGCTTGTTGTGCTATCCACAAGGTTATATACATTTGAAATGGGATCCTTATTCTCACTAGCAAATTTTTAATTAGATGTTGCCGAACTATATAAGTGAGGGTAATATAGTTTGATAAAAATAGTGGGAGATACCAATTTAAAATAAAGACCTAAATTTATTTTGGTATGCAAAATTAATAAAATGAATGTTTGCTAAAATGTTGTTTTTCACATGCAGAATTTTAAAAATGTCAAAATCACTAATTTCACTGCGAAGCATACTTGATGCTAATAAGCTTACCGGGCCGAATTATACGGACTGGCTAAGAAATCTGAGAATAGTTCTCACTGCTGAAAAGATTTCTTATGTCCTAAACTCACATGTCCCTGGAAGTGTTCCAGAAACAACCTCTGAGGAAGAGATTGCCACCATTGTAAAGTGGCAAGATGATGCATCTGTAGCTCAATGCATCATGCTCGCATCCATGAATAACGAGCTTCAGCGTCAGCAAGAAAACATGGATGCTTCTACTATGTTGATTCACCTCAAGGAGTTGTATGGTGAACAAAGTAGGACTGCTAGATATGAGATATCTAAGGAGCTCTTCCGATCTCGGATGACCAAGGGCAAGGTGAACATAAAGGAACAAAAGAAATCTGATCCAGCTAGCAAAGTAATGTGCTTCCATTGCAACGAGCCGGGTCATTGGAAGAAAAACTGCAAGAAGTTTCTAGCAGACAAGAAGCTTGGAGAAGCTTCGACTTCCAATCAAGGTTTGTTCATGATTAAAATTAATTTTTCAGAAAGTCAAAATTCTACTTGGGTATTGGATACCGGCTGTGGTTCTCACATATGTAATAATGTGAAGGGACTGGTCAGAAGTAGAAAGCTGAACAATGATGAGGTGATCCTACGAGTAGGGAATGGAGCAAAGGTTGCTGCATTAGCTGTAGGAACTTATTATTTAGCAATGCCTTCGGGCAAGTCCATTTATCTTAATAATTGTTATTATGTTCCGAATATTATTAAAAACATTATTTCAATTTCTGTATTGGATATGGAAGGATTTAACGTTGTTATAAAGAACAATAGTTGTTCTATTTATAAAGACGATGTTTTATATGGTATTGGAAATTTGCAAAATGGACTTTATACACTTGACTTACAAGAAAATATATTTCAAATTGAACAAACTAAGAAAAGGAAAAGAGATGATATTAATTATACCTACATGTGGCACTGTAGACTCGGTCATATCAATGAAACAAGATTATCCAAGTTGCATAAAGATGGGCTCCTCGAGCTATCCGATTATGAATCATATCCAACTTGTGAATCTTGTCTCATGGGTAAAATGACTAAATCTCCTTTTAGTGGAAGAGGAGAAAGAGTTACAGAGTTGTTGACATTGATTCACACAGACGTTTGTGGGCCTATGACAACAAGTGCACGGGGTGAGTATTCTTATTTTATTACTTTCACTGATGATCACTCAAGATTTGGATATGTGTATTTAATGAAATACAAGTCAGAATCATTTGAAAAGTTCAAAGAATTCAGAAGTGAAGTAGAGAAACAAACGGGCAAGAGTATAAAGATACTTCGATCAGATCGAGGCGGAGAATACTTAAGCGGTGAGTTTCTCAATTGTCTCAAAGAAAATGGTATAATCTCACAATGGACTCCTCCAGGTACGCCACAGTTAAATGGAGTATCTGAAAGGAGAAATCGAACACTGTTAGACATGGTTCGATCCATGATGAGTTTTACCGACCTTCCAATTTCCTTCTAGGGATATGCCCTAGAAACGGCTGCATACCTACTTAACAAGGTACCTACCAAATCCGCCCCAAAGACTCCATATGAGATGTGGAAGGGGAGGAAACCAAATCTTAAGCATGTTAAGACTTGGGGTTGTCCAGCTTATGTCAAAAAGTTTGAACATGATAAGCTACAAACTAAATCCGAAAAGTGTAGATTTGTGGGATACCCTAAAGAAACTGTAGGGTATTATTTCTATCATCCAACTGATCAAAAGGTGTTTGTTGCGAAACATGCTGCCTTCTTGGAAAAGGAGTTTATCCATGAAGGGTCAGTGGGAGTAAGATATATCTTGAAGAAGTTCAAGAAACACAAATTACCACGGATCAAAGTCAGGTACCTGACCAAGTAGAAGAACCTACTATACCACACCCTGTTCGTAAATCTGGAAGAGTACCGAAGATACCTGAGAGGTATGGATTCGTTTTAGGGGATGACGATGAGGTACACATCATGAATGATGATGATCCATTGAATTACGAACAGGCTATGAGTAATAAAGACTCAGAGAAATGGCTTGAAGCCATAAAATCCGAAATGGACTCCATGTATGAAAACAAAGTATGGACTTTGGTTTCACCACCTGAAGGCATTAAGCCTATTGGGTGTAAATGGGTCTTTAAAAGAAAGACTGGAGCGGACGGCAAGGTGGAGACCTATAAGGCCCGACTGGTTGCAAAAGGTTTCAAACAAAGACAAGGAGTTGACTATGATGAAACCTTTTCACCAGTAGCTATGCTCAAGTCCATTCGGATTTTGCTTGCGATTGCAGCTTATAACGACTATGAGATCTGGCAGATGGACGTGAAAACGGCCTTCCTCAATGAGAAACTTGAGGAGGATGTGTATATGACACAGCCAGAGGGATTTGTTTCAAAGGTTGGAATAAATCAAGTCTGTAAGCTGCAACGATCCATTTATGGATTGAAGCAAGCTTCTCGTAGATGGAACATTCGTTTTGATGAGACAATCAAAGAGTTTGATTTTATCAAAAATGACGATGAGCCATGTGTGTACAAGAAGGTTAGTGGGAGCGCAGTTTCATTCCTTGTATTATATGTTGATGATATATTACTGATAGGGAATGACATTCCTATGCTACAATCAATTAAAATCTGGTTATCTAAACACTTCTCCATGAAGGACTTGGGAGAAGCATCCTATATTTTGGGGATAAAGATCTATAGAGATAGATCTAAAAGGATGCTTGGTTTATCCCAAGGAACGTACATTGATGCAATGCTAAAGAGATTTAGCATGGAAGATTCCAAAAGAGGTCTCATGCCGATGAGCCATGGAATACCTCTCTCCAAGAAACAGGCCCCAAAGACACCTGAGGAGAGAGACCGTATGAGTAAGATCCCTTATGCTTCTGCAATAGGATCTATCATGTACGGTATGATATGTACTAGACCGGATGTTGCTCATGCACTTAGTGTAACGAGCAGATACCAGTCGAATCCTGGAGAAGAGCACTGGAAGGCAGTGAAGAATATCCTAAAGTACTTGAGAAGGACTAAAGATATTTTTCTTGTCTACGGTGGGTCTGAATTAAAACTCGAGGGCTTCACAGACTTAAGTTTTCAAACGGACCAAGATGACAGTAAATCTGTTTCGGGGTATGTTTTTACCTTGAACGGAGGCGTAGTGAGTTGGAAGAGTTCCAAGCAGCAAACAGTTGCTGATTCAGTGACAGAGGCAGAGTATATAACTGTAAGTGAAGCTGCAAGTTGATGTTTTAGATGAAAAGTTCATTACAGAACTAGGAATAGTTCCTAAGTCTCATCTTGAATCTAAACATGTGTTGCGGCACTTTGATTAAAAAAAAAAAAAAAAATCATTGAAAGAGGAGAGTGTAGACTCTCAAGACAACATTGCAGATTCATTTACTAAAGCTTTAACACAACAGCAGTTTGATCGTCACTTAGAGAAGATGGGTATGAGATACCATGGCGATTGGCTTTAGTGCAAGTGGGAGATTGATAGTAGTGTGCATACAAGCCAATCATGTATGATGATAAAGCACGTACTTTGTAAACAATCTTATTTATTTATTAATTAAATATTCATTTATTAAAGGCATTTAATTATCTACATGTTGCTGTTTTTATAATATGTAAATAACCCATAGTTTTAAGCAATGCTTTTAGAATCATGATGATGATCATGCTAATGAGATCTAAATTCTTAGAAAGTTTTAAAACTTAAATAGTTCCCAATCGTGGGATTACTAAAAAGGGGATTAGTAAATCCGGATAGATTGGTACATATGTTGCTTGCTCATTGGATGAGGATGATTGATCTCATGATCATTTGTGTGGAGACACTAAAGCAAGTATGTAGGTGCTTATTGGAGAATAAGTTCACTGAACGTGATTCGCTATGGAATACCTAATGGAGTTTTACTCGCATGTCAATAGGAATTCCTAATGTGATAGTAGTACAAGTGATCCTTGGACTTGAGATCATCATAGTATCTTGTATGTAACAAATTATACTTTGACTTATTCCTTAAGACCTTTTAAGGCATATATAGGGTATGCTTGGGTATAATGAGTTACATATGGAGATAATGAATGATCAATAAAGAATCTACCACCTCTAGTAAAAGAGGAGATATGTCCTATGTGATTCGTTAAATGACAACCCAGGAATCCTTGGCCAAGGTGAAATGAAATTAGAAAGGAGTTTTTTAATTTGCATTATTTGGAGTTGTGCATTTTCTAATCGAAATACATATAATTAAATAAAATAAGACTTGACAGTAAATCCATGTCTTATATTTAATTGGGACATTGTATGGTGGAAGGATTGAATTGTATGGTAACTATTAACTCACAGGTTCTTTTATGATTAATGTTGAAATCTATATTATCTGGAAAGTCGTTGATCGTTAGGGAGGCTTATCTCTATTGTAGAATAAATATTATTTATTTAAATAGATTATTAATTTAATTTATTTATTTAAATAAGATTAAAATTGTTTTAATTGATTTATTCACAACCGGTTTAATATGGAGAACCTAAAGGGTCACACCATAAAAGGAAGAATAATTATTTAAGAAGGTAATGGCATAATCGTAATAATGAATTAAGTATAATTAATTTAATCTATGGTGATAGAATAAATTAAATAGCTTAATGTTTATTATTTAATATTTTGGAAATATTAAATATAAATTAATAAGAGGAGTCTTATTAATATTATTACAATTATTATTATTTTAATTTCTCAAGGAGTTTAGTAATTAATTTAATATTTAGTACTCTCATTTATTCCTAATAAGATTAGGAGAAAATTAATTAAATGAATTTAATTAATTATTCCCATGTGGTGGGAAGCCTAAATTAATTAAAGGAGTTTAATTAATTAAAAGAAATCCCATGTCTAATAGGATTAGAAGGGTTGACCAATGTCTATATAAGAGAAGTCTTATAATAGATATTAGATGATGCAATTTCAATTGTTGGAGAGTACTCCTTTTCTATAGAGGATAGAAAACTAAGGTTAAGCCAAACACCCTCCTTCTTGATAATTCATCTTCCTTGGTGGATCACCTCTAGAGGCCAAACACTTGGGTGGCTAACGTTGATCAAAGAAAGGAATCTAACCCGAAAATTCAAGGAGATCACGAAGAACAAGGAGTTGAACTAGTACCTGTGGAAGCTTCGTTCTACAAGGGTATGATTCCATAACTTCTTATTTATCGTTTTAAATTAATAATTTGCATAAAGGATGATCCGGGTAATGGTTTTGTAGAAATTTTTTAAACTCTGATATATCATGCTTCCGCTAATTTTTGCAATTTGATTGCGTCACGATTTCGTACAAACCCAACAAGAAGGGCCAAGGTGAGCAGAAGTCTGAGGAGATAGAAAAGCTAAAGAATGATTTGCGTAAGGAATCAGCGAAGCTTGCCATAGCAGAAGATGCTTGGATGAGGGCGTCACGACGTGTAGAGATTGCTGAGGATAACGATCGGGCAAAGAAGGCTAAGATCGAGGAGACAGAATACATATTCCAAACGGCAATTGATAAGGCCCAGGATCGGGTTATGTGCTATCCAGTTAAGTTCGAGGGTCTACCTTGGTATATGCTGGATTGTAGAACGATGCTCTGCGTTATGGAGGAAGAGCGCAACAAAGTTGTTCGACGCCTTAGTAGGCCGTGATAGTAACAGTATTATTATGCGAATATTTCTTTATTAGTTAAATAATGTAAATTCTGATGTGATTATAAATAAAGGAATATTTTGATGATTTAAATACTGAAGATTCTTTATCTCGGGATAGTTGATGTAAATAGCAGTGACGCTATCTTTGTATGTCTAAAACTTTTGATTAAATAAAATATCAGAGTTTATTTAAAATGTTGTGTGTTAAGCGTTATCTTAAAGTATTTAAGTTAAGTCTTAAATATTTAAGGGATTGAATAAAGATCTAATAAGCGTATATCTTAATAGAAATATGCCGTCGAGAAGACGCCCTAATCGTCAACCAGCCCAAGAAGAGTCGACTAATGATAACGACGCCAATGCTAACGTCAACCCCGTTCAGTAGTTGTTGACTCTTTTGACTGGAGCTCTGAATAACCAGCCGCAAGCTCCACCGAACACGTCATTCAAGGACTTCAAGACGGTGGGACTGCCAGAATTTAAGGGATCCATGAACTCAATAGAAGCACAGACTTGGGTTATGGAAATGGCGAAGGTTTTTGACGTCGCTAGAGTCAGTGAGGATTAGAAGACGGCTTACGCAACGTTCATACTGAAGGCGGAGGCCAGTTATTGGTGGCAGGTAAACAAGATCAGGGGAGGAGAAGGCGTAATAACCTGGGAGAGGTTCAAGGAGATGTTCTTCGAGATGTACTTCCCGACAAGCTCGTAGAACAAGATGGAGGTTCAGTTTTTGGAGCTCAAGCAGGGAAATATGTCCATACCAGACTATGCGGCGAGATTCAATGAGTTGGCTAGGTTTGCCACATACTAAGTGCATACCGACGAGACGAAGGCAAGGAGGTTTGAACAGGGACTGAAACCCTGGTTGTATAGCAAGGTGTCGATGTTCCAGTTGAACACCTTTGCTGGAGTATTACAGAAGGCAATTCTCGCTGAAAGTGGAAGTGATGCTATGACCAAGTACAACCAGGAGCAGAAGAAAAAGAAGAGCCAAGTAGAAGGTAACAAGGCGAGTGGTAGTTGTAATGACCGTAAAATTTTAAACTCCATTATTAATTAAATATGTGATTTAATTTTAATGAGTTAGTTTCGTGAGCTTATTTAAACCTTGTGTGGTTATGTGAGTTTATGCCTATGCGAATAATTGCTAGGAATAATTAAAGGGAGTCACTAATGGTTTATTTAAATTAGTAGACCAACCCTAAGGTTTTATATCAGAGTATTGTTAGAAGCGTTAGTAATTAAATATTCAATTTACTTGAATATAGTTAAGGGATTTAAACGTGTTGATTAATTGATATTGTGAATAAATAGAAAATTAATGAGCAAAGGATTAAAAAATATAATAAGATTATATTTACTTGATTAATTGTTTTGTGCAAGCATGAGATAATTAAACCTTTAATATATGGTAGTTATCTATATTGTATATAATGCAAAGTGACGCATTAATGTGGCTATATATTATATATATAGACTATATAGTAAGATTAATTGCATTATGTGAGTTACATAATATTATTGCTTATGTAACATGATGTGTGTGGGTAAAGCTTAATGTATACCCTATTACCTTATATTAATAGCAATAAACAATTGATAATTGATAATGATTTCAATAAGTTATTATGATTATAATAATAACTGTTGTGATAATGAGCAATAATAATACCCAATTAGCATATAGTAAAATGAGATAAATTAAAAATGTACATGGATTATATGTTAATATATATGTACCCTTATTTGATACATTCTATTATTAGTTGCTAATTTAAAATGTCATTGTGCCACCAATTAGATGTACAACCTAAGTATATACTATATGTATATATATTATATAACCTAAGTATATTTATTATAACTAAGTATTGGACATACATTGTATACATTTGCAAGTGCTGAGTTTTCCTTTGCCCCTAAGTGAGAGTCACCTCTCATTTCTTCCCACGTGAACACTAAGGAGCTAGCTACACTACTCTTCCTTCTCAATTTCAGCATTGTAAAGCTAATGATTATGGGGGGAATGGGTTTCATGATGGGATTCACCAACTTCTTGTTAACCATTATACAACCTTGTTATCTATTGGTTTGAATTGGGGGATAAGAGTATTGTCTGTGTATCCATTCTTCTATAAATGAGGCTTCTCTTCTTCTCATTTCAATTGGTGAGAGTTTATATTGAATTAAGGGAGAGTATTATAGCTGCATTATAGAAATTGTTTAGCAGCAAGTTCATATCAGTAGAGGTATATTCCCATGTCCATGTTCATTATTCTTGAAATTCATACATTCTTGATTTCATTTGAATTGGATGTTAATTGGTTAGAGAGATACTTGCTAAGTGTTATACAAACTTCTAGATATGTTAGAACTACATTATGACTTGTGTAGAATCGAATTATTGAAGAATTTGTGAGATGGGTTTATAGTTCTACCGAGCAGAGCAGTTTCTATCTCTGGCCGGACACCTGCGCAGTTGCGCCAGTTTTGTATTGGCCAGCGGCATAGCTGCGTCAGGCCCTGAACCAGATTTTACCTTTTTGTTACAAATCTGTTATATGCTATCATGTGATATCACTTTGGTCAAGCTTGAGAAGTGGTACTAACTCATATTACATGTTTCTTGATGTTACATACATAATTTTGACCATGTTGGTATATGTTATGGAAGGAAACCTTATGGTTTTAAAATGGACCTAGACTAGTTAAAGTGAACCTTGTCATGAACGTATCATGTATACATTCTGATTTTATGATTGTGATCTTATGGTCTATTTTGACTTGAGAACTAAGTCTAAAGTGTGAGCACACACTAGCATACATGGTTGAAGAATAAGAGTTTTTCAAAGAAAAACTTAAAGACTTTTTGAAAGGAACTTGACAAGACTTATGTCTTTTAAATTCTGACCATATGAGAACATTTATGTGGTTTTGATATGTGTTTCAAATGCATATGAATTATATGTTGAGGTGCCTTGCATGTACTAAGTTGACTTAGTGCAATTTTCAAAGAAAACTTAGGATTTGGAAGCTAATATCATCAATTACCATGTAAGTTACGTTATGATCATGCAAGCATGTATATTAGGATTCATTATGCTTATAGACATGGTGACGTGAGAATCATTTTGGTTAAACATGGCTATCACCTATGCACACGTATTCAAAAAATGAATTTCAAGTATAAACTATGTGATTAAAGTATACATGAGTAGTATACGCACGAGCATGCATACTTAGTATTGTTTAGACTCGTTATGTGGTAATATGACTGTAGTAGCGGACCCTTGAAGCATGAACTTGATTTGCTTAAAGTGTAAGAATGACCGACATTGAACCTTATAACTTTGAATTATGGACAGAACCTTGCAAAATGTGTATCTTAAACTGTATTGCATGCTTAAATTGAAATGCTATGTGTTCAAGCATATGTTAATGCATAGAGACTAGATATTCTATAGTTATTAAATCTAAGACAGGATTAGATGTTTATGGACTCAGGCATAGCAAATTGACTTACGTGAAATATGTGATAGACCTATATGATGATTAGATTCTTGTAAGTGTAGACATATATTAGTTTACACATACTAATTGAAAGACCGACTTGTTAATGTTAGGTCGTTTCAACGTAATTTAATTAAAGCTAGACTATTTGTAGCTGAGCAAACATGCAAGTATCCTAACCTATGCATTTACTTTATGCAAGGAATCTATGATTATGCAAGTTTTCGAACCCTACTTTTATTGTGAAAGTATTCTAAAACCCTTGCACTACTTTATTCGATGAATCTTGTAAGCAAGTTTCCCTGACTTACACTCTCTATTGTTCAAGTTCCATATCCTTCTCATATTGTATTGAGCAGGTTATTATTGTATTGAAAGTTATTTATTTAAGCTTGAACTTTATTTCCAAGCATGCGTTAGGTGGTTTAATTACTTTATAATTATTCCGCATCGATCCTATTGATATTCGCACTTGGTGCACTTGAGTTCTTACAATCTTGGACTTGTACATTATTTAAAGTTCTATAATTCTTTAACTGCGTCAGATAGAGTCTGAACCCTTGTTCGGTCAGACAATTGTATGAAATTTTATAAAAGCTATCCAAATCAATTGATGGTAGGGATTCTTAGACTGAAGAGAACACCCCTTATATATAGGGGAGTACCCCAGGTATCTAATAGAATATACAAACAGCAGAGTTGAATGTTATGCATATACATGGCGTACGCGAGGTTTATCCCCTCAAGTACATATTCTGTAGCCAGTAACCAAAGGGTTAATCAGCTATTGATTCCATTGAAGTTTTATAGTTCAAAGTCTACTTGACTATCAGTTATTCTAAAAGCAATTATTATCCATGCTTCCGATATTCATATTGTTGAATTCATTGTCAGATATATTCCGTTCATCATGATATATCCTTTATTGTTGTATTTAAACTTGCTAAGCAAACTTGTTGCTCATTCTTGCTATATCATGACTTCTATTGCAGTTAAACCCGAGACTTCAGGGAAGGACAAGGGTAAAGGAAAGATGTAGGATTAGTTTGCAAGGAGCAAACTTTACTTTATGATTAGTTTAATTACTGTTATGTAATATGAACCCTAATGACTATTCTAGGGTATGTTTGTATGGTTGTATTAAGATTATCGAATCTTGGGACTAGTAACACCTTTTGAATGAACGACATACATTTATTATATTTCTGCATTTAGTTATTGTATATTGTTTAAAGGTGAATGTTTGTACTGTATCATGACGATCGAATTGGGGTTATAGAACCCAAATTTGGGGGTGTCACAATAGTAACACTGGTGGAGGCATTAATCAAAAGAGAAGGTGTAATGACAACACATCAACCGCGAATTAGCAGGGAAACTAGAAGAAGAGGGTTGAAGCATATCCGACCTGCAGGAAGAACCACCTGGGGGTCTGCATGAAGGGTAAATGAGTCTGCTACAATTGTGGTCAGGAAGGCAATATATCACCTAACAACCTAACCCTAAGAAAGGCGCCTACTTCACATGTGGGTCTAAGGACCACTTGGCAAGGGACTATCCCAAGAAGGTATCTGGAGGGACCGGAGCAGGTGGAAACAAGGGAAACAGCGGTGACAATGCTCTGACAATTACAGGACCAACCGCAACTAACTGACCTACCGCCAGGACATTCAACATGACAGTGCAAGATGCTGTGCAGTCTCGCGATGTGGTGTCAGGTATCATTCCGATCAATAAAGTTAATTCTTATGTATTATTTAATTCGGGTGCTACTTGCTCATTTATATCAGATGACTTTGCTAAGAACTTAGAATTGCCTAAAAACGAGTTAAAATACCCTATGAACATAGAGATTGCGAATAGGGAAGTGATTCCTGTTAAGTATGTACACAAGAACTGTAGGGTGGATATTACGGGTAATGTGATGAACATAGACCTTATTCCGATTAGACTTCAGGAATTCAACATTATTCTGGGAATGGATTGGCTATTTAATTATGGAGCGATAATTGATTGTCAAAGGAAATGTATTAACCTTATGACTCCGTCAAAGGTTGTGTTTTATGGCAGCAAGTCGTCTAGACAAGCGAGTTATCTGACGATGATGCAGGCCAGGAAGTTATTGCGATAAGGTTGTGTAGGATATTTAGCCTACATAGTCGATAGTCGAAAAGAGAACCCGAAGTTAGAGGAAATACCATTCGTGAGAGACTTCGTGGATGTATTTTCGGATGATTTGCCAGGACTTTCGCCAGATAGGGAGGTAGAGTTTGTGATCGATTTGGCGCCAGGAACGGCTCCAATATTGAAGGTACCGTATCGTATGGCTCCGATAGAGATGAAAGAATTGATGGTGTAGCTACAAGAGCTTTTGGACAAGACATATATACAGCCGAGCGTGTCGCCGTGGGGAGCACCGGTGTTATTTGTTAAGAAGAAAGATGGGACGATGCGGCTGATAAGGATGAAAGATGTTATATTTTATTCCCTTAATACTTAATCTTTTATATCTCTTTTGTACCTAAGTATATTCATTTATCTTATATTTGTTATTTTAGGTAGAATTGAACCAATGAAGCAAAAAGAATGCAAAAGAGGCAAGAGAATATGTATTTTCAACATGGAAAGAAAGCCCACGAAATTAGCAAGCAAATGGTTTAATTCCACTAACTCTACAAAGGATTGTTAACATGGGCCACAAAACAAGCACCTAGCAAGTCAAAATGAACAAGCAGGTCACGAATTCTTTCATTGTCCTAGCAGCTCACTAGATTATGGCAACACATGGATTCAATTATTAAGCAAGCACGTGGGAAAGGAGAGACAAATTGGAGAAGCACATGGAATGCATGGGTTCAGTAAATCATTATCATGCAATCCACCAACATGAAGCCTTGCATGCCATTTAGCAGCTCACCAATTAAATATTGCTTAGGTCCATGAAATGAGTAGCTTGAAAAAGGAAACCCAAATTGTTAATTCTCCCAGTGGGCCACGGATTTGTGTATTCCAAATTGAAGAATGTTTTCACTCCTAGCATTCACGAATTCTAATAGCATATATGTTTAAGTAGGCCATGCAAGCAAGATAATTACAAATATCATGGTATTACAAGATAATTCTCCTAGTGGGTCCACGTACCAAGCCAATTTAAGAAAGGAATGCTGCACATGTAAAGGAATTGCTACGTATGATCACATGGGCCAAGATTGAGAAGCACCTCACGTGGGATCATGCAAGCCTTCAAAGGAATTGCAACAATTACACTACACTAGTGGGTCACGGGTATAGCAGTTAGCAAGAAGATAATTTATCAAGTGGCTATGAAATTAAGGAAGCCGGACAGTGTAATATCCCGCTGGGGCGAGAATTTAATAAAGGAGTCTGCCGCTAGGGCGGGGATGCGAAAATAAGCTGCACTTCTCCTTTTGCGAAACGGATTGGCGTAATAACTAAGGGAAATTAGGGCTGCGTTTTTAATAATATAAATAGGAGATCCATTCTCTTGTATTTTTATCTTTCATCTTTTATAATTAGATCTAGGATTGTTTGGAGTCATGAACTAATTCTTTCAATTCAGTTCGGAAGGGATGTTGAACCTTATTCATAATTAACGGTTTGATCAAGTTTATTTTATTTATTCCTTCTTACATGAGATTTATTCTAATAATCTACTTTAACTTCTTGTATGTTATTCAATCTACTAATTTTGTTTTTGCAGGATTAAATTAGTGAATTGGTGTCATATGCTAGATCAAGAAATAGTATTACGTGTAATTGATATTATTCCTAATCACAAGTAGCAATTAGTAATACCTGATTGTGGACAAGCTTTTGAATATTACTATGATTATCAGAAGACAAGTTAAACAATCTGAGCTTATGTGTTTGTTGCTTGGAATAGTCTAATTCCCTAGTTCTTAATGCTACTGTTATATTAAATCTAGAGAGCTTGTTCTAGGTTATATAACGGTTAGAATCTTGTGAAGAGCTTGTTTCATTGGGTGACAATGTAAGGGGAGTTTCGGGTAGCAGAGCTTATTGTTACCTAGGGCTATTAGTTTCAGTGAAGGGTAAATGATGTTACACTTGATTAGTCTATTGTTGTGAAAAAGTGATACTGAATTGAAAAACTGAAGCTTTTTATTCATTGTTAATTCTTATTATTTTATTCTTGTTAATTTAGTTTAATCAATTCAAAACCCCCTTTTCATTAGAAATCATAGGATAAATATAAAATAAATCACTCTCTGTGGGATCGATCCTTGCTTACTACTGTGCTAATTATTTAAATACGTGAAGTGAAAGTGAGGTTAATTTAGGAGTGTAAACGACAACTCCCAAATTTTGGCGCCGTTGCCGGGGAGTGTTATTTTTTTTGTTTATTCTTTATTTTCATTTATTTTTATTATTTTCTTTTTCTTTTTCTTTTTATTTTATGACTCAATCCTCTAACTCTATTAACTTAAATTTTGATCAAGAGATAGAGAAAACTGCAGATACAAAAGAAGCTCTTGTTCCATTACTTGAAGGGGAAGATGGCGGTGCCAAACACTAACAAGACTTTAAAAGAACTAGCTACTCCAGACCTTGATCAACCATCCTTGTGTATTGAATATCCTACCTTAGATGTTGCTTTTGAACTTAACTACGGGCTAATTCGCTTTTTGCCTATTTTTCATGGTCTTATAGGTGAAAATCCATATAAGCATCTAAAGGAGTTCCATTTGGTGTGTTCCACTGAAATCACAAGGAGTGCCAGAGGAGCAGATCAAGCTTAGACTTTTTCCTTTCTCATTAGCAAATTTGGCTAAAGACTGGTTATACTATCTTCCTTCAGGATCGATACGATCATGGACTGATATGCAAAGGCTATTCTTGGAGAAGTATTTTCCTGCATCAAGAGTTGCCGATACAAGGAAGGAGATATGTGGAATCAAGCAGTTCAATGGAGAAACTATCTACGAGTATTGGGAAAGGTTCAAGAAGTTGTGCTCCAGCTGTCCACCTCACGGGATTGATGATCATCACTTGATCCAGTACTTCTATGAGGGGTTGCCACCAACGGATAGAAGCATGATTGATGCAGGAAGTGGAGGAGCACTGGTAGACAAGACTCCAGAAGCTGCAAGAAATCTGATTGCAAACATGGCTGCTAACTCACAATAATACAGAACAAGGAATTATCATGCTCCACAAAGGGTAAGTGAGGTAAGCACGAGTGAATTGGTACAACAGATTTCTAACTTAACTGCTGTGGTGCAACAATTAACAACAGGGAATATGCAAGTTGCAAAAGTATGTAAAATTTGCTCAAAATCAGGATATACGACAAATGATTCTCCCATAGTGCAAGAGGATGTAATTGTTCATCAAGTTAATGTTGTGGGGACATTCTCTGGACAAAATCCACATCAATGTGATCCTTGGGCAGACACTCACAATCCCGAATGGAGAGATCTTCCCGACTTGAGCTATAAAGGTACTAGGCCACCAATGCAACCTGTCTTTTCAAGTATGCAGCAAGATTTTTAGCAGACTCAACATCAGTACCACACATATACCGAAGAAGTACTTACCAATTCTGGACCATCTCTTGAGGATATGTTCAAAGCATTCATGAGCCAGACACAGCAGTTCCAGCAGGAGACAAGAACTTCTGTTCAAGATCTGAGGGATCAAGCTGGTCAGCTTGCAACCACAGTAGGGAGGTTGGAATCTCAAGGCTTCGGGGAGTTACCCCCTCCGTTTCTTGAGAATTTTAGTATAATGGGATTTGACGAAGAGGAGCAGAAGGATTCAGTGCTTACTCCAGGAACGGACTGTAATATGGAATTTAACGAAGAGAATGAACAAGAGGAAGGGGAGAATAATTTGATAAATTCTGCAGATCTCGACAAGAAAGACGAGGATTCATCTCCATCAATACCACCAATAAAATCAATGAGTGATACACACCATCAAACCTTTACCATGGAAGTGGACAATACAAAGTTCCAGTTCAACGCAGATGAGGCTAAGAGGTATCTTGGTAATTTTAAATCTATTTTTGCTATTGATATTGTGGATTCTTCAGTGCAGGAATATTTTGATTGAATACAATTATACAAGGAGGATTTAGTGGCTGGAAAGGAGCAGGATCATGAAGTATACAATGTTCCTCAATTAAAGAAGGAAACTGCTACCAGTCCACTTAAAGTTCACAAGTCCAATTACATAGAACGAGAGGAAAGATGTCAAGCCAATGACAGTAAACAAAGGCGCTGCATGGGAGGCAACCCATAGGGGAGTATCTCTCTACTTTTCTTTGCATTTTAGTTACATTGGGGACAATGTAAGTTTTAAGTGTGGGGGGGAGCATTTAGATATTTTTCAAGATTTTTTTTTGTTATATTTTTATTTTGAATTTTGTGGGTATATTCACTGCAAACCCTCACGAGACAAAACTCGTCCACTTAGAGTAACCTTGGGGTTTAAAGACTTGTTGCACATGCTAAGTGCAATCGTGTTTCCTACGAAAATGGGTTAGTTTTAGGATGTCTCACTTAAAAATGGGTTAGTTTTTTTGTTATATTTTTATTTTGAATTTTGTGGGTATATTCACTGCAAACCCGCACGAGACAAAACTCGTCCACTTGGAGTAACCTTGGGGTTTAAAGGCTTGTTGCACATGCTAAGTGCAATCGTGTTTCCTACGAAAATGGGTTAGTTTTAGGATGTCTCACTTGAACAATAAGTTAATTTTGATTTTGATTTTTGACCTATGATAAAATTTTGATTCTTTGTGATAACTTCTGGAAGGACTGATAGACATTGGGTAATCTAAATTTGATTTTCTTTATTGATCACTACTTTATTTGAGACCCTTCACTATTAAGCACATATCCATTTGTTCGACCTAGTTTTGACTTGGAAAAAATTTATCTGATTGAATGTTTAGGGAAGAAATTTTGAAGTCTCTCAATTGTTTGATCACCACTTGAAGTTGATATGAGGTATTGTTTAAGAAAAGGGAAATGATTTAGGCAAAAGTTTGCAAGATTGAAAGTAAGAAAAAATTTAAGAGAAAAGAAATTATTCATGTGGTGGGCTGAGATGGAGCGTAAAACATACTCATTCATAAACACGTGACATGCGAGATGGAGCGTAAAACGCACTCGCTGGTAAAATGGAGCATAAAATACACTTACCGAAGGAAAAAATTAAGAAAGAAAGAAAAGCCTTTTGATCCTTCGATGTTATTTGTTGGTTTAACTGAGATTTATGGGAAAACAAGCAGTTGAGTTTATCTTTCTCCTTTAAGGCTTCGATTTTATAGATTTTTCTGTGGTCTGATTGGTTTGATACATGTGGGGATTCACATACGCACAAGGGGTTGAGAATAAAGTAAGATTGATAAGTAAAGTTGAGTTTCAGAAGATACATTGTTTTGAAGTTTCTCCAGAGTTATTATTTTGAATCTTTAAGGTCATTGTTGAAGTTCATGTTAACTAGTGGCTCAAGTTTGTCAAATTTATTTAGTTGAAATTTTTTGTGGTACAGTTTATTTTTATTTTGCCCGAGGACTAGCAAAAGATAAGTGTGGGGGAATTTGATAAGGATGAAATATGTTATATTTTATTCCCTTAATACTTAAACTTTTATATCTCTTTTGTACCTAAGTATATTCATTTATCTTATATTTGTTATTTTAGGTACAATTGAACCAATGAAGCAAAAAGAATGCAAAAGGGGCAAGAGAAGATGTATTTTCAACATGGAAAGAAAGCCCACGAAATTAGCAAGCAAATGGTTTAATTCCACTAACTCTACAAAGGATTGTTAACATGGGCCACGAAACAAGCACCTAGCAAGTCAAAATGAACAAGCAGGTCACGAATTCTTTCATTATCCTAGCAGCTCACTAGATTATGGCAGCACATGGATTCAATTATTAAGCAAGCACGTGGGAAAGGAGAGACAAATTGGAGTAGCACACGGAATGCATGGGTTCAGTAAATCATTATCATGCAATCCGCCAACATGAAGCCTTGCATGCCATTTAGCAGCTCACCAATAAAATATTGCATAAGCCCACAAAATGAGTAGCTTGAAAAAGGAAATCCAAATTGTTAATTCTCCCAGTGGGCCACGGATTTGTGTATTCCAAATTAAATAAGGTTTTCACTCCTAGCATTCACGAATTCTAATAGCATATATGTTTAAATAGGCCACGCAAGCAAGATAATTATAAATATCATGGGATTACAAGACAATTCTCCTAGTGGGTCCACGTACCAAGCCAATTTAAGAACAGAATGCTGCACATGTAAAGGAATTGCTATGTATAATCACATGGGCCAAGATTGAGAAGCACCTCACGTGGGATCATGCAAGCCTTCAAAGGAATTGCAACAATTACACTACACTAGTGGGTCATGGGTATAGCAGTTAGCAAGAAGATAATTTATCAAGTGGCTACGAAATTAAGGAAGCCGGACAGTGTGATATCCTGCTGGGGCGGGAATTTAATAAAGGAGTCTCCCGCTGGGGCGGGGATGCGGAAATAAGCTGCACTTCTCCTTTTGCGAAACGGATTGGCGTAATAACTAAGGGAAATTAGGGCTGCGTTTTTAATAATATAAATAGGAGATCCATTCTCTTTTATTTTTATCTTTCATCTTTCATAATTAGATCTAAGATTGTTTGGAGTCATGAACTAATTCTTTCATTTCAGTTCGGAAGGGATGTTGAACCTTATTCATAATTAACGGTTTGATCAAGTTTATTTTATTTATTCCTTCTTACATGAGATTTATTCTAATAATCTACTTTAACTTCTTGTAGTTATTCAATCTACTAATTCGATTTCTGCAGGATTAAATTAGTGAATTGGTGTCATATGCTAGATCAAGGAATAGTATTACGTGTAATTGATATTATTCCTAATCACAAGTAGCAATTAGTAATACCTGATTGTGGACAAGCTTTTGAGTATTGCTATAATTATCAGAAGACAAGTTAAATAATCCGAGCTTATGTGTTTGTTGCTTGGAATAGTCTAATTCCCTAGTTCTTAATGCTGCTGTTATATTAAATCTAGAGAGCTTGTTCTAAGTTATATAATGTTTAGAATCTTGTGAAGAGCTTGTTTCATTTAGTGACAATCTAAGGGGAGTTTCGGGTAGCAGAGCTTATTGTTACCTAGGGCTATTAGTTTCATTGAAGGGTAAATGATGTTACACTTGATTAATCTATTGTTATGAAAAAGTGATACTGAACTAAAGAACTTAAGCTTTTTATTCATTGTTAATTCTTATTACTTTATTCTTGTTAATTTAGTTTAATCAATTCAAAACCCCCTTTTTATTAGAAATCATAGGATAAATATAAAACAAATCATTCTCTGTGGGATCGATCCTTACGTACTACTGTGCTAATTATTTAAATACGTGAAGTGAAAGTGAGGTTAATTTAGGAGTGTAAACGACAACTCCCAGCGGCTCTTCATCGACTATAGAGAGTTAAACAAGGTCACGATTAAGAATAAGTATCCATTGCCTAGGATCGACGACTTGTTTGATCAGTTGAAGGGAGCGAGATACTTCTCGAAGAGAGACCTGAGAAGTGGTTACCATCATTTGAAGGTGAGAATAGAGGATGTTCCGAAGACAGCATTCAGGACTCGATATGGTCACTATGAATTTCTGGTGATGTCATTTGGTCTAACGAATGCTCCTGCAACATTTATGGATCTAATGAACAGAGTGTTCAAGCCATTCTTGGACAAATTCAAGGTGGTGTTTATCGATGGCATTTTGGTATATTCAAAGACCAAGGAGGAACACGTAGAACATCTGAAGGTGACATTAGAGGCGTTAAGAAGGGAGAATTTGTTTGCCAAATTTTCAAAATGCGAATTCTGGATTGAGAGGGTGCAATTTCTTGGACATGTAATTGATAACGACGGAATTTCAGTAGATCCCTCTAAAGTTGAAGCTGTGATGAACTGGGATCAACCGAAGACACCGTCGGAAGTGAGAAGTTTTCTTGGATTAGTAGGTTATTATAGAAGATTCATTCAGAACGTTTCCAAGATCGCAACTCCGCTGATGAATTTGACTAGGAAATTGGTGAAGTTCGGTTCGACTGAGAAGTGTGAGGAAAGCTTCCAAGAGCTTAAGAAGAGGTTGAGTACGACACCTGTGTTATCTCTTCCGGATGACACAGGAAACTTTACGGTATATAGTGATGCGTCGCATAAAGGACTAGGCAGTGTGGTTATGAAAATTGATAAGGTCATTGCATATGCGTCACAACAGCTGAGGGATTACAATAAGAGGTATCCGACCCATGATTTGGAATTGGTCGCGGTGGTAATTTCTTTGAAGATATGGAGACACTATCTCTATGGAGAGAAGTGTGAAATATATACAGACCACAAAAGTCTGAAATATATTTTTACATAGAAGGAACTGAATATGCGCCAGAGAAGATGGTTAAAATTGATAAAAGACTACGATTGCGAGATCTTATACCATTCGGGTAAAGCGAATGTGGTCGCCGACGCCTTAAGGAGAAAGCGTTGAGAGAAATTAATGTTGCTGACTGACCAAAAGGAGCTAATTTCAGCGATGGAGAAGCTGGAATTGGAGGTGAGATATCCAATGGATTCTGACGAGAAGTTATTCTAGCTAGGAGCTGGTATAACTTTACTGGATAAGGTTAAGGAAGCACAACTTCAGGATGAAGAATGTGAGAAGATAAAACAGAAGATATCCAAAGAGAATGAACTGAAATTCAAGGCAGACAGTGAGGGACTGTTGAGATTTGAGAGCAGAGTTTGGGTACCGCCAGTGTCAGATATTAAGGAAGACATTTTGACCAAGGCTCATAGTTTGCAGTATTCGATTCACCCCGGAAGTGCCAAGATGTACCAGGATCTCCGATAACATTTTTGGTGGCCGGATATGAAAAGAGATGTTACCGATTATGTTGCCAAGTGCCTGACGTGTCAGAAAGTGAAGGTAGAACATCAGAGGCCATATGGGTTGCTACAACCACTAGAGATCCCAGAATGGAAATAGGAACATATTACGATGGATTTCGTAGTTGGCCTTCCAACAACTCAGAAAGGCTACGACGTAGTATGGGTTATCGTTGACCGATTGACGAAATCAGCACACTTCCTTTTGATCAAGATTAGATTCAACTTAGACCAGTTAGCAAAAATGTATGTGAGAGAGATTGTTTCAAGGCATGGAGTTCCAGTGTCAATTGTTTCAAACTAAGATCCGCGCTTGACATCAAATTTTTGAAAGCGACTGCAGGAATGCATGGGGACACAGTTGAGAATGAGTACGTCATATCACCCTCAGACAGACGGGCAGAGCAAAAGAGCGATCCAGAAAATTGGAGGATATGTTGAGAGCGTGCATCATGGATTTCAAAGGAAATTGGGATGACCACCTACCGCTAGTAGAATTCGGTTACAATAACAGTTACCACGCAAGTATTGGTATACCGCCTTACGAAGCGTTGTACGACATGAAGTGCAGAACTCCACTATACTAGGATGAAGTCGGCGAAAGACAATTGCTAGGACCAGAACTAGTACAACAGACAGCCGAGATAGTCAAGTGATCCGGATAATATTGGTAGCGGCTCAGGATAGGCAGAAGAAATACGCCGACCCACACCGCAAGAATGTAGAATTTGAATCGGGTAGCTTTGTTTTCTTGAAAGTCTTTCCCTGGAAGGGAAAGATCAGATTCGGCAAAAAGGGGAAATTGGTTTCGAGGTTCATTGGACCCTTTGAGGTGCTGCGAAGAATCGGGGAAATTGGGTATGAGGCAACCTTACCTCCAGCGCTAGAGCATGTCCACAATGTCTTCCATGTGTCAGTGTTACGTCCATATAAACCCGATTACAAACATGTTATTGAATATGAACCCCTGCAATTTGAGAAAGACTTATTTTATGAAGACGTTCCTATTTAGATTGTTAACAGAAAAGAGCAAGTTCTCATAAATAAAGTAATACCTTTTGTTAAGGTAATTTGAAGGAACCACAACACTAAAGAAGCTACGTGGGAACTCGAAGAACATATGATAAAAACTTACCCGCACTTATTTGCTTAATCTATGTGTAAGCAATTTTTGAGACAGAAACTTTGTAAGGGGGAAAATGAAACGGGACGAATTTAATTGAATCGTGATTCTAAGGACAGAATCCTTTTAAGGGGGGAAGATGTGACAAACGAGAATTTTGTAATTTAATTTTAATATTTATTGAATTAAATAAATATTTTGATGATTTATTTAGTGAGTTATCGATGTTTTAATTATTAAGTTAACTAATTATTTGATGGAATTGTGGTAGATTAATTTAATTATATGTGTTACATGGATTAAATTAATGTGTAGTAATTTTATAGTTCAAAGTATGAATTTAATTGAGCTTATTTGATTAAATGAATTATTTAATAAGCATAATGTTATTCTAATTAATTTAATGATTAATTAGAGATTTAAAGATTTCACATAATTAATAAATGAGAATTTTAATTATGTGATAATGTGATTTATTATGGAGTATTATATTTTATTTAATTAAAATTAAATAAGAGTATTTGATTAATTAAAGTGTGACAATTAAACTATATAATAAACACTTTAAATAAAATAAAGGAAAAAGAGTATATAAGAGGATAACCAAACAAAGCCTTAATGGAGTGGGTGTTAGTTAATTTGAATTATCTGCTCCCCACTACCCTGACAGTTATATATATATATATTATATGTATATTATATATTAGGCTTTACATATAATCAGTATTCATTATATATCATATATCGTATATTTCTATCAGAAAACTTAGAGAGAGTTTGAGAGAGAACTTAAGAGAATTGATAGAAATATGAAGAAACAAAGAAAGTTTATATCATCTAATCTCAACAAGTTGCAAGGGTAATTCCTTCATCTTTAGTTACAAATTATGTTTTCAAGTTTTTCCATTATCTTGTGTTTTGAGGTTCTCTGTAAACAACTAATTTGGTGATTAATGCATGATGTGATTATATAAGTGTTATTATATGATTATAACTTGATTTCCATTAATTTTGTATACTTTAAAGAAATCAATTTCATGTAATTATGTTTTATTTAGAAATTTAAAAGTTATAGAGTATGAAAAGTTTGAATATGGCCATATGTACAAATTTACAAGCTTTAATTGCTTAGTTAACTTTAATTTGATAATTGATTATGATTATGCATGTTTAAACGAACAAAACGGACTTTAAACGGACTGATTCAGAGTTATAACGAATTTGTGATGTCAAATTTCATGAATTGTTTATAAACTTTTCAAAATATCAAAAATAGTGAATTTATGTGTTTTAATTTGAGTAATTACGTGATCTAAAGAGTTAAAAGCATGTTAGAATCATTGTATGATCTTTCTGTGAAGTTTATATTTTATGGGTAATGTGACGCCCCCAAATCCGGGTTACTTGACCCCCGAGTTTGGTGCTCACGATCCAACATTTGAATATCATCTCACTACCCATTTAGTTATGAATAGAAATAAACATATCATTAACTGATATTTATAACACATTATCCCAAGTTTTCTAACCTTAACATACCAAACATACCCTTAGATATACAAAAACGGTTATACAAAATAACATAATAAATATGTTCATTATAACTACTCCAGCAATACACTTTTGCCTTTGTCTTTCTCTGCCCCTCCGGCTACCTCGTTCCTAGCTGAAATATTATATTTAAGCAAGGGTGAGCAACAAATTTGATCCGCAAGTTAAATTATACAATAAAGTATAAGAATCAAGAATATAAGACTATCGATTCGATAGAATATTACCAAAGTTCAAAGGATTTTGAAATAGCTGAACAAGTCGTTAATCAATAACAAGACTTTCTCGCATTTTAGGCAAAACAATAATTCGATAGTGAAAGAGTAAAACGCTTTTAAAATTTCTCAATTGAATAGCAAGAATCAATTCTACGCAATAACAAAGTGGAATATTATCTAAATTTTATGTTGAGCGACCCTACAGGATCTTGAACTTCTTGAGTAACTATCAAAGGTTTTACTTTGAAATACCCAGGTGTATCAGATAACCATAAAGATTAAATCATATCCCTCTGCAAGTATATAAAGTGATCAGCTTCATTATACACTATATTATGCATAATACTTACACCCGCGCAACGGCCGAATATACAACCACAAAGCCCCTTTTTATATAAAAAGGTTGTTCTTCTCAGTCTTATAACCAGAATTTGAATCACAACAACGAAATACAATGATTTCAATATCTAATCGCTTTCTCGATCTAGCCGGAATAATTGGCATTGACCTGTCAATAATAATTGAGTTCTCTTCTTGAACCTATCAAGTTTCAACAAATGTTCGTCTAGCCAAAAAAATTAGCTACGACATATCTCAAAACGATTCAATAATAGACAGAAATTAACTGTACTATTTGAAATCAATAATAACTTCTACGGATGTGAATAACCAACAACAGTTATTCCCCAAGCATATTCTCAAAATCAATAATTCAATTTGAATTAATAAACATGCACTAACTGCGAATAATCAACAATAATTCTTAGACGTGGTATAATCAGCAATAATTAACCACCACTATATTTGAAAAGTAATAACTCGAGATTGAGTTAAGGAAACTTGCCTGATTCGTTGACTACTGCTACGCAATTTAAGTTAACTTCTTTTGTAAGTCCTATCATTAATAAGATCGATCTCTTAATTAGCATCACATATTTTACTCATATCAATTTATCTAACATGTAATCACGTAATTAATCATTAAGGAGTACAACTATACTACCTTAACACTTATTCATTCATTTATAAGTTTTTAATATAACTTGATAAAATATTTATGACTTCAGAAGACTTAATAGATCATCTCAATTTCTATTTCAGCAAGCTAAAACAAAACTGACTTTTCTTTCTAACCTTTTCAGTTTCTCATTTCAGTAACTTGAAATGTTCATTTTAGGAAGTTGAAATACACTATTCATGAAAATACTAAATCAGCTTATTATTTGTTCATATTTTGGCCAATCATATATACACATATTTCATACACAAAAAGTATTTTTCTGGAATTTTTCAACTTACTTAAGTATTTTTTTAAAAATCCATTTCTAGTTAATTCCTTAAGAAAATAACTACCTCACGCTTAACATTAGAAATTCTCAACTCTTGGCGGGATCTTACACATGTTAACGTGAGTCTCCAGTTTAAATTTCATGGCCATCGGAGTTATACAACTCCGGTTATAGCGTTTTTCGTCGGGAAATCCCAAAAATTGAAATGGCCATAACTTACTCAATTTAAGTCAGAATGAGCTCATTTTTTGGACACAAGCTACTTCATTCCATATATTTTCATGTCCCAAAAGACCGAAATTTATTACAATATTTAAGTAGACGAAATTGCCCTTACAATATTTGGACAGCCTACTATTTTGACTTTTTCAGATTTTACTTCGATTACTAAAATCAGTCCAAACAAAAATCTACAACATATTTTTTCTTGATTCCACTTGGGTCTATTAGAAGACTCATATATCTAACTACAAAATTTGACCACACTCAAAAATTCAAAGTAAAATGAGAGATATGAGCGTTTCCATTTCATACTTCGTTTTTCCAAAAATCTGTTTTTCAACTTTTGGTGATTTTTAAGAAAACTTCCATATTTTCGCATAAAACCAACATAGCTCATGATAATACTTACTTGAACCTCATATACTCATGGATCTAACATGATCTATGATCTAATTCACCAAATAATCAACAAACACATGATCAAACACAACCAAAGCTAAGAAAAATTTGATTTTCTATCTTTTGAAAAGCATAACTCACATTTCACACTTTAAATCTAACTTGTGATCCACAAAAGGGTTCAATCTATACATGAAACAATTTTAAACATATGGATCTAAGGTTTTTAACCTCAAGATCATAAGTTTTCAAAAATTAAAACTTAAATCAAACAAGAAAAATGAAACTACATAAGTAGGAATCCTTTATACCTTAGCTTGATTCCTATCTTCCTTCCTCCTAGAACTTGATTAGAGATCTATGGAACTTCACAAAACTCTCCCCTTCCCTCTCCTAAAGTGATCGAACTCCCTACCCTCTCTCTCTCTCTTAGTTTCTCTTTTGTTCGTTCTTTCTCTTTCTTAGTTTTGATTTTCTCTCTCTATCTTTGCTTAGACAACTTAAAGAAATGAAATGAGATGAGATGAGAAGGTTTTGTTTGCTAGCAATTAAAAATAGTTAGATACATAATATCTATCTATCATATCTTGCATATCCTCTTCCATATCCAATCCATATCTTCTCAAATCTTACAATATCTTTCCATATCTCCTATCCATATCTTCTCAAATCTTACAATATCTTTCCATATCTCCCAAATATCCTACCAAATGTGTCCATATCTTTAATTCACATGCTTCCTTCTTATCTCCTCCTAGTGGGCTGGCCATAAGGCCTTGTTCTCTCATCAATTTTGTTTTATTATTTGCTTTACTTAATAACTATAATGCCCCTCCTTGAGTGGGTTTAAATTGGGCCAAGCTTGGGCTCCATTTTAATTCGTTTTGGGCTTGCACCTTTTAATTCTTTTAGCTACTAATTAAAATACACTTGGGCCTCCATCTCTAATTAATTGGTGTGACGCCCCCAAATCCGTATAACATCGATTATAGGACCGTGGTGCTCACGGTACAACATACATCATCATCTAACTACATAAACTCCGGAAATAATAACAATAATAATAGCTATTACATACTTATTCAAATTATATCCCAAGTCTTTACAACCTTAAATAAACTGAAATTTAAACTTAGCGTTTATCGCTACATAACATCATATGCGAAAATATAAACTTATTACATAAACAACTCTCAACATTTCATCTTAGACTTCCCCTTGTCCTTGCCCGAGCCCTCAGCCTTCTCATCCTTAACTGAAAGGTTTAAGCAAGAATGAGCACAAATTGCCCAGCAAGTATATAAAGTAGTTTGAAAACATACATCAGGAGTAAAAACATCTTTATGGCTATATCTCAATAGTTGAAAGAATTATCAAGTGTTAAACAAGAATAACAAAGATAAGAGTTTAAGAATTCTCAATATCATACAAAGGGGTGTTAGATACCCTGAACATTACTTTGTTTCATCGAAAACCATCAGACGGTTTAACAATCAATCAGATTGTAAACGGTCTCTGCAAGTACTCTAGGTGATCAGCCTATCGTACCCTATGTTGTGCACAAGTATTAAATTTAAACTGCATAAGCATAAATGGGACTATATGCCCGACATCTGTTTGCCCGTTTATTCTGTAATACCCGAGAATTTCCTAATATTATTAAATAAATATATTAATGGAAATGAGAATTTATTTGAATATAAATGATTTTGTGTTGTGAGAAGGATTGATTCAATTATATAAAATTGAATAATTATAATAATAATTGAGAAATTTATGGAGTTTGCGATAAACTTGTTGATAGCTTTGTGTGGCACAGTGATGAGAATTATTAATGATTATATTAATTAACGAATGAATTATTAAAGTGAACGATTAATCTATATTAATTGTTAATTGCTATTATAGAATATTAATTAATGGTTATGGAATATTAACTGTGATTGATTAATAATACGTGATTATTATTATTGCAAGAAATATAATAATAATAAAATACTTGGTTATAAATATGCTGAGATTTATATTTGTTAATATGATAATTAATCCTATGATTATTAATTAAGTGTTATTAATAATTACGAGGAATGGATTAATTAATATTATTAATTAATTGATAAGATGAATAATTTATCTATTTGACATTACGAATAATGAAACAAATAAGTAAGTTATTAATATAATAAGATTATATTAATTGTTATGTGCAAGTATATTTAAATTATACTATATGATTGTACATATTAAAGCTATGTGTTATGAATACATCATGTGTATATATATATTGTAAACAATTATTAAATTAATAGACTTTAATAATAAATGAGATAATGTAATGTGGTAATATTTGATTTAAATTATATCCGGTAAAACAAATGTACATGGATTATATGTGTGTAAATTACACTTATTACATTATGTGAAGTACATTGTGATTTAAATTATAACCTAAGTGTACATATAATATAACATAAGTATATGGTGTGTGTATACAAGTGTAGTATTTGCAAATGCTGAGAAGTTAAATCAATTGTCCCATTTTAAGTGTCCCATTTGCTCTTCACGTGAATACATCATGAAGCTAAAGCCTACATTCCTTAAACTCAGTAAAACTCCATAACTTCACTCTTCAAATCCTCAAAATCAACAACATAGACTAGATCATGATGAGGAAGGGAGTGGGAATGATGATGAGTTTCAACTACCAATCACCAACTCCCTTATATCTAGCATGCAATCCTTCAATCCGTTGTTTTGATTTGGAAGAAAAAAGCTTTGCCTGGATATTAGTTTTGCTATATATATATATATATATATATATATATATATATATGGCCCTTCTCTTCAGATTGTTCATTGCTGAGAAAATTCTTGAGATTGTGTTGAGAGTACATTGTGAGTTGATAGCAAGGTAGTTTACAGAGAGTTGGAAATTCAAATTGGAACTAGCTTACTCCGTAGCAGAGGTATAAATCCTCTTCGTGTCTTCATTTTCATTTTCTGTCAAAAACTCCATTGTTGTTCTTTGAGTTTTCTTGAAATTCTTGATCATGAGGAATTAAAGTATAATTGGATTATAGAAAGCCTGTGTAGTGTAGTATGGACTTATATGCATGTTGAAATATCAATATAGCTTCCTTGATTCTTCATTTTCATTTTATGTTTCTATTTCGGAAATATTCTGTAAAAATGTTCAATTCTTGAATTAAGTTAGAATTCACAAAATTGGTGGTTTAATAATGTTAATGAGTTGATATATAATCTTATAATATGATAAGAAAGCAATGTGGTTGATTAGAAATGATTTTGTGAAGAATTTCTGTGATTTGGCTTAGAAGTCTGCCGAAGCAGACTGTATCTTGAGTCGAACCAGGCAAGGCGCAGCTGCGCCAGCATTACACTGCGGCGCAAAGCAGCTGCGCAGGGCCTCTGCTGCAGATTTTTGATTGTTGCTTCCTGCTTGATGTCTGCTATATGTTAGTTGATGAAATAAAATAGAACAAGCATGCTGATATGATTAATACGTATATATGGACTTGTTAAACTAGTATGAGCATGTTATATTCGGATCGCTTACGTGAACGATGAAGTTATAGATTTCCGACATACTCTTAGGATTTCAAAATGGACGTTGATTCTTTGTATCCATTATAGACGTTCTGACTTTTGAGACACATTTGTATGACCTAGAAACACATGAAATGTATGATCACTTGTGTAGATAAGTTTCATAACGAAATACGAACATGCAAACCTCATTAGTAACGGAAATGTAAGTTTTTACAAACGAACTTTTGACATGTACGTACCATATATGAGTTCTAATTTTTCAAGCATGTTTATATGGCCTTGAAATACGTGTCGGACCTATTGACTTATATATACGGATTTCATGATGTAACACGAACATGTTCGTAAGACTTGCTAATGAAAATATGAGCTTTAATGGTGAACCTTAACCTGTTATTACAAGATTCGTATTTTTAAAGTTATGATCATGCTTGATAGTACTTTTAGACTTGCTAAAGTATCATTCATGTTTGCCTACTATGTTACATGTCGTGAAACCAAGTTTAGCGTAAACAAAGCATGTTTTCAACTAATAACTGTCATAGTTACATGTATGAAATGCGAATATTCATAAGCATGCCTAATATATGACTACCTTATATGTTTACAAGGTGAGCATGCTAGATTTCGTAACGTCATGACCTTGAATGACCGTAAGTCGTCAAAAGTATTAACATAGAACCTATATCCTGTAAATTGGTCGTGAAAGGGTTGAACGAACATGGAAAGACTCTTTAAAATGTATATATGCTACGTGATATTATATGATGTTACTTGAACCCGATTTTGACGGTTAACTTATAGTAATACTATAATTTGCTAAAATAGAATATGTTTGCTATTTATGGTAGTCTCACATGATAGTAATGAGGTATGAAGATGATTAACTTGAGAAAAGAGGAAAGTTAAGGATAGAAGTTATATTAATATAATACTATATAACTGTGTCGCTAGGTCAAGACTTAGCTTATGTGTTAATCGTATATATGAAATGAGATATAATGTTAAACTATATGACTAATGAATATCATATATACGTAACTATATTACGATAGGATTTGAAAAGTGTTGATTAAATTACGGGGATAAACTACGCTTAAGGCAAGTTTCCTAACTTACACTCTTTTACGGTGCAAGTGTTTTATCCTTGTACATTGCGAGCTAGTTTCTTTACTTACTCGTTTGAATTGAATTAGCATACTTGAACTCTTATTTCATTAAAGCTATTATTCATGTTGAACTTGGTATTGTTCCTGAATATTGTAAAAGTGTCTATGCCATTTGATTCGGCTAGACTTATATTATTGAAAAGCGACCCAAAACCAATTGATTGGTGCGAGATCTTGTATTTGACTGAAAAGAATAAAATATAATTGTCGGAGAACCGATGCGCGCACATTAGTATGATTAAGTGTTATGCATAACATAGGGTACTTTAGGCTGATCACCTGTTGTACTTATTTTTCTTGGATTTTCAGTTTATTACTGTCAATTCATGTGGAGTTCATAGTCCTTAGTGACTGCTCAGTATTCAGTTATCTTGAAATCTTGAATTGATTTATTATTGAATCACATTGATATTATTCTGTCCTTAGCGACTGTTATTGAAAACTGTTGATATTCTTGTTATCCTTGAACTACCAAACCTTGCTATACCCTTTCGAGAATTGAGAATTTTATTACTCACCCTTATTGTATATTACTTGCTGAGCAATTTGTGCTCATTCTTGCTTTTCCTAAAAACATTTCAGTTAAGGCCGAGCAGTGCGAACCCTCGAGTACTGACAAGGGCAAGGGAAAGGCTACTGAGTAGCTTTGTTTATGTAGGACTTTATGATTGTAATAAAGAACTTATGATATTATGTACTAGTTAAGGTTATTAATGCTTAAGATATGTCTAAGCTATGTAATCACTGTTTAAGTTACGAGACCTTGGGATATGAATAATTATATTATTTAAATGTAATTTATTCGGTATTAGTTGTGTATTATTTCCGATGTGCGATGCGACATTTAGTCGTATTATTATTGTGATGTATTACCATGACCACGTGACGAACCGAATTTGAGCGACCCCGTGACGGTCCTGGAATTTGGGGGCGTCTCATATTCGGGTTGTTCATCTTAGTATTCATGCGAGACCGCACCAAAGCAATTTGGATTAGTAAACATTAAATTGCTTCGAAAGATTTGAATTAAATCATTTTTCATCAATAATAACTAGTCGAAAACAAAGGCTAGAAAACATATGTGTAAGCAGTTCATTTACGAATAAGAACTTTAAAGCATAACAGTTGAAATAATAACTGAATAATCATCAACAATGCTTTCACAATAATCGAAGTTTTATAACTTTACGACATAGGAACTTGTGCGTAAAAACAAGTAGCACAAGTTCGATACCTCACTGCAATAAAGAGAGTAAAAGATTGAATAATCGCTCAATGAAAAATAGAGTTCAGAAACTTGCCTGATACGTCTTCTACAATTTAAGCTATCAACTAGTCCTTCACGTAACCTAATCACAAACGTCACGTTAAGCAACTAAGTATTCCAACTATAATTTGAAATATAATTGTTTCCTTTTATACTATTTAGGTTATTAAACTAACCGTATTATATCACCAATATAATACAATCACACAACATGATGCATCCTATAAGTAAATGGGTTTAATATTAGAATATGAAAGAAAAGAAAAATTTTACATTCTGACCCGACCCGACCCAACCCAACCCGGATCCGACCCGACCCAGAGCAGCTGCGCAGCTGCGCAGCCTCAAGCTGTGTTACCGGCGCAGCTGCGCTGCTTGGCAAACCCGGAACCCATCTTTGAGTGGCGCAGCTGTGCAGCGTTAAGCCGTATGAACGGCGCAGCTGCGCTGCTCTTCATGCCTAGAATTTTTTCCTGCCGAGCAGCCTACTTCCCGATTTAATTCCCACTTGTTTACAGGTTGTATGACCTTGACATTTGGACACCATACACTCCATACATCACAATATTTTATAAAAATACAACATACATGAAACTAACATGTTAAGACCATAAACCAGCAACCTAGAAAAGCATGCACAAACTGGTTCCATACTTAGAAAAATTCTGGGTTCTTCCCCAGATTCTGCAGATTTTTATAATAACATGCTTGCTACCGAATTACATATCTTGCTCATTTTAACTCCGTTTGTTTTGAAACTTGGACAGGTTAGACATCATACAATATAGTATTTTACAAAATTATTACATACCACAATAGGATCACTGAAGCTATGGTTTCAAGGCTCCAAAAAACCTGACAAGTCACACATTACTAGTTTAACCCAACTTTGACAAAATTCATGATTTTGATTCTAGCATGTAAGGAGTTGGTTCCTACTATCCAGAACATATATACTAACATAAATACACATGTTACAACATTTCACTTCACTAAATTTCCATGGTTTGATGAATTTAGCATGTTAGTGGCATAATATCAAACATAAAGCATGCATACTCAAATTCTTTGATTTTCTATGTAATTGAAGCATGATTAAACCCAGAACTTTCATTCTTAATATCCATGTATCAGCAACTAACACTAACATAGCATCACACAACCAAAACAAATCATTTACCATAATTATACATGCATTTTCTTCACTATTTTCGTTAAGAACATAGAAAAGTTGATGAACTACTTACTTAGGTGAATTCCTCTTGATTTGAAGTAGCTATTGATTCTCCTTGCCAGTACGCTTCTGCTCTTACAATCTTCAGAATACCTTCAAGGCTTCTCAAGCTCTCACTTTCTCCATTTTCTCTCACGTAGGATTTTGAAAAAGAAAACAACAACATCATGGGTGGAGAGTATATATATAATTGATATTGCTTGAACCTTACACCCCTCCAATTTCATAACGTAAATTGCAGCCTCATAATACCCACTCATCAATTTAGTTAATTAAAGAAGAAGAAAATGGGAGTTGAGAGAATGAAAAGGCTTTTGGGTTTAAAGAGAAAAATAAAATAAAATACTCTCTTCTTATTCAACTTGTATAATACGTATACTCCCTTTCCCAACTTGTCCCAATTAGATTGTCACAAGTGACCCATCAGTTGCTGAAATTTCTTATTAAAATATTAATTTAAATCCATTAAATTAATTAACAAACTATTTGGCCATTTTGCCCTCCATAGCCAAACGTTTCGATACTAATGTCGATTCCTACTAAAATTGACATTCCGGGCGTCGTGCGACTATCCGTTTCACCAAATTAGCCTCAGAAAATTGTGGTTGACTTTTTACCCGAAAAAGTCAACCGGTTGACTTTGACCAAAAAGTCAACCGCGACACATTTTCATGGTTACAGTCTATCCTGACTAAAATCGACGTTCCGGACTCGAATATGCAGTCCGCGTCCCTAAATTCCGCTCTGAACTCAAACTCGAGTTTTAAAACCATCCCACAAAAGTAATCAAATTAATAACTACTTAATTAATTCAAATAGTTAAATTAAACTAAACCAACCATTTAAATACATCTCATTACATAACTTAAAATAAAACATATATGCATAATACATATACATCTAATATTAGAAATCACACAATAGTTTCACATAAATTCGTTTGTTGATAAATATTAAATTACATAACGATCTCGGTAATTACAATTGGGCCACTAGTATACTTGCCCTTTATATATAATATTGGGCTAGCTTAATGATTTAATTGTTATTAAATTAATTTAGCTACAAGTCCAATGCTTAATTAAACAATTGGACTACAAATTAATTCTTTGGGACCTAAAATCAACTTAGTCCCACACTTTTAATTTTTATCTTACCCTAATTATTTAGTTAAGATTTCCTTACACACATTTGTAAGTTAATTCCTTACTCAACTATCTTTAATTTTATAACCCAATTAGACTTGCTCTACTTAGGTTATAAAATTAATTAATAGAGATGTATATAAAATAAATCTCTTAGGATTAGTATATATTTAAATATTATCATTCTCCCATATTATAACCCTTAGGTTATTTAATTATTATACCTAATATATATATTAGGTCACATAACTTTATTCTTAATTCTCTGTATATACCAAATAATTTGTTTACACCTTACATAATACACATTTATTCAATCACATACATAATTCACATATGTCATAACATATTCCCCTAGTGTATTAACTTAATAGCCCTAATTTATAAACACTCACATATTCATCAATGCAATTATTATAACTTTATTTTCTACCGAATCACTATCCGTAACTAGGGTTAGGGTTTCTATTCTCTGTTAAACAAATTGTACTCATATTTCTCAGTCAATTCATAGTTTAACCACTTTGCTAAACTCGTATCACAGATACTCAGCATAATATTGATAATCAATATTAATATTAAATAAAAAAAATTATTCAAAAATTTTGAATTATGTGAAATTATAGGTTCTCACATTCTCCCCTCCTTATAAGGATTCCGTCCTCAGAATCACCGTTTTCTTATTCCCTACAATCTTTTAAAGTTGTATCATCAATTTATTCTTATCAACACAATATTAATTCGTGTCTTATGTACTAACCTATGGCTTGGGATCTGTAAAAGAAAATAATTCACAGCTATATCTACCCAATATTTCTCATGTAATTTATTTACTCAACTAAATCGTTACCTGTCACCACCTCCTGGGAAGCTACTGCATCTTGCACCGTCATATTGAATGTACGGGCTGTTGGTCTTCCTGGCTGTGCAGGTGCTCTAATCGTTAGGGTTGCCCCACCGGGTCCCTTGTTGGTACTTTCCTTCTCCACATTTTTCTTCGGACAATTCTGAACCAGATGATCTGTCGATCGACACGCAAAACAACCTTGTATTTTCTTCGGACTGGGACAATTGGGCGACATGTGTCCCTCTTAACCATAGTTATAACAGACTGCCTTCCTTTTCAGACAAATTCCTGGATGATTCTTCCCACAAGTCGCACAAGGCTCACTTCCCTTCCTATTCCCTTCTGACTTATTACCCGATTGGGTATTCTCACTCTATTTTTGCTTGTTCGAATTACTACCACCACTACTACCTCCTTTATTTGTTTTCTTCTTCTTCTCCTGATGATATCGGGATGCAGCTTCGCTTCCCCCTTAAGCAATTATCGCTTTCTCCAACAAAGCTGCAAACGTATTAATCTGTAATACAACTACCATGTTGTATATCCCTGGCTTCAATCCATTCTCAAATATTCTCGCCTTTCTTACCTCCGTGTCCACCCGATGAGGTGCAAATCTCGCTAACTCATTAAACTTAGCAGCATATTCTGATACTGATATATTCTCTTGCTTTAGTTTTAGAAACTTGACTTCCATCCTGGCTTGCATACTCGGCGAAAAATAGTTCTCAAAGAACAACTCTTTAAACTTTGTCCAAGTCACTACAACTGTCTCAGCTCTAGCCTGATTGGTTTCCTACCAGTAATTGGCTTCCCCCTTCATCAAATAGGTGGCAAAAGCTGTCTTTTGCTCTTCTGCCACTCTCACAATAATAAATTTTTTCTCTATCTCCTTTACCCAAGTTTGGGCTTCAATAGGATCCGTAGTTCCCTTGAATTCTGGTGGTCCTACCGCTTTAAAATCTTTAAAGTTTGCCAATCTATTAGCTGGTTGTTCTCTTGCTCTTGCTCTTGCTGCTGGCGCCCTATGTTGCATAGCTTGGGCTAACATATCCATAAAATTCTTCATCGGGTCTGCTTGACCTCCTTCATTATTCACTGATTGCTCTTCTCTTTGATTTCGATTTTGTCGTCTAGGCGGCATTATCTGATTTAAGTGAAAATCTTACATTAATCCTTTTTCTCTACACAAATTCTTATTAGTAACATAAGAATTTAACACAAATTTCTCATATAATCGCATATTTATTCAAATAGCACATAGAACTTTTAGTACTTAACACCTACTGTTATAATCAGTCACTATCCCTTTTTGATAAATATTGGGATTAACAATACAACCTTACACAAAAAGTTGCAATTACCACAACTTTACACAAAAAGTTACAATTCTCCAAAATCGTCTTAATATTCATATTGAAAATAAAGATTACATTCATACAAATAGATATATTACATATACTCACTCATTGTTCTCGATATTACAATCTTTATATTACACCTTGTTACCAAAAGGTACTACTGCTTATACTTAAGCTGTCTACAGTCTACTCCTTTCTCCTGCCTTCTTACTAGGACACATGTTAAATCTGTGACCCATTCCTCCACATGAAAAACATTTTCTCATATTCGGCTTAGAACAATTTGGAGAAATATGTCATTCCTGTTTACAATTGAAACACACATTCTTCCACATTATACATTCTCCCAAGTGAGTCTTTCCACACTTGCCACAGAGTTTCTTCTTTTTCGGGTTTGAGTTCCCTGAGTTATTATCACCGTCGTTGTCCCTTTTCTGCTTATTGCTTCTCTTCTTATGCTTGACTACTGCCCCAGATGATCCACCACCTTCAGCCTTCATTCTTTCTACTTGTGTCTTCAGTTCATTTCGTTCTTCGGTCATCTCGCGTAATGCTCGCTTCGTCTTCCACAACTCCTCCAAGAGAAATACTTTACTCCGGAGTTCTTGAACTTTTACAGATACTTGATCTTTTTCTCCCACTTTGGTCTTAATCTCTGTCTCCACCTTAACTTCTTTGGACTCTGCCTCCTCATCTTCATTCAGATACATTTTGGGATACTCATCATGATCACTCCCCAGATTCATCATGGGTTCATCTTTTCTAACTTTTTCAACTGACTCGCTCTGCACTGGCACCTCGGCTACTAACATTGGTACAACAGTTGCCAACACTTCTGTACTCATTTCATCTTCTCCTGACATCCTACAATCAGTTTAACTAACTTGATTAATACTTTACCAGTACGAATTTCATACTCACTATGTGTGCACACATCTTTCTATTGATGTACTTCAGTAATCCCTCACTTAGTACTCTAAATGAGTTTTCTCTATCTCGCTTATGGTTATAATCCTAGGGTTTCCCCCCTTAAGGTTTATAACCTATAGCTCTGATACCAACTTGTGACGCCCCCAAATCCGGGTTACCTGACCCCCGAGTTTGGTGCTCACGATCCAACATTTGAATATCATCTAACTACACATTTAGTTATGAATAGAAATAAACATATCATTAACTGATATTTATAATACATTATTCTAGGTTTTCTAATCTTAACATAACAAACATACACTTAGATATACAAAAATGGTTATACAAAATAACATAATAAATATGTTCATTATAACTACTCCAGCAATACACCTTTGCCTTTGTCTTTCTCTGCCCCTCCGGCTACCTCGTTCCTAGCTGAAATATTATATTTAAGCAAGGGTGAGCAACAAATTTGCTCCACAAGTTAAATTATACAATAAAGTATAAAAATCAAGAATATAAGACTATCGATTCGATAGAATATCACCAAAGTTCAAAGGACTTTGAAATAGCTGAACAAATCGTTAATCAAAAATAAGACTTTCTCGCATTTTAGGCAAAACAATAATTCGATAGTGAAAGAGTAAAACGCTTTCGAAATCTCTCAATTGAATAGCAAGAATCAATTCTACGCAATAACAAAGTGGAATATTATCCAGATTTTATGCTGAGCGACCCTATAGGATCTTGAACCTCTCGAGTAACTATCAAAGGTTTTATTTTGAAATACTCAGGTGTATCAGATAACCATAAAGACTAAATCATACCCCTCTGCAAGTATATAAAGTGATCAGCTTCATTATACCATATATTATGCATAATACTTACACGCGTGCAACGGCCGAATATACGACCACAAAGCCCCTTTTTATATAAAAAGGTTGTTCTTCTCAGTCTTATAACCAGAATTTGAATCACAACAACGAAATTCAATGATTTTAATATCTAATCGCTCTCTCGATCTAGCCGGAATAATTAGCATTGACCTGTCAATAATAATTTAGTTCTCTTCTCGAACCTATCAAGTTTCAACAAATGTTCGTCTAGCCACAACAATTAGCTACGACATATCTCAAAATGATTCAATAATAGACAGAAATTAACTGTACTATTTGAAATCAATAATAACTTCTACGGATGTGAATAACCAACAATAGTTATTCCCCAAGCATATTCTCAAAATCAATAATTCAATTTGAATTAATAAACATGCAGTAACTACGAATAATCAATAATAATTCTCAGACGTGGTATAATCAGCAATAATTAACCACCACTATATTTGAAAAGTAATAACTCGAGATTGAGTTAAGGAAACTTGCCTGATTCGTTGACTACTGCTACGCCATTTAAGTTAACTTCTTTTGTAAGACGTATCATTAATAAAATCGATCTCTTAATTAGCATTACATATTTTACTCATATCAATTTATCTAACATGTAATCACGTAATTAATCATTAAGGAGTATAACTATTCTACCTTAACACTTATTCATTCATTTATAAGTTCTTAATATAACTTGATAAAATATTTATGACTTCAGAAGACTTAATAGATCATCTCAATTTCTATTTCAGCAAGCTAAAACAAAACTGACTTCTCTTTCTGAGCTTTTCAGTTTCTCATTTCAGTAACCTAAAATGTTCATTTCATTAACCTGAAATGTTCATTTCAGGAAGCTGAAATACACTATTCACGAAAATACAAAATCAGCTTATTATTTTTCTATCTTTTGGCCAATCATATATACATATATTTCATACACAAAAAGTATTTTTCTGGAATTTTTCAACTTACTTAAGTATTTTCCAAAAATCTATTTCTAGTTAATTTCTTAAGAAAATAACTACCTCACACTTAACTCTAAAAATTCCCAACTCTTGGTGGGATCTTACACATGTTAACGTGAGTCTCCAGTTTAAATTTTATGGCCATCGGAGTCATACAACTCCGGTTATTGCATTTTTCGTCGGGAAATCCCAAAAATTGAAATGGCCATAACTTACTCAATTTAAGTCAAAATGAGCTCATTTTTGGACACAAGCTACTTCATTCCATATATTTTCATGTCCCAAAAGGCCGGAATTTATTAAAATATTTAAGTGGACGAAATTGCCCTTACAATTTCCAGACAGCCTACTATTTTGACTTTTTCAGATTTTGCTTCCGTTACTAAAATCAGTCCAAAATAAAATGTACAACATATTTTTTCGTGATTCCACTTGGGTCTATTAGAAGACTCATATATCTAACTCCAGAATATGACCACACTCAAAAATTCAAAGTAAAATGATAGATATGGTTGTTTCCATTTTATACTTCATTTTTCTATAAATCTGTTTTCAAATTTTGTTGATTTTTAAGAAAACTTTCATATTTTCGCATAAAACCAACATAGCTCATGATAATACTTACTTGAACCTCATATACTTATGGATCTAACATTATCCATGATCTAATTCACCAAATAATCAACAAACACAAGATCAAACACAACCAAAGCTAAGAAAAATTTGATTTCCTATCTTTTGAAGAGCATAACTCACATTTCACACTTTAAATCTAACTTTTGATCCACAAAAGGGTTCAATATATACATGAAACACTTTTAAACATATGGATCTAAGGTTTTTAAACTCAAGATAATAAGTTTACAAAAATCAAAACTTAAATCAAACAAGAAAAATTAAACTACATAATTAGGAATTCTTTATACCTTAGCTTGATTCCTATCTTCCTTCCTCCTAGAACTTGATTAGAGATCTATGGAACTTCACAAAACTCTCCCCTTTCCTCTCCTAAAGTGGCCGAACTCCCTACCCTCTCTCTCTCTTAGTTTCTCTTTTGTTCTTTCTTTCTCTTTCTTAGTTTTGATTTTCTCTCTCTATCTTTGCTTAGATAACTTAAAGAAATGAAATGAGATGAGATGAGAAGGTTTTGTTTGATAGCAATTAAAAATATTTAGATACATAATATCTATCTATCATATCTTGCATATCCAATCCATATCTTCTCAAATCTTACAATTTCTTTCCATATCATATCCATATCTTCTCAAATCTTACAATATCTTTCCATATCTCCTATCCATATCTTCTCAAATCTTACAATATCTTTCTATATCTCCCAAATATCCTTCCAAATCTATCCATATCTTTAATTCACATGCTACCTTCTTATCTCTTCCTAGTGGGCCGGCTATAAGGCCTTGTTCTCTCATCAATTTTATTTTATTATTTGCTTCACTTAATGACTATAGTGCCCCTCCTTGAGTTGGTTGAAATTGGGCCAAGCTTGGGCTCCATTTTAATTCGTTTTGGGCTTGCACCTTTTAATTCTTTTAACTACTAATTACAATACACTTGGGCCTCCATCTCTAATTAATTGGGCCACTAGTATACTTGCCTTTTATATATAATATTGGGCTAGCTTAATGATTTAATTGTTATAAAATCAATTTAGCTACAAGTCCAATGTTTAATTAAACAATTAGGCTACAAATTAATTCTTTGGGCCCTAAAATCAACTTAGTCCCACACTTTTAATTTTTACCTTACCCTAATCATTTAGTTAGGATTTCCTTACACACATTTGTAAGTTAATTCCTTACTCAACTATCTTTAATTTTATAACCCAATTAGACTTGCTTTACTTAGGTTATAAAATTAATTAATAGAGATGTATATAAAATAAATCTCTTAAGATTAGTATATATTTAAATACTATCATTCTCCCATATTATAACCCTTAGGTTATTTAATTATTATACCTAATATATATATTAGGTCACATAACTTTATTCTTAATTCTCTGTATATACAAAATAATTTGTATACACCTTACATAATACACATTTATTTAATCACATACATAATTCACATATGTCATAAACATATTCCCCTAGTGTATTAACTTAATAGCCCTAATTGACTTAATAAGTTATAAACACTCGCATATTCATCAATACAATTATTATAACTGTATTTTCTATCGAATTCCTATCCGTAACTAGGGCCTCTATCCATTTTAATTCGTTTTGGGCTTGCACCTTTTAATTCTTTTAGCTACTAATTAAAATACACTTGGGCCTCCATCTCTAATTAATTGGGTCACTAGTATACTTGCCCTTTATATATAATATTGGGCTAGCTTAATGATTTAATTGTTATTAAATCAATTTAGCTACAAGTCCAATGCTTAATTAAACAATTGGGCTACAAATTAATTCTTTGGGCCCTAAAATCAACTTAGTCCCACACTTTTAATTTTTATCTTACCCTAATTATTTAGTTAGGATTTCCTTACACACATTTGTAAGTTAATTCCTTACTCATGTATCTTTAATTTCATAACCCAATTAGACTTGCTTTACTTAGGTTATAAAATTAATTAATAGAGATGTATATAAAATAAATCTCTTAGGATTAGTATATATTTAAATACTATCATTCTCCCATATTATAACCCTTAGGTTATTTAATTATTATACCTAATATATATATATTAGGTCACATAACTTTATTCTTAATTCTCTGTATATACCAAATAATTTGTATACACCTTACATAATACACATTTATTCAATCACATACATAATTCACATATGTTATAACATATTCCCCTAGTGTATTAACTTAATAGCCTTAATTGACTTAATAAGTTATAAATACTCACATATTCATCAGTACAATTATTATAACTGTATTTTCTATCGAATCCCTATCCGTAACTAGGGTTAGGGTTTCTATTATCTATTAAACAAATTGTACTCATATTTCTCAGTCAATTCACAATTTGACCACTTTGCTAAACTCGTATCACAGATACTCAGCACAATATTGATAATCAATATCAATATTAAATAAATAAATAAAATTATTCAAAAAGTTTGAATTATGTGAAATTATGGGTTCTCACAGGTAACATTAAAAATCGTCATGTTGGTTTAATTTGGATTTATTTGGCTTTCCCTGCGATTTTTCGTGAGCTGCAGTTTTTCGGCTGAGGCACCCCCGCCCCGGCGGGCCTTTGTGCCTTAGAACCCCGCCCCAACGGGCCCCTTACAGATTGAATCCCTGCCCCGGCGGAGGGTACAGAGCAGGAATGAAAATTTGTGTAGTTTTACCCCTAACATAATAAGTTAACCCAATGTAATGAACATGAGGATATGTTAAGTGTGACACCCCCAAATCCGGGTACTTCGTTTCCACATGATTTGGTGTTCACTTTCTAAATAAAACATACATCTACCCAATAATAAAGAATTGCAAAGTAAATTGCAACCTTCATAAACTTAAATAAAATCTTCATTGATAAAGGATTACAACTTGTCCGAATAAAACCCCAGGTTATCTAAACCTTAACATTAATCAAATAAATGCGGAAATAAAACATAACCAACTAAGTCTTATTACAAAAGAAAATAAAAGCTCACTTGGAAATACAACAGTGATACGACGTAAGTGAATAGTTTCAAAAGAGTTTGAATAACTTTACTTTCATCAAATAAAGAATTGAATAATAATTCTTTCATAATCTTTAAAGTTCGAATATAGAATCTTATCTGAGGGTCATACGACCTTGAACTATGTCCTAGGTTATAAATATTTTTATTTAAACCTTTAACAGTCATTAAGACTATGGACCTTTAACTCGTACTTAGGGGGATCAACCCTTTATACCATGAATTGTGCACAACCATCTTAACTCTTTCGCATAAATGTCCCCAAGTAAATAGGGTTGTTCATTCTCAGTATTTGAATACAAGTCCGCACCAAAGAAAGTTTGGTTTGGATAGGTAAAGGAACTTTAGAGTTTCAACTATCATCAACTAAGGAGTAGTTGAATCGACTCACAATGCTTTAACAGTTCAATAATATAAGAATCATGAACCAATTGTAAGATATGACAATAAACTACATAATAAGTAGGCATGCTTTCGAAATAACTTAAAGCAATTGAAATAATAAGTAGATCTTGCTTGAACAATTAAGCCAAGATCACAATGCTTCAATAACACTTCAATACTTATGCAATAAGAATATTTGAATACAACAAAGCTTGTACAATATAAGTAACAAGTTCAGAGATAGAAAACTTGCTTAACGTATAAGAGTAAGGATTAGAAAACTTGCTCAACGTGTAAGACTAAGGATTAGAAAACTTGCCTCAAGCGCAAGCTACACTTTAATAACTATAACCACTTCCACAATTATCCTACACATTGCATTACGTTTAAAGCGTCTATTAGTATCCAACTACAATATTTAAACCGTTGAACTTCATATCCAAGTCCAACTCACAATGTAATTTACCACATTGGTTGCTAACTAGTTAAGTACGTGAGTCTACATTCACAACATGAATTCATAAGCTTATAACGCAATGAATCGTGTTGTGTACTTTATGAAAGTAACACACTCATACACATATACCACATTCATATACAACTTCAATCTATCTTAAACACATCAAAAATATGTTATCTTATTACCTATTACACTTATCAAGTCATAGAAATAAGTTAGCTAAACAAACGGGGCATGAAAACTCAAAAACCAAAAACCAAACTTCCCGAACAGCAGCATACCCAGCTGGGGTGGGTCCCCCAGGCCTAATAGCCTCGCTGGGGTAGGTCACCTCTCTGGTGAAGGGGCTGGTTCGCGAACTGGGAGAGAAATAAGCCAATTTGGCTTATTTCTTCACACCGAATTCGATTTTTCTCAACATAATAAACATGAAACTTGGTACAAACAATATTTTAAACTTTTTAACATGATCATAACATATAAAATCCATACATCACATAATTAAAACCAAGATTTCATGATTTTCGAAGAAAACTACAATATTAAGCGTTCTTGACGGAAATTGCTACTATAAATTCGTTTTTAAATCTATTCAAGTGATTCCAATTGTCATAACTCCTATTCTTAACATACTAACATAATACATAATCAATTTAAACAATAACCCATAATCAAACATCAATTTGATAGTTTCAAAAGCCATTTTTCAGAAATTAGTTCACAGAAAATCATTACGAACATAATTCTTCTTGTTTATCCAATTTTCATGAATTGATTTGTTAAAACAACCATATAACTCATATATAATCATGCTATATCACATATTACTCATAAATTTATGTTTACACCAATCTCTTTAATAATTTAAGAACTATTTTCAACATAACTTCATAATAAAACACTATGAACATAATTTTTCCATGTTCATCATATCTTTGTGAATTAAAACACTTAAACCACTATAAAAACCATATGTAAACATATATATATATATATATATATATATATATGTACACATCCTATACATATATCAAAATCAAGAACTTTCACACAAAGATTTTTACAAAAAATTCTAAAACTATGAAAGATTGAAGAACATAACTTTAAAAACTTGTTTTTGAGACAATTGAACACGAAACTCCTTTCATGGCATACAATTACATATGAATACCATATATACATATATAATTCATGATTATGAAAACCTAATAAACACAAAATATATGAATTGATTATAAGGGTTATGATTATAACCATACTAGTTTGAATTAAGAAAGAGATGGAGATGATGAAGCTCTCCTCTTGTTTTCTCAAGGTTTCCTCTGACAATTCTCTCTAACCCTTTCTCTCTGTTTCTTTCTTTCTTTGTTTGTAAAAACTAACGTACTAACTATCTAACATATATTATACAATATACATATACATATATAATATATATGTAACCTATAAGTAATAAGTATAATACTAATTACCATAATAAATATTACTAATTACATAGGTTATAATAATTTGAAAGGTTAAGCCATGTTTGGCAAACTCAATTGTTTAAAAAAATAGATTATTAGCTAAGGCCTTGTTTGGGTAAAATAGATTTAAAAGAGGTGCAAGGGCCTCGTTTGGCAAAGATCTTTTAAAACCCTTTTCATTATTTTAATAAATCCTTAATCCATAGATTAAATATTACACTTATTTAATTAAGTTACAACATTCTAATTCAATTAAATAAAAGCTAACATTCATAACTTAATAAAAACACATAATACCAAATTGTTACACCATTGTAATTCTTTTATTAAACATAATTCATGTAACAAATTATTATCAACACTTAGCACATAACATTAAATCTAATTTAACTATTCTTAATTAAATTAGAATTATGCTACACCATTATAACACATCAATTTAATTAAATATTCCTCTTAATTAAATTAATCCACAAAATCACATAATTTATTTATTTAGCTCAATAAATAAATCACATACAATATTTATTTAACTCAATAAATATTTAAAATTATTATATAAAATCTCAATCGTTACATTAAGCATATAATGAGATATTAAAATAGTTTAGTAACTTACATTACGTGATTAGTTAGTAAGTTAAATAAGTGATTGAAACCGTTATTTGTAAAGTCTTATAACGTGTTCAAAGACCGATGTTGTGATTCGTTAAGTATATCGAACTTATACTTAATTGGTATTGTGAATAGATTGATATGTAAGATTAATTAAAGATCGTGAATTATAACTGTAGCTTGTGCACGAGGCAAGTTTTCTTACCCTAACTCGATTTCGATTACGCAAGTTTCTAAAATAAAATCAGTTATTGAGCAAACTTTCTATTCTTGAACTATTATCATGATGCAAGTTCTTATTCTTGTTCATTCAAGTTAAAGTTTTATATGAGATATTATAAGTTCTTTAAAGTATTACTTCAGTTATACAATACTTATTCGACTGTATACTCTTGAAATTTATTATTCGATTTAAATATCAATTATTGTTGAACCTTGTAAGACTAGCGAACCCTTATCGATTCGACTAGTCCATAGTTGATAAACGTTCTAAATTTTAGAACTGTTATTGAGCTTATCCAAACCAAACTTCCTTTGGTGCGGACTCTGATGTCAAACTGAGATGAGCAACCCTGTTATAGAAGATTATTTACGCTTTAGCGTTGAGATATTATGCACAGTATAGTACTAAGGGCTGATCCCCCTAAGTTCGAGTAGTAGAGTCCATATAGTCTTATGATTGTTAAAGGTTTAAAGTAGAAATACATGACAGCCTGGGACATAGTTCAAGGTCTTATGACCCTCAGATGTACTTTTGATTCTTGTTATCAATTCTTGATTCAAAAGCTGAGTTTTTTTTATTCAGAACCCTTTGATTTACTCGCATGTTATTATTACTGTCATATTATTATACTTGTGGGCAATCGTGCTCACTCTTGCATAATAACATTGCAGTTAAGAACGAAAGGTCCGACGAGCCTTCCACTAGGCAAGGCAAGGGCAAAGTCAACAAGTGATGAAGACTTGTTGTTTATTTGATAATATTTATCTAAGACTTATGTTGTGATGTTTAAGACTTATTTAATTGTTTATGTTTCTGCATTTGAGATTGAAGGTTATTATGACCTGGGATTTATTTATGTATTTATTATTCAGATGTTGTAACCCCATAAGGGGAGATGATGGAGATGTTTTTATCTATTTCATGGTTTGCATTTATTATGGGTAGATAGATATATGATATTTATACAGTGAACACCAAATCCCGTGAAAATTGAAGTACCCAGATTTGGGGGTGTCACATCTATCAATTTAAGAATTGAAAGAAGATGAAAATTCTAAGGTTAACACTTATACCTTCAAGTGTTCTTGAGTTCTTATCTTTGTTCATGACCAAAGAATTATATAGCTTCTTGGTTGCTCATTATAAGCTCTTCCTCTTCTCTTCTCTTCTCTCCCACATGAGTTGGTTTTTCAAACCAACAAATGAGCTCTGCACCTTCTCTTATATAGGCAAGCAAGACTAAGGGAATAAGGGTCTTTGGACAAAACCTCCTTAACCCATCACCCCCCATTTGTTACCCATGTCCTCCCATTTGCTAGCCATGTCATCCCATGTGCTACCATGTGCTCATGGGTTGTCCCATGGGTTTAACCCACCCGTTAACCCACCGGTTTGATCCACAGGTTTAATTCTTAACTTTAATTCAAATTAAATCTATTTACTTCGTATAAAATTTGTATTATACGTCGTATTAATTCTCATATCCTCCTCGTATTATACTTGTATAATAACTAGTATTATACTCGTATTTATTATGTATAATAATCACTTATTATTACACAATCATTTTCTTCCTTAATTTCACTTTCCCTAACCCTTAAGGTTTTAAGTCCGCAAGCGAAAACTTTGCGAGCCATAAATAAAATATTATTACATATTCCATCTTGTCTTAAAATCCTATCATTAAGCATTTCTCAAAATTTCAATAATCATTCTAGAGCAGAAATGGTTGAATAGCGATTTCCTCCCGAGAAAGCTTTTCTCGGCTAATATTTTAACTTTTCACGGTATATTACAGTTAAATCTTTCGACAGAATGTCATTCCAACATTCTAATCTCCCAGAAAGGCTTAGGGTTCAAACCCTAACCTTAAATCCTAAGGGTAACACTTAGGGTTTTATGAATAGTGCATATTTCGTCTTTTTCTCAAAAATATTTTTGTTCCCGGAAATCTTTTATTTTCATCTTGAAAATTTTTACTCGTTCATTCTAGCTCGTAGCCAAAATCCACACCATTTCTAGTCATCCTAGGTCATATAATGATTAATAAACACATAACATAGAATATAATCAATAAAATTTCTTTTATTAATTATTAATTCTTTAAACCTAATTTCTAGACAATCCGATTTTTCAGGTTGTCACATTCTTCCCTCATAAAAATTCCATCCTCAGAATTTCTCAAACCACATCCATACCCGGATACTTTATCCTTACAACCCTTCAACGAAGAGTTTAATCTTACCTCTTCTTATTTATGTTGAAAAAAATCTCAACATAATAATTTAATTTGGTATTTACCTAATTATTCATTTTCATTATCTCTTCAACATCCTTCCCCCCAAGGATCATTATCTGTTATAATCGTCAAATGATAAACATACTGACAACTATACTTCTAACTCTTGGGTTATCGCATTCACCCATTCTTCTAAAAATTTCACCCTCAAAATTGTTAACATAACCTTTTCTCAAATTCTCGTTACAGAAGTTATCATCCTTCGCCCATTCAAGTACATTTCATTCATAAAGGAACATCCCGGCACTAAGGCCGTATGCTCGAAATTGCTAACATACACTTCTTCTCATAACCAAAGAATTACATAGCTTCTTGGTTGTTCATCATAAGCTCTTCCTATTCTCTTCTCTTCTCTCCCACATGAGTTGGTTTTCAAACCAACAAATGAGCTATCCACCTTCTCTTATATAGGCAAGCAAGACCAAGGGCATAAGGGTCTTTGGACCAAACCTCTTTAACCCTTCACCCCACCCACTTGCTACCCATGTCCTCCCATGTGCTAGCCATGTCATCCCATGTGCTAGCACATGGCCACCATGTGCTACCATGCGCTCATGGGTTGCCCCATGGGTTTAACCCACCTGTTAACCCATCGGTTCGATCCACGGGTTTAATTCTTAACTTTAATTCAAATTAAATCTATTTACTTCGTATAAAATTCGTATTATATGTCGTATTAATTTTCATATCCTCCTCGAATTATACTCGTATAATAACTAGTATTATACTCGTATTCGTTATGTATAATAATCACTTATTATTACTCATAACCATTTTCTTCTTTAATTCCACTTTTCCTACCCTTAGGGTTTTAAGTCTGTAAGCAAAAACTTCGCGAGCCATAAATGAAATATTATTACATATTCCATCTCGTATTAAAATACTATCATTACGCGTTTCTCAAAATTTCAATAATAATTCCCGAGCAGAAATGGATGAATACTGATTTCCTCTCGGAAAAACTTTTCTCGGCTAATTTAACTTTTCATGGTATATTACCGTCAAATCTTTCGACAGAATGTCATTCCGGCATTTCAATCTCTCAGAAAGGCTTAGGGTTCAAACCCTAATCTCAAACTCTAACCCTTAGGATTAAACCCTAATTATAAGGACCGAAAATTTTATACGACTATAATTTTTCGAATGAATTGTTTTTATATATATTATTCTTTTATTAACTATTATAATTATTGTTATCAAAAATATTTTGAACATATGCGATATGAATTAAGCAAGTTAGTCAATTTAATGATTATGAGTTGAATAAGAAAGGAAGCCAAGATGAATAGTTGTTTAAAACACCTAATTTGAATTTCAAATAGGGATTTGAATATTAATACAATGGTTATTGTGTTTAGGATGATATGTATGCACATTATGTGATAATTATGCATATGAATTATATATATATATATATATTATAAGATTATGTGAGTATTTAAATATGATAAGAATTTATCAACAATGATAAATGTGTTATGAATTATGTGGAATAATATTAGTATTTAAAATATATACTAACCTTAAGAGATTTATTTTATATATCTCAATTAGTTAATTTTATAACTTAAGTAAAGCAAATCTAATTGGGTTATAGAATTAAATGTACATGAGTGATTATTTAAATTATAACTGTGGGAAATGAAAACCCTAATTAAATAATTAGGGAATTATACAATTAAAAGTATTGGACATAATCTAATTGCATGGCCCAAACATTTTAATTAGAGAGCCCAATAATTTAATTTAATGACCCATGCTTGGCCCAAATGGGAAGGGACTTAATAGTTATTTAATAAAGCAAAATAGAATAATAAAAAATAAACCAAATGGGCTAATAAAGGGGGAGGGGGGCGGCACATTAAGGAAGAGAAAGAAGGGGATGCATGTAATGATTGTCTAACTTTAGTTGGTGGCCAAACCTAACAACTCTTCCTTAGGTGTCATTTTCTCATTTAGCCAACATCTTTAACCAAAGTTGCAAGCCTCAACTTAATGAGTGAGAGAGAGAAGGATCAAGAAATGTGGGAGTGTATCTTAGATATACATCATGAATCTATACATTTCATCCTAACAAAAATCTAATTTCTTTCTCTTTCTTCTTATTTCCATAACTTAGCAAAACAAAAGCTAGAGAAAGAAAAGAGAGAGAGAGAGAAAGATTCGGGCAAGAGAGTGGAGAGAAGAGAGAAGGCTTTGTGTGTTCAAAGCCCCATAAACAAACCTTAGAAAGAAGAGGGAAGATATTTTGAGCAAAGGTATAACATTTAACTAGTTTATGTATTTTATTTTAATTATTTTCAATCAAAACTTGGATCTAAGAGTTCAAAACTTCAAAACCTTAGATCTATGTGTTAATAAGTGTTTTATGTTTAGATGTATTACTTTTGAATGTCAAAAGTTGGATCTAAAACAAGAAATATAAACTATATTTTGAAAAGTTAGAAAACCTTAATTTTTCTTAGCATAGATTATGTTTTGTGTCAGTTTGGTGAAGTTTTAATGAAATAGATGATGGATCATGGTAGATCTATGATCTTAAGGAGTATTAGTATGTATGATGATGTTATATGATGTTTATTGTATGATTAATCAAAAGATTATGGAAGTTTCTTAGAAAACACAAAGGTTAGAAAATTAGATTTTTGAGAAAATGCAACATGAAATTCAAAAGACCATATCTCCTATTATATTTTGAATTTTTGAGTGTCGGTAATTTCTGGACTTAGATTTATAAGTCTTCTAACTTTTTCAAGTGGAATCACTGAAAAATTCCATGTAGATTTCCGTCTGAACAGTTTTTAGCAAAGTAGGAAAAATCTAAAAAACGCCAAAAGTAGGCTCTCCGGATTTTTGAAGGGTAGTTTCATCCACTTTATTTGTGTAATAAATTCCGGACTTTTAGGACATGAAAATATATGTTATACAGTAGCTTGTGTCCAAAAATGAGTTCATTCCGACTTAAATTGAGCAAGTTATGACCATTTCAATATTTATATTTTTTCGACAAAAATCGCTATAACTTGAGTTGTATAACTCCGATGGCCACGAAATTTAAACTGGACCCTCACGATAATATGTTTAAGATCCTGCCAAGAGATGGGAATTTTTGGAGTTAAACGTGAGGTAGTTATTTTTTAAAAGAATTAACTAGAAACGGATTTTTGAAAAATACTAAAGGAAATTGAAAATTTTCAGAAAAATTATTTTTATGTATGGAATATATGTATATATTTTTGGACAAAAGATAAAAAAAAATATGATTTGGTATTTTGATGCGAATCCAGTTTGCTGGATTGGAATCTAGTTTACTAGATTGCAATCTGGTTTGCTGGATTAGCCGCGAGGATGCTGGATTTTTATGTTGGATAATCCAGGATGCTAGATTGGTCTATTTGGATAATCCAGGTTACTGGATTGGTAGGTTTGGTCAATCCAGGTTGCTGGATTGACAATGCAGTTTGCTGGATTGGTTATATGGTTTACTAGTTTATAAATAAGAACTTATAAGTGAATAATTAAGGTGTTATGAGGTTATCTAATGTTTGATTATGTGATTACATGCTAGATAATTTACTTATAAAGTATTAGTATTATGAAGTATAATGTGATATACTGATTTCAAGAATAATCTTATTAATGATAGGTCTTTGTGTTAAAGATAAAACTATATTGCGTAACAGTAAGCAGCGAACAAGGCAAGTATCTAAACCTTACTCTTTATGGTGCAAGTATTCCAACCTTTGCATTTACTTTATGCAATGGTTCTTTGTGAAAGCAAGTATCTAAACCTTACTCTTTATGGTGCAAGTATTCCAACCTTTGCATTTACTTTATGCAATGGTTCTTTGTGTAAGCAAGTATCTCTAACTTAATTATTATTGATTCATTTATTTTTTACCAGTATCTTATTATTGTCTTCATATGATTCATATATAATCAAAATTGTTCTGTTATTTGTAAGCTAAGTTTGGTGTGCAAGTGTCCTCACTTGTATGAATGATTGTATCTAAACAAGTATCCTTGAACTCATAATTATTTGATAATACAAGTATTGATGCCTACCATTTAATATTAGTATAAATACATGGTTTAAAAGTTGTCAAAGCTATATGACTCGCTAGACATTGTTTAAAATATATTGTTGAATATTATTGGTTAGGATAGAGTCGTCCAACTAAATTGCTTTGGTTCGGACTCCAGACTGAGTATGAACATCCCGAAATTGGGAAATTTTTATGCGCCAAAGGCGGATATGTTGTTCCAGCATGTAGTGTTGATCAATACAGGGCATACGGGCTGATCACCCAACGTGTCCGTAAGTTATGACGGTTTGCAGATGAATTTCTGTATAAACCTTTTCAAAACTTGAAAACAATGGTTCAAGGTCTATTGACCGCTCAGTATTTATAGTCACTACGTCGTTTCAAAATTTTAAACGGTTTGATATGTTGTTATGAATTGTTTCAAATGGCTTCACAACTATTGATTCATTGTAGAAGTATACTTCAAAGAAAATATTTACTTCTTTCAGCTGATGTTTATTATCTGATATTATTTGCTGAGCAATTAAATGCTCATTCTTGCTTTAAATTAAATGTTTTCAGCTAAGCGTGAACGACCAGAAGGTTCTGGCAAGGACAAAGGAAAGGGGAAGCTGAAGGAATAGTTTTAAGGTGTTGGTTGTAATATTTAGAACTTTGTATTATTATAATATAATATCTATCATGTAATAATGTACTTAAAGGTCCGTATCTAGGGATTAGTCAACTTTGATATAATTTTTAAGTTTATAATATGTTAAGCAGTCCTTATGAATGGTATCGTGTGGCACCAAGTACGGGTTTCAAGTATCTGAATTTGGGGGCGTCACAGGTTGGTATCAAAGCTTTAGGTTAGAAACCTTAGGTGGGGATACCTTAGGCTATAACCTTAGGATAGATAGGAGCATTGAAAATAAATAAATAAATAACTCAAATAGAGTTTAAAAGAGATGAATTAAGAAAACTCATCATAAAATGAAATAAAATTAACTTATATAAAACTATTGTTTGCTATGTGTATAATATGTACTAACCAGAAATAAAATTATGTGTAGATGTCAGGCGGAAAAGGATTAAGAGACTCTCATATCGTGAAGAAGGAGAAAATCACTCTATCCGAGCCAATATCTAAGCCAATAGCTGAAATAGAGTCTCACATGGAAGGCAACCCAGACGAGGTAATCATTTTGGAAAATATAGTACCGGAACCAGTAACGGTGGTACTGACGGATAGTGATTCAGATATAGAAGTTAGAGCTGATCAGGCATCAACTGAAGTGCTGAATTTGAAGAATAAGGTTTCTTCTCTAGAAAAGTTGTGGGAAATAGAAAAGTTACTAAATAGTCAATTGCAAAAGGGTTTAATTGAAATAATGGAAGAACAAGATAAGTTGAAGATCCAAATTGATCAGATGAGAGCCAAATGCAGCATATCGTGTGCAGCTCCAAACCAGAAGGGAAAAAGAAAGATGAATGACCGTGATCTAGGAAATTCTGATTTTAACTCAGTGAGCTTTAAAAAAATAGGAAAGTGTACAAACTGTAAAAGAAAACATGAAGGCGTATGCATGAAAGGGCAAAAAGTATGCTATAAAAGGGACATGAGGGACATATCTCTCCTCATTGTCCCAATCCAAAGCAAGGTGTATGTTTTATATGTGGGTTGGTAGGTCACCAGGCGAAAGGTTGTCCAGGAACAAGGGAGGGTGTAGGAAACAAGTAAGATAAGTATTATATGATTATGTATGGTAGTAAATATGTGTATGATATGCCTATGTATGTAATGTATTACCTAAGTTTTGTATAAGTTATAGCAGGGATTCCCGACTTTTGTGGTCACAGGGAATGATAAATATTTATAGCAATATGTTCTATATGATATGAAGTACTGTGAACTCGTTGAATGAATATGAATATATATGTTTAATTAAGTAAATAAGTTTTCAAAATTAAGATAGCAATTGTCTATCTGATTATATATTTGTTGAGTTTAAGATCTCGCGTTACATTTTAAATGTTAACACTCATACGATGAGGCATAAAATGTAAAACAAGAAAGAATAATTTAAGGTTTTGTTTAACCAGATAATGCCGCCAAGGAGACAAAATCGGAACCAAAGAGCAGAAGAATCTGTTAATAACGCAGAAGGTCAAGCAAACCCGATGTAGAATCTTGCGAATATGTTGGCACAAGCCATGCAGACTGGAGCACCAATAGCAAGGAATCGAACAAACAATCGATTGGCAAACTTCAAAGTCTTCAAGGCAGTAGGACCGCCAGAATTTAGAGGGACAACTGACCCTATAGAAGCCCAAACATGGGTGAAGGAGATGGAGAAGGCTTTTGTTATTACTAGGGTAGCGGAGGAGCAAAAGATAATTTTTGCTGCCTATATGATGAAGGGAGAGGCGAATTTCTGGTGGAAGGCAAATCAAACTAAAGCTGGCGAAGGAGTGGTAGCATGGACTAGGTTTAAGGAACTGTTCTTCGAGAATTATTTCTCGACCAGTATACAGGTTAGGATGGAGGTGAAATTTTTAGAATTGAAGCAGGAAAATATATCTGTGTCGGAATACGCAACTAAGTTTAATGAGTTAGCTAGATTCGCTCCACACCAAGTGGATACGGAGGCAAGGAAGGCAAGAAGGTTTGAACATGGCCTAAAACCCTGGATCTACAATAAGGTGGCAGTGTTGTAGATTTATTCTTTTGGATCGCTCTTAGAAAAGGCATTCATAGCCGAAGGAGGAAATGAGGCCATGAGCCTCTATAACAAGGAAAAGAAGATAAGGTTAAGGTCAAGGGAGCTGTCAAGGTGGAGGGAAGCAGTGGAAGTGTAAGTGGAAAAAGAAAGTGGAACAATTCTGGAAATACTGATAATAAGCAGGGAGGCATAAGGAAGCAGGTTGAACAGTGTAGAAATTGTGGGAAAAATCACTCGGGTGAGTGTCTGAAAGGGAAGTTTGTGTGTTTTAAATGCGGGCAGGAGGGACATATCTCTCCTAACTATCCCAATCCAAGGAAGAATAGTGGGTGTTTTATTTGTGGGTCGACAGATCATATGGTGAGGGATTGTCCAAAAAGGAGAATTGACGGGGGAATGACGAATGCAGGGAAAAGCAGCGGAGTGTTAACAATAGCTGGTCCAACTATACCAAGTAAATCAACTGCAAGGACCTTCAATATGATGGTTCAAGATACAGTAGCAGCTGGAGATGGAGTTCCAGGTATGATTTCGATCAATGTATATACTTAATTCGAATATAACCTAGTTTCTTATATATGTGGGATTGTTAGGATAAGTACGTTTACCCTTATGAACGTTAGGACCCTTGAATATAGAATTACGAAAGACAATTGCCGGAAAAAAAAAGATTTATATTATAATAATAACTCGTTAATAAAAGGATTTTGAAGGAGGAATTTGAGTTCCGTTGGGAACTACCATAATTAGTGCAAGCTGACAGCAAGCAATGGATCAAGACGCGTAGCAATTCTGGACTCGTAATACAGAATCTTATAAGGAGGGGAGAATGTAATAATTCAATAAAAAAATTTATAAATAAAAGGATAGACATGAAATTAAGCGTACGGTAATGGTGATTCCGGGGACGGAATCCTTATAAGGAGGAGAGAATGTAAGGACTGAAAATTTTATACAACTATAATTTTTTGAAAGAATTTTATATATATAGATATATATTATTCTTTTATTAAATATTATAATTATTGTTATCAGTAACATTTTGAACATATGCGATACGAATTAAGCAAGTTAGTCAATTTAATGATTATGAGTTAACTAAGAAACGAAGCCAAGATGAATAGTTGTTCAAAACCCTAATTTGAATTTCAAATAGGGATTTGAATATTAATATAATGGTTATTGTGTTTAGGATGATATGTGTGACGCCCCCAAATCCGGGTCCCTATTATTACCTCGGATCCGGTGCAGTCACGATACTACTATCGTCGAACTATTACATCTTTTATTCATAACTTAAAGAATAAACTTGCTTTATTACAATTTAGAATATAAATTCTTTTCATTATCAGGATCTCGTATAATGACTTCAAAACTTTTACAAGTTATAATCTTGATCATTTACCATTCCTGTCTTATATCACGTTTGATATTATAAAAATGCGGAATAACTTAAACTTTTTCAATCTTCTTTGAATATAATCTTTTATTGCTTTCATAACTTGAATCCATTATATTTCCCTGAATTAAACTATATTATGATTCACTCTATTCAAATTTCTGTATAACCGTATACATCTTAACTTGATATCCTCTATGTATTAACTAATACATCTTTATAGTACGACAAGCGTTAACCCTTGTAAACAAATATCAAGTACAACTACTAGAACCTAAACATGGTTCAAACGATAATCTAATAGCATTCTTCATTGCGATACTATCTAACTTTATCAATTAAGAAGCACGAAATCTTTATCGTATGTCCTCAACCTACAAAAATGGTTATTTGCAAGAGTGAGCTTGACAGCTCAGCAGTTCTAACAGTTTTCATTCATCACAAAGCATATAACATCATACGCAGTTCATGCATTTATAATCAGTTTCTATTACTAAGCATGCTACTTCTCACATAACAAGCATTTCATCAAAGAACAACTTTCAATCTCATACGTATCTCATATACAGTTCATATATAAGTTCACATCATTGCAGCATAATATAAATCAACTAACAGTTATTGAATTTATATATCAAATAGGAACTGAAAGACTTGCCTGATTCGTAGTTTAACAACTACGACTTAACTGCTTAAAATATTTTCGCTTCGTGTAATCCTACACAGTTATATAATCATGGATTCATATCCATTAGTCATACATTCATACATTCTCAATATAATAATAAGTATTACATTATTTTCTATCTTGATTCTTAGAACCTTGTTTCACTTTCTTATTATACGCTTAGTATAGCTAGGTACGTATAGATATATCTCAACCATACATACTTACTATCATCCTTCATATACATGTATCACACACTTAACTAAAGGTGTTTAACATATATTTAAAACTTATATGATCCTTATTATTCATACGTTTCTCAAACCTTAATGGAATTATAGTTTCCGAGTTTTATATAACCATTGTACAAATCAACACTTAATGCATCATTAAGATTCTATTTTATAACTCAGAAATAATAATGTAAACATGCTACTATGTTCATCACATATACATGTTTATAAAGGCATTAACTCAAGTTTTAAAACCTAGCATGCTCATTCTACTCCAAGTCAAAATCATATGGTTTTTATGTTGGACTTTCATATACCTCAAGTAATTCAAGTTCATGCCTCAAGGGTCAACCACTAACGTTATATTACCACATAAGGAGGCTAAACAATACTAAATAGGCATGCTTGTGCGTATTCTACTCATTCATACGTTAATCACATAGTCTATGCTTTAGAAATTCATTTTCTATGAATAAGCGTGCATATGCGAAATCCATGTATAAACAAATGATGTTTATGTTAATATGTCTATAGGCATAATAGACTCCTAATTTGCATACTTAGAACGTAATTCACACGGTGTTTGATGATATTAGTCTTCAAACTTTAAATTTTTATTAAAAAGTACGCTAAGTCCACAAAAGGTCATTTAGTATAAACAAAGTGTCTTGCAGTCATAACTCACTTGCCTTTGGACACTTATCTAAACCACATAAATGTATTCAAACGGTCAGAAATTTCAAGACATAAGTGTTGGTCAAGTTTACTTCAAAAAGTCCTTAAGTTTCTCCTTTGAAATTTATTTTCAATTTAAACGATGTGTTCTAGTGTAGGCTTAATACCTTAGACTCACATATCATGCATATCTAAGCCATGAAATCATGCTCAAAAGTCAGAACATAAGCATCAATAGTACGTGCCAATGCTCATTTTAAAACTTGTAGTTTCATTAGTGAAACTCACTAACAAGTCCACATGTTCATGCTTCATTATGAAATCCATATACGTAAGTTAATATGTCCGACATGCATTTCAAGGCCATATAAACATGTCCGAAAAATCAGAATACGTATAGGATCTTTACATGTCAAAGTTCACTTTTAAAACTTACACTTTCGTTAAAAATGTTCACTAGTGAGGTTCATCATGCTCATGCTATACTATGAAACATATGTATGCAAGTCAACATGCATTTCACGTGTTTCTAGGTCATACAAAATGTCTCAAAAGTCAGAATGTTTAAAACGGATATAATAAGTCAATGTCTATTTTGAAACTCTAAGTTTATTGTAAAATCTATAACTTCACCATTCAAGCAAGCAATTCTAATATAACATCCTCATGTTAGTTTAAAGTACTTATATATACACATTACACATGCTTGCATGCTAGTTTAAGCCATAGCAATTGTCCAACACTTAGCAGATTTGTAACATGAATTTAAAATCTGGAACAGGCTGCTGGCGCAGCTGTGCAGCGCCTGGGTATAAACCCGGCGCAGCTGCGTCGTGTGCAGTTCAGCCCTGAACTCTTCCTGCTTCGGCAGGACTTAGCCCAAACTCAAAATTTTCTTACGAGTATCATTCCAAACATGTTATAACACATTTCTAACATGCTTATAACTCATTTAACAATCTAACAGACATGTTCCATAATTCAATTAACATCTAATTCACATAATTGAGAACTTAGAATTTCATAAATGAGGAACATGAAAAAAAATACCTCTTCTAATCAATTGAGTTGCTGCTACAATGGTTCCCATGCTGCTACACTACTTTAACTTAATCAGTGCTCTCATTATCTAACAATTCTAGTTAACAGAATTCTGAGCAACTGTTTAGAAGAAGAAGAAAGCTCCTTATATAGAAAATTCATTATCTAGTCCATGGCTTTACTCTCTAATTCAAACCAAAGGATTTAACAAGAACATGATGGTTAAGGGAGAGTGGTTGAGAGTGGGTGAATCTCATCATGGATTCCACACCTCTTGAAATCATTATCTAGCTTGTGATGAAAATGAGGGAGATATAGAGTAGCCATGTGGGTTCACGTGAAGAGAAATGAGATGGAATGGGCACTCAATGTTGCACAAACAAATACTCTCAGCAACTTGTAATGTAGTTCCACCTTTGGGTTAAACACCTCTACATATAATATATATACTTAGGTCATATAGTTTATGTATACATTTCATCCCATATAACTTAGGTTATAAATAAATTACAAATATAATTTCTAATTACAATGTATCATATATCATCCATATATATCTCATCCTACCGAATATAATCCTATCGGGTATCATCACATTACATTGTCTCCTTTATTATTAAATTTTATTAATTCAATAATTGTTTACAATATATTCATGATATATTATTTTATTGTATACTCATATACACATTGTCACACACATTTCATGTACCTCTTACAACTCAGTAAACTTTACTATATAGTTTATATTCATAATTAACATAGTCACATTGCACTTTACACTTCGTATAATATATATTTAACTATCATACGTTATACTTTTAATATCGCATGCTTGCACATAGAAATTAATAAATTACTTATCTTATCAATTACTTAATAATAATATTAATTAATCCCTTCCTCGTAAATCAATGAAATTCTTAATCTCTATAACAATTAATTAACATTTATATGGTTAATTATCACATTAAATAAATATAAATCTTATTATATTTATAACCAATGACTTATTATCATGCTATCACTTGCAATAATAATAATTCAACATACCATTGTAATAACAATTAACAATTAATATAGACTAATTTTTTTAATTAATAATTCCTCCATCCTTGAATTAATTAATTCATCAACGAATCTATTATCATGCCACACAAGTCATATCTCATAAACTTACATTAAGCTTATTCTCATTCTCGACACTTATTTATTTTCACCACATTACTCACCCACCACATGTTCAATTTACATAGGACTGTTAAGTCACAAGGTTCACATATATAAATATATTACGAATAGAATATTCAAATATTATTTATAACACTTATGGTAATATAGTAACTCAAGTTATTGAAATAACTTAGTTTTCTTTTATAATTTAAACTCCCTTGAAAATACATTAAAAATTATGTATTTTGTCATAACATAAAATATTATGTTTTCTCCCAATAAGGACATTCATTATTAGAAAATAATTTACTTATAATCTCAAGACATTATTCTTAATATAATATCTTATTACCTCATACAAAAACATATAAGAAAATATTATTATTCAAAAATAACATTTCCTCTTTTTATTAAAATAATTCAATATTAGAAATTATTTTAATATCTTTTATTAGAAATATATAATAATCATTTCTCTTTCTTTTCTATAAATTGTCCCCAAAATAATTTCTTCAAATATTAAATATTCATTTAAAGATATAATAATTTTCATCTCCCTTTAATAACGTATATATATTTAACGTTATTCGTACATTAGACTTTCTCACATATTACCACTCTAAGTAATATATATAAAAAGTATCAACTATAATTACATATTCAACACACATATTAATTCACTCCTTTACTTAAGTAAATTAAACCATGTACTATATCACCATAGTTAATTAAGGTTCAATATTCACAATATATTATTCAATAATATAACTCTCAACTTAAATTAACCCATATTTATTCTTATTAGTTAATTCCCTTAACTAACTCATACTTCGCTATCCAAATCCATCCATTGATAGCTCAAGTACTAACAAAACCTATATTGCATCATACTAGTTACTAGTACATATATTATTCAAGAAAAGGTTATTATTCATTAAAAATATTTAATATCACCAACTTACTATGATAAAATAATTTTATAAATTATTCAATATCGATAGAAAATTTTATCCACCTCCTTTACCTCAACTCAATTGTCTCTATGATAAATAACAAATATATATTAATAATATATCTATTAATCACAAAATCATATATTACATAGTTCATATTACCCTATGTAACACCATACTTCCTTCCTCATAACACACATATATATTCGAACCCAATACATACCTTAAGAATTTTATTTATTGAATTCTTATTATATAAATTCTAAAAATTCTAGTTTTTACAATATATATGCATATTATGTGATTAATGTTAAGTGATTAATTATAGATATGAATTATATATATATATATATTTATTATATGATTATGTGAGTATTTAAATATGATAAGAATTTATCAACAATGATAAATGTGTTATGAATTATGTGGAATAATGTTAGTATTTAAAATATATACTAACCCTAAGAGATTTATTTTATATATCTCAATTAGTTAATTTTATAACTTAAGTAAAGCAAATCTAATTGGGTTATAGAATTAAATGTACATGAGTGATTATTTGAATTATAAATGTGGGGAATGAAAACCCTAATTAAATAATTAGGGAATGATAAAATTAAAAGTATTGGACATAACCTAATTGCATGGCCCAAACATTTTAATTAGAGAGCCCGCCAATTTAATTTAATGACCCATGCTTGGCCCAAATGGGAAGGGACTTAATAGTCATTTAATAAAGCAAAATAGAACAATAAAAAATAAACCAAATGGGCTAATAAAGGAGGAGGGGGGCTGTAACAACCTGGGTCAAATCCTGAGTCCGGAATAAATCTCGAGTAAAATCCCAAGTCCGAATCGAATCAAATCCATCCAAAATAAGGCCTTAAATCACTGGCCCAATAGTATCTTCTTGGGTCATCTTAGCCCACCACAGGCTGACCCAAAAGTTATGACTGGAGGTACTATTTGTAGTAACTTATTTCCTTATATGCAGACAAATTTTTTCCTATCTTTCGATGTGGGACTGGGGTGTTACAAAATCCCCCACTTAAATTTCTGACGTCCCCGTCAGAACTGATCATACACACGGTCCAAAGATCTTTGCCTCTCTAGCCATTGTGGGATAATACTGGTTGGCTTCGTGTCCCCACCTTCGGACCTTCATCTCTCTATTGTGGGATAATACCACCAGCCTTCGTGTTCCCACCTCCGGCAACCCGATCAAATGACCCGACCCGAGCTTTTGAGAGTCGGCTTTGATACCATAAGTAACAACACGGGTCAAATCCCGAGTCCAGAACAAATCTCGGGTCAAATCCCAAGTCCGAATCGAATCAAATCCATCCAAAATAAGGCCTTAAATCACTGGCCCAATAGTATCTTCTTGGGTCATCTTAGCCCACCACAGGCTCACCCAAAAGTCATGACTGGAGGTACTATTGGTAGTAACTTATTTCCTTATATGCAGACAAATTTTTCCCAATCTGTCGATGTGGGACTGGGGTGTTACATTAAGGAAGAGAAAGAAGGTGATGTATGTAATGATTGTCTAACTTTAGTTGGTGGCCAAACCTAACAACTCTTCCTTAGGTGTCATTTTCTCATTTAGCCAACATCTTTAACCAAAGTTGCAAGCCTCAACTTAATGAGTGAGAGAGAGAAGGATCAAGGAATGTGGGAGTGTATATTAGATATACATCATGTATCTATACATTTCATCCTAACAAAAATCTAATTTCTTTCTCTTTCTTCTCATTTCCATAACTTAGCAAAACAAAAGCTAGAGAAAGAAAAGAGAGAGAGAGAGAGAGATTCGGCCAAGAGAGGGGAGAGAAGAGAGAAGGCTTTGTGTGTTCAAAGCCCCATAAACAAACATTAGAAAGAAGAGGGAAGATTTTGAGCAAAGGTATAACATTTAACTAGTTTATGTATTTTATTTTAATTATTTTCAATCAAAACTTGGATCTAAGAGTTCAAAACTTCAAAACCTTAGTTTTATGTGTTAATAAGTGTTTTATGTTTAGATCAATTACTTTTGAATGTCAAAAGTTGGATCTAAAGCAAGAAATAGAAACTATGTTTTGAAAAGTTAGAAAACCTTAATTTTTCTTAGCATAGATTATATTTTGTGTGAGTTTGGTGAAGTTTTAATGAAATAGATGATGGATCATGATAGATCTATGATCTTAAGGAGTATTAGTATGTATGATGATGCTATATGATATTTATTGTATGATTAATCAAAAGATTATGGAAGTTTCTTAGAAAACACAAAGGTTAGAAAATCAGATTTTTGAGAAAACGTAATATGAAATTCAAAAGACCATATCTCCTATTATATTTTGAATTTTTGAGTGTGGTCAATTTCTGGACTTAGATCTATAAGTCTTCTAACTTTTTCAAGTGGAATCACTAAAAAATTCCATGTAGATTTCCGTCTAGACAATTTTTAGCAAAGTAGGAAAAATCTAAAAAATGCCAAAAGTAGGCTGTCTGGATTTTTGAAGGACAGTTTCGTCCACTTTATTTGTGTAATAAATTCCGGCCTTTTGTGACATGAAAATATATGTTATAAAGTAGCTTGTGTCCAAAAAATGAGCTCATTCCGACTTAAATTGAGCAAGTTATGACCATTTTAATATTTACTTTTTTTCGACGAAAATTGCTATAACCGGAGTTGTATAACTCCGATGGCCACGAAATTTAAACTGGAAGCTCACGATAACATGTGTAAGATCCCGCCAAGAGTTTAGAATTTTTGGAATTAAGCGTGAGTTAGTTATTTTTTTAAGAAATTAACAAGAAACGAAATTTTGAAAAATACTAAAGAAAATTAAAAATTTTCAGAAAAATTATTTTTATGTATGTATATATGTTTGGACAAAAGATAAAAAAAATAATAATATGATTTGGTATTTTGATGTGAATCCAGTTTACTGGATTAGAATCTAGTTTACTGGATTGCAATCTGGTTTGCCGGATTAGCCACGAGGATGCTGGATTTTTACGTTGGATAATCCAGGATGCTGGATTGGTCTATTTATATAATCCATATTACTGGATTGGTAGGTTTGGTCAATCCAGGTTGCTAGATTGATGATCCAGGTTACTGGATTGACATTGCAGTTTGCTGGCTTGGTTATATGGTTTACTAGTTTATAAATAAGAACTTATAAGTGAATAATTAAGGTGTTATGAGATTATCTAATGTTTGATTATGTGATTACATGCTAGATAATTTACTTATAAAGTAGTAGTATTATGAAGTATAATGTGATATACTAATTTCAAGAATAATCTTATTAATGATAGGTCTTTGTGTTAAAGATAAAACTATATTGCGTAGCAGTAAGCAGCGAACAAGGCAAGTATCTAAACCTTACTCTTTATGGTGCAAGTATTCCAACTTTTGTATTTACTTTATGTAATGGTTCTTTGTGTAAGCAAGTATCTAAACCTTAGTCTTTATGGTGCAAGTATTCCAACCTTTGCCTTTACTTTATGCAATGGTTCTTTGTGTAAGCAAGTATCTCTAACTTATTTATTATTTATTCGTTTATTGTTTACCAGTATCTTATTACTGTCTTCATATGATTCATATATAATCAAAATTATTCTATTATTTGTAAGCTAAGTTTGGTTGTGCAAGTGCCGCACTTGTATGAATGATTGTATCTAAACAAGTATCCTTGTACTCAAAATTATTTGATAATACAAGTATTGATGCCTACCATTTAATATTAGTATAAATACATGGTTTAAAAGTTGTCTAAGCTATTTGACTCGGCTAGACATTGTTTAAAATATATCATTGAATATTATTAGTCAGGATAGAGTCGTCCAACTAAATTGCTTTGGTTCGGACTCTAGACTGAGTATGAACATCCCGAAATTGTGAAATTTTTATGCGCCAAAGGCGGATATGTCGTTCCAGCATGTAGTGTTGATCAATACAGGGCATACGGGCTGATCACCCAACGTATCCGTAAGTCATGACGGTTTGCAGAACATTTATGGTTCAAGGTCTATTGATCGCTCAACATTTATAGTCACTACGTCGTTTCAAAATTTTAAACGGTTTGATATGTTGTTATGAATTGTTTCAAATGGCTTCATAACTATTGATTCGTTGTAGAAGTATACTTCAAAGAAAACATTTACTTCTTTTAGCTGATATTTATTATCTGATATTACTTGCTGAGCAATTAAATGCTCATTCTTGCTTTAAATTAAATGTTTTCAGCTAAGCGTGAACGACCAGAAGGTTCTGGAAAGGACAAAGGAAAGGGGAAGCTGAAGGAATAGTTTTAAGGTGTTGGTTGTAATATTTAGAACTTTGTATTATTATAATATAATATCTATCATGTAATAATGTACTTAAAGGTCCGTATCTGGGGATTAGTCAACTTTGATATAATTTTTAAGTTTATAATATGTTAAGCAGTCCTTATGAATGGTATCGTGTAGCACCAAGTACGGGTTTCAAGTACCCAGATTTGGGGGCATCACACTAACACTTAGGATTTTATAAATAGTGCCAATTTTGTCTTTTTTTGGAAAATATTTTTATTCCCGGAAATCTTTTATTTTCGTCTTGACTCGTTCATTCTAGCTCATAGCCAGAATCCTCCCCATTTCTAGTCATCATATGTCATAGAATGATTAATATACACATAACATAGAATATAATTAATAAAATTCCTTTTATTAATTATTAATTCTTTAAACCTAATTTTTGGACAATCCGATTTTCCTGGTTGTCACATTATTCCCTCCTTATAAAAATTTTGACCTCGGAATTTCTCAAACCACATCCATACCTGGATACTTTATCCTTACAACCCTTTAACGAAGAGTTTAATCTTACATCTTCTTATTTATGTTGAAAAAAATCTCAACATAATAATTTAATTAGGTATTTACCTAATTATTCCTTTTCATTATCTCTTCAACATCCTTCCCCCCAAGGATCATTATCTGGTATAATCGTCAGATGATAAACATCCTGACAACTATACTTCTAACTCTCGGGTTATCACACTCACCCATTCTTCTAAAAAAAATTCCCTCGAAATTGTTAACATAACATTTTCTCAACTTCTCGTTACAAAAGTTATCATCCTTCGCCCATTCAAGAACATTTCATTCATAAAGGAACATCCTAGCACTATGGCCATATGCTCGAAATTGTTAACACACTCTTCTTCTCATGACCAAAGAATTGCATAGCTTCTTGGTTGCTCATTATAAGCTTTTCCTCTTCTCTTCTCTTCTCTTCTCTCCCACATGAGTTGGTTTTTCAAACTAGCAAATGAGCTCTCCACCTTCTCATATATAGGCAAGCAAGACCAGGGTATAAGGGTCTTTGGACCAAACCTCCTTCACCCATCTCCAATCCACATTCTACCCATGTCCTCCCATGTGCTAGCCATGTCATCCCATGTGCTAGCACATAGCCACCATGTGCTCATGGGTTTCCCCATGGGTTTAACCCACCCATTAACCCACCGGTTTGATGCATGGGTTTAGTTCTTAACATTAATTCAAAATAAATCTATTTACTTCGTATAAAATTTATAGTATACGTCGTATTAATTCTCGTATCCTCCTCGTATTATACTCGTATAATAACTATTATTATTGATAAGTAGGTTTTATTCCTACGTATTGGCTATCTACTTGCTAGAACTATAGCTTAATCTCAAGAGTTTTAGTTACTTTAGATGCATTTTATCTTTATTTTGTAGGTTGCATGAAGGAAACTCTAATGTAAGCAAATGGCATGGATATGGCGTGATGGGAAGATGGCAAGCTTGTGGTGGAGTGAAGATGGAACTAGCAAGTGAAAGGGGCATGGAAGTGAAAAGAAGAAAGAACTTGAAGCTAGCAGCAGCAGCTAAAGGACCAGAAGTGCAGCAGCAAAAGACCATCAACATCCTGCAGAAAAACACAGCAGCATATAGAGCTTTGACACGGCGCGCCCGCGCCAGAAGGAGGATTCGACTAATAGCAGCGCGCCCGCACCCCACTTTGCCTACAGGGTGGCGCGGCCGCGCCAGTCAAATATTTCACAGTGTTGACTTTTCACTTAAAACTTTTGTAACGTGTTTTTCCATATAAGGGTGTAATTGCAAGTTACGAGACTATCTTCTAATCATTATTTTTATTATTCTAGGTTTTTGGAGAGTCAAAGAGAGTTCTTAGCTATTATTGCTACTTTTGGCTTCTCTCTGGTGTCTTTGATAGATTTTCATAATTAGGATTTTGATTTGGTTGATTGTGGATTTTGAACTCAGCTCTGAAGGTTTACATTAGAAGCAGAATTATCATATTTGCAATTTCTTAATCTCTTTGGTTCTCTTTGATTTCATATTAAATTCTCAATGCTTGGACAAACTCCCATAATGGTTATTGCTTCAGCGATGAACTAATCGCCATTATGGGATTCTAATGGAAATTTTTGCTTAATTCAAATTTCCATGCCTCTTTGTTGAATGTAATTTATTATGCAAGGATTGTCTAATATGGTGGTTTTAATTGATTAGATGCTTGATCACCATTGTATTAATTTGTATGAAATTGAAAAAGTAAGGACAAATTCAGATTTAGCCATATTAGCACGTGTTCATGAATTGTACATGTGATAGATTTCATGATTCATAATCCGGATAGACATATATCGGCTTACCTCGTGTAGTCATTTGAAAGAACTTGCACTTAAATCTATATTACTTGTAAATCACATAGGAATATAGTGAGTTAGGTAATATTGGATGTTCATAAAAATTCTATCTCTTTTGTGGATATTATGTGATTTGGGCATGGTATATCGAGAGATAGCCACGTTTCACCTTTATGCTCTCGACTAGCAATCTGAAATACTCAATTAGGCTTAACAAGAGGTGTATAATTTGAATGATGAATTAAGTGAAGTTAGAATCCCATATCTTCCTAATTTGAATCAGTCATTTGTTAATTAATTTGTTAATTGATAATCATTCTAGTTAACTAATTCACATTTTATTCACTCGTTTAAGTAGCCAGAAAAAATTACAAAGTTGTTGCATGTTAGATTAGAAATAATTACTTTTCTCTGTTGGAACGATACTTTACTTATCATATATTACGTGTGGACCACGTACACTTTCGTGTGTGTGACTGTTTTGCTAACACCGAAAAAAACCAACAAGTTTTTGGCACCGTTGCCGGGGAGCAATTTTTTATTTTTATTACTTTCGTCATCAATTAAAGTTAAATTTGTCTGACTTAAAAAATTCACATCTTATCTCATTCCTATTTTATTTTTCTTTTATTTTGGTACTCTTGGTTAGTATATGCACACTCGATCTACAAATTCTGCTTTGGTGCCTAGACAGGATAACATCAACGGGAAAGCTTGGAGATTGAACACACATACTACTAATACGCAAAAGGAAACTGAAACACTAGTACAAATGGCGGCCGATGAACATAGAGCATTGAGAGATTATTCTATGCCGAACATCAATGAGCTACAGTCGAGTATAGTCTGGCCAACAATAGTCGCAAATACCTTTGAGATCAAACCGGGAACAATACAGATGGTACAGAATACGGTTCAGTTTGGGGGTTCGGCTACTGATGATCCTAACGAGCATCTTCTTAGCTTTATTGAAATTTGTGACACATTCAAGTATAATGGTATGTCGGATGATACAGTGAGACTCAGACTCTTTCCTTTCACCTTGAGAGACAAGGCAAGGAGTTGGCTTCATTCGCTACCACTGGGTTCCGTGACTACTTGAGAGGACTTAGCACATAAGTTCTTAGCCAAATTCTTTCCTATGGCTAAAACTGCAAAGATGAGGAGTGCTCTTTCTCAATTTAAGCAACAACAAGGAGAATCTTTGTATGAGGCTTGGGAAGATATAAGGAGATGCTAAGGAAGTGTCCTCATCACGGGATGCCAAATTGAATGGTGATCAATACATTCTATAATGGTTTAGGATGGCAATATAGGCCGATCATTGATGATGCCGCAAGAGGAGCTTTATGGGCAAAGAGCTATGAGGAAGCTTATAATTTGATAGAAACCATGGCGGTGAATGACTTCCAAAATTTGACATCTAAAATGCCTCAACAAAATTTGTTGGGGTATTGGAAGTGAATTCCATCACGGCATTGTCAGCTCAATTGGCGGTGATGTCGAAGAAGATTGATTCTATGGCTGAAAATAAAATACAACAAGTTACCTTCATCTGTGAATTATGTGCGGGATCACACCCGACGAAACAATGTGCTATCACTGCATATTCGGTTCAATTTGTGAGCAACTACCAAAGGCCACAAAATCAATTTTAGAACTCATACCATCCGAACAATAGGAATCTTCCTAACTTCAGCTGGAGTAACAATCAAGGTCAACAACAACAACACCAACCTCAACAACAACAACACCCACAACAATAATATGCTCCTATATCATTGTACCCTCCCTAATTTCAACAATAGCAACATCAACATCATCCAGCTCCTGCTCCACAACAAGAAAATAAATCTGAGATGGAAGAGCTTATGTTGATGTTAAAGAGCCAACCGGTGGCAATCAAAACTCTGGAGAATCAGATGAGCCAAATGGCCAATATGTTGACTAACAAACCATAAGGAGCTCTACCAAGTAATACGGAAGCAAATCTAAGAAGGGACGGAAAGGAACAGTGTCAGGCCATTACCTTGAGATATGGGAAGCAGACTGCAGAAATTAGGCCTGGCGCGGCCGCGCCCCAGGAAGAAGGGAACACAGCGTGCCCGCACCAATCTGTAAAAAACTCTGATGATGTTTTGAATGAGGAAAGCCATGGGAAGCATGTAGTTGAGTCAGAAAAGAAGGAATCAGTAGAGAAATCCAATGTTGTACCACCAGTTGTGTACCCTCCTGTGCCATACCCTCAGAGACTCCAGAAGCAGAAACTAGATAAACATTTTGCTAAGTTCTTGGAGGTGTTTAAGAAGCTGCAGATTAATATACATTTTGCAAAAGCGTTGGAATAAATGCCAAGCTATGCCAAGTTTATGAAAGGTATTCTGTCAAGGAAGAAGAAACTGGAAGACTATGAAACGATTGCCTTAACGGAAGAATGCAGTGCAGTGTTGCAATGGAAACTACCTCTGAAACTCAAAGATCCAGGCAGTTTCATGATACCTTGCTCCATCGGAAGATTGTCGTTCAACAAATGCCTATGTGACTTGGGGGCGAGCATCAATCTGATGCCTCTATCGGTGTTTACATAGTTGGGATTGCCGGCTCCTAAGACGACAACCATATCATTGTAGCTTGCCGATAGGTCCATCATATATCCGAGGGGTATTGTAGAAGAGGTCCTGGTGAAAGTGGACAAGTTTATCTTCCCTGCCGACTTCATTATTCTAGACTATGAGGAAGACAAGGACATACTAATTATTCTGGGGAGACCATTTCTAGCTACTGGACGAACACTCATCGACGTATAGAAGGGAGAACTTACAATGAGAGTTTAGGACCAAGATGTTACTTTCAATGTATTCAAAGCTATGAAATTTCCCACTGATGAAGAAGAGTGTTTTCAGATTGATGCAGTCAGCAGAGTACTGAATGAAGAGGCCAAGAAAGTGATGAACATTGATCCATTAGAGAGTGCTTTACTAGGGGATTCTGACATGGAGGATACATGTGTTGTGGAATATGTGAAAATTCTGATCACAGTGCCACAAATGAGAAAATTCAAGATTTTGATTGAACCACTAGGACATACAGGGGAGACATTAGAGCGTCTTAAACCTTCTCTTGAGATGCCTCCTGCTCTTGACCTTAAACCTCTTCCTAATCATCTAAGGTATGCATTTTTGGGTGAATCGTCAAAGTTGCCTGTTATAATTGCTTCTGCCCTAACATCTTATCAGGAAAGTAAGATGTTGCGAGTGCTACGGGAATTTAAATCTGCTATTGGGTGGACCATAGCGGATATCAAGTGGATAAGCCCCTCATTCTGCATACATAAGATACTTCTTGAGGATAACAGTAAGCCAACAGTGGAGCAATAGAGCAGATTAAATCCCATAATGAAAGAGGTTGTCAAGAAAGAAATCCTGAAGTGGTTGGATGCCGAAATCATATACCCAAAATCAGACAGCTCATGGGTGAGTCCGGTGCAATGCGTTCCGAATAAGGGAGGCATGACTGTAGTGTCCAACAAAAACAACGAATTAATACCTACCAGAACAGTCACAGGGTGCAGGGTCTATATGGATTATCGCAAATTGAACAACGCGACTAGAAAGGACCATTTCCCTCTCCCGTTCATTGACCAGATGTTGGATAGGTTAGCGGGACATGACTATTACTGCCTCTTAGATGGCTATTCGGGGTATAATCAAATAGTTATAGCCCCGGAAGATCAAGAAAAGACAACCTTCACGTGCCCCTATGGAACTTTTGCGTTCAAGAGGATGTCTTTTGGTTTATGTAACGCTCTAGCCACATTTCAGAGATGTATGATGGCAATATTCTCCGACATGGTTGAGCAGAATATGGAAGTCTTCATGGACGAGTTTTCAGTCTTTGGGGACTCATTTGACATATGCTTGGAGAATCTGGTATTGGTATTGAAGAGGTGTGTTGAGACCAATTTAGTGTTGAATTGGGAAAAGTGCCATTTTATGGTACAAGAAGGAATTATCCTCGGGCACAAGGTTTCAGGGAAAAAGTTGGAGGTGGAAAGAGCAAAGCTGGAGACTATTGAGAGCTTACCGCCACCAACTTCAGTGAAAGGGGTCCGTAGTTTCCTTGGGCATGCGGGGTTCTATCGTCGATTCATAAAGAACTTCTCAAAGATCATAAAGCCATTATGCAGTTTGCTTGAGAAAGATGTCCCGTTTAAGTTCGACGAGGATGTTTAGCAGCTTTTGAGCACTTGAAGAAAAGATTGACTACGGCACCCATTATCATAGCTCCCGACTGGTCATTGCCATTTGAACTGATGTGTGATGCGAGTGACTTTGCTGTGGGAGTTGTTTTGGGGCAACGCATGGACAAGGTTTTTTATGTTTTCTACTATACCAATAAGACCCTGACGGATGCTCAACTAAATTACACTACCATAGAGAATGAGCTTTTAGCAGTGGTGTATGCATTCGACAAATTCCGTTCATACCTGATTGGCACAAGAGTAGTCGCTAATACCGATCATGCTGCTATCAGGTATCTGATTTCTAAGAAAGATGCAAAGCCCGTCTCATTCGATGGATTCTTTTTCTACAGGAGTTTGATTTGGAAATCAAAGACAGAAAGGGTACCGAAAACCAAGTGGCGGACCACTTATCTCGACTAGAGAATCTGGGAAAGGACACGAACAATAGAGTTATGATTAATGAGCCCTTCCCGGATGAACAGTTGTTTGTGGTGAAAGGAGAAATGTCATGGTTTGCGAATTTTGCAAACTTTTTAGTGAGCAACATTATCCCTCCTGATTTGACAAGACCCCAAAAGAAAAAGTTTTTACATGATGTCAAATGGTACATGTGGGATGAGCCTTATCTGTTTAAGCAGTGCGCAGACAGAATGATCAGGCGATGTATCCCACACAGTGAGACGGAGAGCATACTCCAGGGTTGCCATGCATCAGTCTACGGGGGAAATTATGGGGGAAAGAGGACAGCAGCCAAGGTGCTTCAGAAAGGATTTTATTAACCGACTCTTTTCAAAGATGCTTACAACTTTGTACAGAAATGTGACCAATGCCAGCGGGTAGGAAATATCTCCAAACAAAATGAGATGCCCTTGAACATAATCTTAGAGGTTAAGATATTTGATGTTTGGGGTATAGACTTTATGGGGCCGTTTGTATTCTCGTGCCAAAATCTGTACATCTTACTGGCAGTGGACTATGTGTCCACGTGGGTGGAAGTAGCAGCTTTGCCAATGAATGATGCTAAGGTGGTCTTGAGATTTTTACAGAAGAGTATACTCACAAGATTCGAGACACCTAGGGCTATCATTAGTGATGAAGGCACTCACTTCTGCAACAGACAGTTTACGGCATTATTAGCTAAGTATAGGATGAATCACCGTGTCGCCACTACTTACCATCCCTAAACGAACAGCCAAGCTGAGGTCTCCAATCGTGAGGTAAAAAGGATCTTAGAGAAAATTGTCAATCCTACAAGGAAAGATTGGTCCCTCAAACTCGATGATGCAGTGTGGGCATACAGGACTGCGTACAAGACACCGCTGGGATGTCACCGTATCAGCTAGTATATGGGAAAGACTGCCATCTTCCCATGGAACTTGAGCACAAAGCCTACTGGGCCATTAAAAAGCTGAACTTCGATCTCAAAGCTGCAGGGGAGAAGCGACTTCTATAATTAAATGAGTTGGATGAATTCAGACTGCAGGCTTACGAAAACTCAAAGCTGTACAAGGAAAAGGTGAAAAAGTGGCACGACCGTAAAATCATGGAAATGAAATTTGAGTCGGGGTAATCAGTGTTGTTGTTCAACTCTCGTCTTCGACTTTTCCAGGGAAAACTCAAATCGAGATGGTCAGGTCCTTTCACGATAAAACCTGTGTATCCACACGGTGCAATTGAGATTTTTGGACAATACCCGGACAAACCATTCAAGGTTAATGGGCAGAGATTGAAGCACTACTATGGGGGCGAAGTCGATCGACAGAAAGCCTCCTTGATCCTTTCCACTACATTAGCTTATCTGAGAAAGTTGAGCTATTTGACTATAAACAAGCGCTCGATGTGAGGCAACCCATCCATTCTCTTCTCCCTGTCATTTAATTTTTGTTACTTATCTATTCCCCCCCCCCCCATGTTTAATTCTGAAAATCAGAAAAATTTTGCAAATTTTGAGAGGAATACAGGTGCATAAAAGATTGACACATTTCAAACATAAAATTATTGTGCATAGATACATAGTCCATTTTTGGGTTTGGAATAATATTATATCTCATTTTTGAATGCCTCTTATTGTAGGAATTGAGGAAATTGCTAGATAGCTGCACAGATCCATGTTGCTAAAATATTTCAAGGTCAGCACCAGGGCAGCGCGGCCGCGCCCTCCTCAAGGAAAAACTTAGCGCACCCGCTCCAATACCTAAAGATTAGCAATCACAGCGCGGCCGTGCCTATTCACAACTACCCCACGGCGGGCCCGCGCCATTCTCCAAAAAACTGCCGTGTTTAAAATTTTTAAAATTTGATCCGTGCCTTATAACTTATGCCATTTGGTTGAATTCTCATACACAACCCATATCATATATAGACTCCTTCTCCTAGTATAAATCCTCTCCATAACCTAGTCTAATCTCCACACGACTACTACACTATACCCATAGAACCGATCTTCTCCATCATCTACAATCACTCCCACGATCTCTCCTCCACTACTCCATCATTCTCATGTTCTGTCTAGCATCTAGCCACTACATCATACCATTCACCATCCTAAATTTTTGAAAAGTTAGGGTTTGCATACACAGGGTTTGTATTAGTTAGGGTTTGTGCAACAGATTTCATAGGCAAGATTGGGGATTTTTGTTTGGACTCACAACTTAAGGGTTACAAGTGTCAATTTCTGCAGAATATTATGGGACCAAAGAGGGCTCGATCCGTCACTCCTGAATCATCCGCTAACAGTAGCCAGGATGAGAATGTCCTGGACTTGACCAGGTTTATCAACCTCTCGTTGCAAACTTAGTATTACAGGATTGCGGCAAAGTCGTTTGTTAAGAAGCGGGGGCTGAAGCCGACCAAAGCCGACGAGCAGATGATAGAAATGATTAGAGAAAGATCTTGGCTTGGGGTTGTGGCAACACCTGTGCCTGCTTCGATGGCCATAATTCGGGAATTTTATGCAAATGCCAGGGAAACACAGAGCATCATCTCATTCGTGCGGGGCAAACAAGTCAACTATCTACCACCGGTGATCCATGACGTGTATCACTTGCCCACACTCCCGGCTGGACAAGAAAACTGGGTGGTGGTGGGGCGATTTAAGACAGACCTAGATAGGGTGATCACCAACTTATGCGTGCCAGGCACCCAATGGAATCTTAAGTCGGGCACTGATACAAAGACCAACTTCCCCAGCTTAGCACTGAATCGCTATGCCAAAGTGTGGAATCATTTCATATGCACCAATCTGATGCCTTCCACCCACCAGTATGATATCACAGCTGACAGAGCCACTATTCTATGGGGGATCATCACGGGTAAATATATCGATATTGGACATTTGCTTCATCAGTCCATGCTGCGCTATATGAGAGGAAGCACCACCAGTGGGATTCTGCACGCATCAGTCGTGACACATCTATGTGCCCAGGCAAGAGTTGAGTGGGATGACAAGCAAGTGTAGATGTCGAGCCAGGACATCACTCATACCACAATCAAGAAATATGGAGAGTGGAATGGTGGCACAGCACAGCCACAAGGCAAAGGATTCATACTACCTACTCCTCCACCAGTGGCTCCACCACAGCCATCAGAGGCCGTCGGCCCTCCTCCAGCCAGTACAGCGAGCTAGGATCACCAGATGAGGCACCTGCAGGCAAGGATGGATGCGCTACACTGCAACTTCACGGCATATGCCGATGGACTGTCTCGTGCACTAGGTGAGGTATTTGCTCAGTAGGGGACGATAGTGGAGTGGCCAGTGTTCGACTCCACCATGACTTATCCACCGATAGATTCACCACCCGAGGCACAGTCGGGTGGCCATGCCAATACTTAGGGGAGTTTCTAACCCTTTATCTTCATTGAGGGCCATGTCTATAGTAAGTTTGGGAGTATTGGGTTGTAGTTAGTAGTATTGCATTGTAGTTAGTTGCATATAGTAGTAATGCATGTTTAGGTTGCATAGTAGTTTGCATTTTATTACTTATTAGTTAGTTAGTTTGCATGAGAAATTTTGTTTTATTAGTTATGTGTTTAGTTGCATTGCATAACATGATCCCATGATTGAGTCTATTAAATTTCAGTCTGGCCGATGATGATATTAAAATATTATAGATTTTTGAAACACTGTTGATAGTTAAGCTTAGTTATAATTTCATACATGATGAATTCTCTACCTATTGCTTTGATGTTACCGGATAGCACGTCATTGTTATTATCTGCTTGTTGGTTAGATTAGCACATGCATGTCTTCTGAGGGGAAAATTTTATTTTTAATGATAGAATTATGTAGAAAATGAGTAATGACCATAATGACGCAGAAATTTAAGTTTGGGGAAAAACATTGGGTATGCATGATAAAATGAAAAAGAAAAAGAAAAAAAATAAAATAAAATGAGAAAAAGAAAAAAAAAGAATAAACACCTTAACAAGCTAAGTATTGTGGCCTTTGATACTCAAGCAAGTACGCCCTAAAGACTTATGGTTTGGGAGTCGTTGGTCGAAAGCTCGTTAAATGGGTATCATTGAAAAGCCTAAGAGGGCTTGGCATTGCACAATCGGGTGTAACCACGGAAATGTGCGAATATCACCCTCGTGAGTGAATAAAAGCAGAATAAACCCTTTGTTAACCCTTAGTTTGGATTGATGTGTTGGATTGGTTGTTGTTTCATATATGCTCAACTTTCTTAACTTAAAACCTCAGTTTTCTTCCTTAGAAGCATAGCATGTGGAATTTTCACCTTTATCAAGCTTATTTGTGAATATAGCACACACACTACATCTTGGCCAGCAGGTTTTGATTTGCAGATTGTATGTCCTTATGACTTTAGCTTGGTTTGATGCTTTGTTCATAGATCTTGTTATTTCTCTGAGGCACATCTTATTGGAATTCATAATCTGACTTGAAATTGGGCTTTATTATCATAATAGTATAGTTGCATAGCATATAGATTGTATTTATGTTTGTTGCTTGAGGGCAAGCAATAGTTCAAGTTTGGGGGTATTTGATAAGTAGGTTTTATGCCTACGTATTGGCTATCTACTTGCTGGAACTATAGCTTAATCTCAAGAGTTTTAGTTACTTTTGATGCATTTTATCTTTATTGTGTAGGTTGCATGAAGGAAACTCTAATGTAAGCAAATGGTATGAATATGGCGTGATGGCAAGATGGAAAGCTTGTGTTGGAGTGAAGATGGAACTAGCAAGTGAAAGGGGCATGGAAGTGAAAAGAAGAAAGAACTTGAAGCTAGCAGCAGCAGCTAAAGGACCAGAAGTGCAGCAGCAAAAGACCAGCAAGCATCCTGCAGAAAAACACAGCAGCGCGGCCTCGCCAATATAGAGCTTTGACACGGTATGCCTGCGCAAGAAGGAGGATTCGACCAGCAGCAGCGCTCCTGCGCCCCACTTTGCCTATAGGGTGGCACGGCCGCGCCAGTCAAATATTTCACAGTGTTGACTTTTCACTTAAAACTCCTGTAACGTGTTTTTCCATATAAGGGTGTAATTGCAAGTTACGAGACTATCTTTTAATCGTTATTTTTACTATTCTAGGTTTTTGGAGAGTTACAGAGAGTTCTTAGCAATTATTCCTACTTTTGGCTTCTCTCTGGTGTCTTTGATAGATATTCATAATTAGGGTTTTAATTTGGTTGATTGTGGATTTTGAACTCAGCTCTGAAGGTTTACATTAGAAGCAGAATTATCAGATTTGCAATTTATTAATCTCTTGGTTCTCTTTGCTTTCATATTAAATTCTCAATGCTTGGACAAACTTCCATAATGGTTATTGCTTCAGTAATGAACTAATCACCATTATGGGATTCTAATGGAACTTTTTTCTTAATTCAGATTTCTATGGCTCTTCATTGAATGTAATTGATTATGCAAGGATTGCCGAATATGGTGGTTTTAATTGAGTAGATGCTTGATCACCTTCTACTATATTAATTTGTATGAAATTGAAAAAGGAAGTACAAATTCAGATTTAGCCATATTAGCATGTGTTCATGAATTTTACATGTGATAGATTTCATGATTCGTAATCCGGATAGACATATACCAGCTTACCTCGTGTAGTCATTTGAGAGAGCTTGCACTTAAATCTATATTACTTGTAAATCACATAGGAATATAGTGAGTTAGGTAATATTGGATGTTTATATAAATTCTATCTCTTTTGTGGATATTATGTGATTTGGACATAGTATATCGAGAGATAGCCACATTTCACCTTTGTGCTCTCGACTAGTAATCTGAAATACTCAATTAGGCTTAGCAAGAGGTGTATAATTTTAATGATGCATTAAGTGAAGTTACAATCCTATATCTTCCTAATTTGAATCAGTCGTTTGTTAATTAATTTATTAGTTGATAATCATTCTAGTTAACTAATTCACATCTCATTCACTAGTTTAAGTAGCCAGAAATAATTACAAAGTTGTTGCATGTTAGATTAGAAATAATTACTTTTCTCCGTGGGAACGATACTTTACTTATCATATATTACTTGTGGACCACGTGCGCTTGCGTGTGTGTGACTGTTTTGCTAACACCGAAACAAGCCAACAATTATACTCGTATTCTTTAAGGACCGTAAATTTTATACGATTATATTTTTACGACTAAAATTTTTATTTTATTATTATCAGTATTGTTATCATTGTGAGCATGCGTGAGATGAATTTAACAGCTTAGTCAAGTGAGTTATTTTAAATGGGCAAAGTAACGTACAGGGAGCAAAGATGGATAACTGATCAAAACCCTATGTTGAATAAGGATTATTAAATTAATACGGTTATTATTATAATTGTATTTATAATTATGTGTAGGTACAGTATGTGATTAATGATTAGGTGTTGATCAGATGAGGCATAACATTAGTAAACCCTAATTCCATATTTGGGAACATCCACCCTAAATGGTAACCCTAAACCCTAATAAGAAATTATAACCCTAATTAGGGTTATAAATAGGAAATTATGATGTAATATATTGAATATTATGTGATGGTTATATTTGTTTATTATATAAACAAATAAAAAAAACTAATGTAACCTAATTATATATTAGGAATAAAAAATTGAATAACTTAAGTGTTATGGTATGAGAGAATAATAGTATTTAAAATATATACTAACCCTTAGAGATTTATTTTATACATCTCAATTAATTAATTTTATAACCTAAGTAAAGCAAGTCTAATTGAGTTATGAAATTAAAGATACGTGAGTAAGGATTTAAATTATAAATGTGTATAATGGAAACCCTAACTAAATGATTAGGGTAGGATAAAAATTAAAAGTATTGAACTATGTGGAATTCATGGCCCAAGGGATTAATTTGCAAGCCCAAGATAAATTAGTTAAAGACCAATCCTTTAGCCCAATGGGAGAGGGGACATTCTGGGCCTTTAGTAAGCTAATTAAGGCTTTGGGCCATGTTAGTTTGCCTAGCCCAAACAATTAGTTAGGAAGCCTAAAAAGAATTAAAGGTCTGACCCAATCTTAGTCCAATGAGGATTTATTTAGTAACCCAAAATAATGGGATATGTGCTAACAGAATAACTATGGTTAGGAACTATCCATACTTGAGTTAAATGTAGGAAAATATTGGTATATAAAGGTGGGCCCCACTAGTAATGATGGGTGATGATCGTTAAGAAGTTTCCTAGGAAATTTCCTTGAAGTTGCAAAAGACTATTTTTTCCTAACATAAAATTATTAATGACTGTTGTGTCCTAGGAAGGATGTGACGCCCCCAAATCCGGGTTCCCTAACCTCGGGTTTGGTGCTCACGATTCATCATACAGCTATCATCTAACTATCCATTCATTTATAAAAAAATAATTCATAACATTACTTAATACAACTTATAACAATATCCCAGGTTAACTAACCTTGACATAACTTACATACCCTTATGTATCCAAAATGTTTACATAATTAATTTACATAATATAGCATAACCATTAAAAGTTGACAATAACTACTCCTGAGCCTTGCCTTTGCCTTTGTCCCTATTAGAACTTTTTGCTACCTCGGCCTTAGATGAAATATTTATTTAAGCAAGGGTGAGCAACAAGTTTGCTCAGCAAGTTAAAGTATACAATAAAGGATATATATATCATGAATAGGAGAGTCTAGCTTCTATAGAACTTCAACAATAATCAAAGGGCTTTGAAGTAGCTGAAGAATAATTCAATCTCAATAATAAAACTTTCTCAAATTTCATACTGAATAACATCTCAAGGATGAAAGAGTAAAATTCTTTCAAAGATTCAATAATATTCAAGTAAATATGAAGAATTAACAATACTGCAATAATATTCAATAAAGTGGGATATTCCTAGATTTCATGCTGAGTGATCACAAAAGGATCATGAACTAGTAGAGGAATTATTAGTTATTAAAACTAAATTACCTCAGGAATATAAGTTAGTTATAAAAACTAAACTATACTCCTCTGTAAGTACCTGGAGCGGCCAACTCCTTTGTACCTTATATTTTGCATAATACTCAATAATAGCGCAAAGGTCGATTTACGACAATAAAGTTTGTTCATCTCAGTCTTACATTATGAGTCCATACCACAACAATATGGTTTGGATTGCTTTCAAAGAAATACTTTGATTTTAACATATAATATCAATATTGATCTAGCCAAAAATCAATGGCATAGATCTTCTAATAATAAATCAGTTCATAAAAAATAGAACGTTTCATGCTTTAACAAATATTAGTCTCGCCAAAACAATTAGCTAAGACATGGCTCATAAACAGTTCAAATAATAGAACAAGAATCAATTGCACTTTGTGCGAATAAAAATAAGCATTATAGATGTGAATAATTATCAATAATTATTCACAGATCATGCTTTGTAATATATAACTCAAGTTGAGTTAGGAAACTTGCAATAAATGCAAATTTTCAATAATAGTCTTAGATGTGGAATAATCAACAATAATTATCCACTATCATGCTTGAAAAATAATAACTCAAGTTTGAGTTAAGGAACTTGCCTGAATCGTTGACTACTACTACGCAATTTAAGTTAACTTCTTTTGTAAGACCTATCATTAATAAGATCGATCTCTTAATTAGCACCACATATCTCACTTATAATATTTATCTAACATGTAATTTCATAATCAAACATTAGATAACACCTTATCACTATACATGACATAATTTCAGCGTTATAATTATTTACAAAATAAATATTCATCAACTATATTTAAAATAAATTGAGCATTATAACTGCTTGTAAAATGAATATTCGTTTACTATGTTTGAAATAAATCGAGCATTATAACTGCTTTATAAAATGAATATTCGACTATTCTATTTGAGATAATTTCAGCATTATAACTGCTTGTAAAATGAATATTCTTACTAAATACTTGAAGCAAATCGGACATAGTAACCTCTTATAAAAGTATATTTTCTACTTTATAAGAGAAATAAATCGGACATTATAACTGCTTGTAAATAGAACTTTTGTACTATATACTTAAAATAATTTGGGCATTATAACTGCTTATAAAAGTATATATAAAGAAGAATGAAAATAATAACCACTAGAGTAAATACCTCTAGAAGTTGCAAGCTTTAACTACTCCTTTGAAATCTTGAAACTCACCAAAAACTTTTTTCTCTCTATGTCGACGCCGGGCAGAAAATCAAGTCCTCGGTCTCCCTTTTGTTAAAGGAGAAGGTCTCTTTTTTCTCTTTTGGAGTTGTTTGCCCTCGTCTCTTATCCGTGGGACGAGAGAGGAGTGCCCCGATTTCCCTATTTTATTCTTTTCCCTTTCGCTTTCGCTTTGTCTTTAGGGTTCTGTTTTAAAGGGTGAATTTCGTAGGAAACCGGTACCAACATATGTGTAGACGATTTTGAAAGATTGATTTTATTGATTGGACCGATTGAGACAGAGTCGCTAGTTGGTATTTTGGAAATGGATGTACCAACTCATCCGAGTTTTAATAGTTTTTTGCAAGATGGTCCAATGCATGACTCTTTGATTTGATCTTGAAACCCGAGATTCGTGGAATCCGAGGGCTAGGTTAAGCGGGGGGAAGGTGTTAGGCACCCCCCGACTCTCGTGCAAGCACGGTACCGCATCTTATTGATTTTTTTATGCAAAAAATGTGTGTGTGTGTTTGATTTTGAAAGCTTTATTAGTAGGTTTCTAAGTCTTTTTGGTGACTTAAAAGTAGTGTTGTACCTCTTTTGCGCCTAGGTACGAAGGATTTGATTTAATCAAAAGTTCATTTTTAGCAAGATATATGAATTGAAATGAGGTTTTAGAAAGTAAGGTTTTCAAATCCTTTGCCCAACTAGGAATCGAGGACTTCGATACTTCCTTTTATTCTTTACGTTAATTACGTGATCTACCCTGAATCGCTTTATTTCATCAAAAGCTCTCCTCCTTTAACAAAAGGGAGACCGAGGACTTGATTTTCCGCCCGGCGTCGACAGGTGGCGACTCTGCTGGGGATAAAAGAGGGCTTAAGCCGCGATCAAACTTTTTGATTTTCATTCTGCATATGCATTTGTGGGAATGATCTTTGTGTGTGTCAATCTTTTAGCATTTTGTATTAGTGCCTCACACAATATATTAGTGCTTCGCACAATGTCATCATATTACATGCAGTGAGGACGTGAATGTATGTTGTGTGGTACCTCCATTAAGGGGCAATCCCGTCAGTTGTTTATTACTGGACTCCTATGGATGTTTCTATTGTGAGGCTCAGGAAAGGCACCACTCAGATCCGCTCCAATCGAAACATGGATGTTTTTATCAAGTAGATTGCGAAGATCTGGGAACCAACTTCAAACAGCCCGTGAGAGTAACCCTAAGATAGGTCAGCCTCTGATAAACCAAATGCGCGGTGTGCTTCTTCATGCCCCATTTAAATCTTTCGCGTATATAAATGACCGTTATCTTGAACTGTCATACATACATCTTTCACACCCTGTCATCAATTCGACTAACTCGTTGTATTGCAGGAAAAGATTAAAAAAACCATTAAGCTGATGCATAGCATATCATGCATCCCTATCCACCAGTATTCAGTCTAAACTAGATATCGGTTGTTGTGCAGATTGGTCCTAAAACCCGATCTCGAGCCAAAAAGGCCCTTTCACCAGTCCAGATGGCTGAAGCAAGTTCATCAGAACCCATCCCAGTATCTCGAGATAAATTTGAGGAGTTTAAGAAGCAAATGGCCGAGATGACGACTCTGTTAAAAGAATAGTGCAAACTATCTCAGGAATCTAAACACAAGAGTTCAACTGAATCCTCTGTGCAAGGAGACATGAAAGTACCCAAAAAGGATGGTGATACCCATACGTCCACACCTATATCTCCCCTCGATGTTGAAGTACCCAAGGAGGCCCCGATCCAGAAGATGACACGGGACATCACAAACCTCCGGGAGGATAAAGACACTGGAGATATTAGGAAGAAGGTTAGACAGATGGAAGACGTTATTCGGTCTATGAAAGGGACGGGATCCCAAGGGAGCGTAAATTACTCGGATCTGTGTATTTTCCCAAAGGCGAGATACACGGATAAGTTTTAAGTCCCCGAGTTCAAGAAATACAATGGACTGGGAGACCCGTACACTCACTTGAAAGTCTACATAGGTGAACTTGGAACTTACGCTGAGGATGAAAACCTCAGGATGCAGCTGTTTCAGAAGAGCCTTACCGGTGAAGCCCGCACGTGGTACGCATGGATAGACAATTCCAAAGTCAGAGGTTGGGAAGATTTGGCCCATGCTTTCCTCAACCAATACAGTTTTCAATACTAGATGGCACCTGATCGCTACCAGGTTACCAAAGCTAGAAAGCTGGGCAATGAATCATTCAAAGAATACGCGCAGCAGTGGAGGCGAATGGCGGCCCAAGTCAACCAACAAATGGATGAGGGTGAGATGGTGACCACCTTCATTGATATACAAGAAGCCCCTTTCTATGAGAGATTCCTCGCCGGGTTAGGAAAATCCTTCTCTAAAATGATCAAACACGGGGAAATGGGAGAAATGGGTTTGAAGTCTGGAAAATTCAAAGACCTCGCTGCTCTGGAAGTCGTAGCCGAGCACATATAGTAGGGAAATTATGCAAGCGCTCCCAAGAGAGGATCAAAGAGGAAGGAAGAAGATGTCTCGTTAGTATTGCAAGGACAATCAGCTAACAAGAGCCCTAACTCACCTATCTAGAGTCAGAACCCTCATCCAGCGAATTTTTGAAATCCTACAGCAATGAAAGTTGGGGAAAACAAGCGAAAAAGGATATTCACTCCTTTAGGAGACTCCTTGGAAAATATATTAGCCCTACTGATCGCCCAGAAGAAGATTGTTGAGCTTGCTCCACCTTCCGATCCAAATGGAAGGCAATTCGATTCCAGCAAGAAGTGCACCTACTATTCCAACTCACCGGGGCATGATACTCAAGAGTGTGACGCCCCCAGAATAGGTCCATTCAACCCAACCCATTCTGAGTCGCCAAATACATGGTACAGAATTCAAATACAAACTTTATATCATACGGTCGTGCAAAATACGACCACACAACTGTGAGTCTCAGTACAAATATGTAGAAAATATTAAGATTCAAACTAAGTCCTCATTACAATTATTATCACACTATTTATCAGAAATAGTGAGGACTACTACTGCTCTAACTCGGACCATCACTCTGTCCCCCGACTAGTCCCCGCAACATTCTCATTTCCTGAAGAGGACAACAGATGAAAAGGGTGAGCTCAACTAGCCCAGTAAAGAATATTATGACTAAGATAATGAAAAATAAATTATTGTTAGTCTTCAACAGTTCAGATAAAATATTATGGACAACAAGTTTTAGATCAATATTCGCAGCGGAAATAACAAATCATTAGAAGAGTTAAGTAGAGAATGAAGTCTGCTATCTTCTATGATTTAAAAGTCCATCACCAATATTTTATCCCTGTAACATCAATCAATATACATCTCGAATCAATATTCATCTTTGCACTACAGGCCAAAGATATTCATTTGCATCATCAGTAGTCATGTTCATCTCAACACCTGTCATCTTTGCACTACAGGCCAAAGATATTCATCAGGTAATCATTCATCTTTGCTCTACAGGCCAAAGATATTCAGTTACATCAACTTTTAGGACTGAGGATGATGAAAAACATTTTAAACAAAACGAATCCAGTGAGATAAAAGACAAAGATTAGGGAATCGTCATTTAGTTTATCCAAATTCAAGAATAATCCATAATAATACTTTGTGAAGCAAAATTCAAGAATAAAGCCCAAAACTTGGATACAATCAAAGATAGTAACCTTAACAGACAATTTGGACAATTAGAAGAAAAATAAATTTTCTCGTGAATAGTGCCGTATACGTGAATAGTGCCGTATACGTGAATAGTGCCGTATACGTGAATAGTAACCCCGACGGGAAAAATAAGAATTTCATAACAAAATTCATGACAATATTTCTGTATAATGATATTGAAAAGAATAACATCATTTACGAAAGAAAATAACATCCCTTACCTCAAAAAGATAGTACCTCTGACTGGAATATCGGATATAATATTGACGGAAACTTGCGCTGAATACTAATACTCAAAGTATAGAAATACTCACAAAAATACGCTCGATATTATAGAGAGAGAAAACTTCGAATTCTGGTGTGATTTTCAATTCTAACCTAAGCACCCTATTTATAGGAAAAACTTAGGATGCCAAAGGAGACTAAAATAATAAAATAATATTATTTTTACAAAACTTCTCCAGCCGCCGGCTGCTTCAAACATCTGATTTTTTTCAACAAAACAACAAAAGTGGGGCCCACCATTTATAAAATAATATTTATTTTTCGAAACTTCAATAATTCATAATAAATAGCCCCTTTGTCAGAAAAATACAAATGATGTGTCCTTCTATAGGAAATTTAATTCTCTACAACTTTGCAGAAGAAAATTTTTCCAAATTCCCAACATAAATTATCCGAAATCCATAAACGGATGATTTTTCACACCAAAATACTGATAAAAACACATCAGCACAAATTCCTTCTTTTATATCCACAAAATAAATATTTCCTTATCATATAAATCAATAATTAATTATTCACAAATAATATTATAGAACTACAATATTGACAACCAGGTCGTTCCCAGGACAGAGGGGGCCTTCCGATAAGGACTTCTCCTTACTGGCGCGCAATTAAATAACCCCTCCTAGACAGAACTTCCTTAGACATTGTCAATAATGCTATCTAATAATATTATTCAAATAATATGAATTATTGAGTTGGTAACGTGAAATACCGTGCAACGACAATTATTGAATCAATACTACAAAATATCAACTGTAGTCATTATTGAATCAATCATAAAAAAAATAGCAACGTAGCAATTATTGAGTCAATAAAATATCAATGCAGCAATTATTGAGTCAATAATATAAAATATCAACGTAGCAATTATTGAGTCAATAATATAAAATATTGAACAGTAAATACTGTAACAATAATTGAGTAGGTTCCTTCTCACGTAAGACTCAATAATTCGAAATACTGTGCAATACCGTGTGCTACTGCGCACCACCGCGTACTGTATTTTAACCACCGGGTATTTCAACAGTACTAACGGTAACAACTACGACGTTATCTTGTAAAAAGTTATTTCTGTCGCTTTCTATATCCGACAGTTATTCCGTTGTGGGGTCCACAAATAACTGCGCCGTCGTACGAATATTCCCCGACAACAAGAATATTCCACGACCAAACGAATATTCCCCGACAACAAGAATATTTTATAACCACTTGCTCATTTTAAAAATATTTGCACATTTCACCCATAACTTTCATATTTATCAAGTCAACACCTTACTATTTCGAAATAATATATAAAGAAAATTAAATCTTTATTCATAAAAGTTGGGGTCTTACAACCTCCCCTCCTTATGAAATTTCGTCCTCGAAATTGACGTACGTACCTGGTATGTCGAAAAGGTGAGGATACCTCGCTTTCATTTCCGATTCCAACTCCCAGGTCATTTCCTCAATTGCATGGTTTCTCCACAAAACTTTAACTTGAGGTATAATTTTCGAGCGTAGGACATGCTCCTTCCTATCCAAGATCTTGACAGGTACCTCCTCGTACGTTAAATCTTCAGCTATCTCGTCTGGTTCTAACTCAATAATGCGGTTTGGATCCTTCACATATTTACGTAACACGGATATGTGAAACACGTTATGAACACGAGACATGCTTGGAGGTAAAGCGAGTCTATAAGCCACATTTCCTATTCGGTCAAGAATCTCAAATGGACCAATGAATCGTGGATTGAGCTTTCCTCTCTTCCCGAACCTCGTAACTCCTTTCCACGGAGCAATACGTAGTAACACATGGTCCCCAACATTAAATTCCACGTCTTTTCGATGAAGATCTGCATAACTCTTTTGTCGATCCTGTGCCGTCTGTATACGTTGTCGGATTATTTGGATCTTTTCTGTAGTCATACGTACTAACTCTGGTCCCAACAATGTTGCTTCACCCACCTCATCCCAACATACTGGAGAACGACACTTTCTCCCATACAACGCTTCGAATGGAGCTACACCTATACTTGCCTGATAACTGTTGTTGTAGGAGAATTCCACCAATGGTAAATACTTATCCCAACTCCCTTTGAAGTCTAGAACACAGAGTCTCAATAGATCTTCAAGAGTTTGGATAGTCCTTTCCGATTGTCCGTCTGTTTGAGGATGATAAGCCGAACTGAATCGTAAATCCGTACCCATAGCTTTCTGCAAACTGATCCAAAATTGTGAAGTAAATCTGGGATCACGATCCGAAACTATGGATACTGGCATGCCATGCAATCTCACAATCTCATTCACGTACATATGAGCAAGACGTTCAAGGGAATAAGTCTCTCGTATCGGCAAGAAATGAGCAGACTTGGTTAATCTATCAACAATAACCCAAATCGCATCTAAGCCTTGAGAAACCTTGGGAAGACCCGTAACGAAATCCATCGTAATGTGTTCCCACTTCCATTTCGGAATCTCCAGTGGTTGCAATGGACCCTTCGGTACTTGATGCTCCGCCTTTACACGTTGACAAGTTAAACATCTAGAGATGAACTCCGCGATCTCTCTCTTCATATTGCTCCACCAAAATGTATGTCGAAGATCACGATACATTTTAGTACTCCTAGGATGGATCGCAAACGGTGTGTTGTGTGCCTCCATCATGATTCTATACTTCAAGTCAGAATCGTTAGGAATACAAAGTCTGGAGTTGACTCGAAGTATTCCCTCTTCATCGATTCTTGCTTCTGGAATTGCACCTTCTTGCACCTTCTTCTTCATCTTCATCAGCTCCGCATCTGTAGCTTGAGCAGCTTTAACTTTATCAAGCAAAGCTGGTTCTACACGTATACTTGACATCATCGCACTCGTTCCCACATATGATCTTCTACTCAACGCGTCAGCTACCACGTTCGCTTTTCCAGGATGGTATTGGATGGTATGATCGTAATCTTTCAACAGCTCAAGCCAACGTCGTTGCCGCATGTTGAGTTCCTTCTGAGTGAAGAAATATTTAAGGCTCTTATGATCTGTATAAATCTCCACTTTCTCTCCGTACAAGTAATGTCTCCAGATCTTCAACGCGAAAACGACTGCTGCCAACTCTAGATCATGAGTAGGATAATTCCTCTCATATTCTTTGAGTTGTCGCGAGGCATAGGCTATGACTTTCCCATGTTGCATGAGAACACATCCTAACCCTTTGCCTGAAGCATCGCTGTAGATAACAAATCCATCCGAACCAGATGGTATTGTCAGAACAGGTGCCGAAATAAGTCTCCTCTTGAGCTCTTGGAAGCTCTTCTCGCATTCTTCTCTCCAAACGAATTTCGTATCTTTCCGAGTCAACTGTGTTAATGGAGTAGCGATTCGAGAAAATCCCTCTACGAACCTCCGATAATAACCAGCTAAGCCCAGAAAGCTTCGTACTTCCGTCACCGACTTAGGTTGCTCCCAGCTTTGTATTGCTTCAATCTTCGCCGGGTCAACAGATACTCCATGTTTCGATACCACGTGCCCAAGGAATGCTACTTCCTCAAGCCAGAACTCGCATTTCTTTAACTTGGCGTATAGCTTGTTCTCACGAAGCTTTTGAAGTACCAGCTTCAAGTGGTGTTCATGATCTTCACGGCTTTTAGAATAGATGAGAATGTCATCAATAAAGACAACAACGAATTGATCTAAATACTCCTTAAATACACGGTTCATCATATCCATGAAAGCAGCAGGAGCATTAGTCAATCCAAAAGACATGACTAAGAACTCATAATGCCCGTACCGTGTTCTGAAAGCAGTCTTTGGAATATCCTCAGTTTTAATCTTCAACTGATGATATCCAGAACGAAGATCGATCTTTGAAAAAAATTGCGCTCCTTGCAACTGGTCGAACAGGTCATCAATACGAGGTAACGGATACCTATTCTTGATGGTGACATGGTTCAACTCCCGATAGTCAATGCAAAGTCGCATACTCCCGTCTTTCTTCTTTACGAATAAAACAGGAGCACCCCAAGGAGACGTACTAGGACGAATAAAACCGATGTCTAACAACTCTTGTAATTGGACCTTTAACTCCTGAAGTTCAATAGGAGCCATTCGATATGGGGCTTTAGAAATGGGCTTTGTACCGGGCTCAAGGTCAATAAAGAATTCAACTTCACGTTCTGGGGGTAGACCGGGAAGTTCTTCGGGAAATACATCAGGAAACTCATTAACAACGGAAATATCATTCAAATCTGATGTATTCTGATTTAGATCAGTGACATGAGCTAAGAAAGCTTGACATCCGTTTTTCAATAAACGAATAGCTTTATGACTTGAAATGATATTGACTGATTTTAGTGGTTTGGTGATTTGGATTCGCACAACAGGTTGATTAGGAATATGAAAACTAACAACCTTACGAAAACAATCAATTTTGGCATGGTAAGTGGTTAACCTGTCAATTCCTAAAATCACGTCAAATGCAAGTATTTTCAAAGATATAAGATCAACAGGTAAGGTAAGGGTACCAATCTGAATCAAGCAAGATTTGAAAACTGTAGACGTAACAAAGGTTTCTCCTAACGGAGTTTCAACAGATAAGTCAAAGTCTAATTTATCAGAAGTCAAGTTCAAACGTTGAGCACAAGCAGGTGAAATAAAGGAATGGGTAGCACCGGTATCTAACAAGGTATAAACTTCGCAAGAGTTTATGATCAGCTTACCCGTAATCACCTCGTGTGGATTCCTCGTCTTTTGGGCTGTAACGACAAACGCTCTTCCAGGAATCACCGACTTTGACTTGTCTGCAACCGCCTTTGGAATCACCACCCCCGCTGAACTTGGTTTCGCAACAGGACAATCTCGAGCTATATGTCCTTCCTTTCCACAGTTATAGCATCCTTTGAACTGTTGTGGGCAGTTTGGGCTGATATGTCCCTCTTTCCCGCATTTAAAGCATACGACCGGTGGTCGTTCTCCTCCCCTCGAAACAGTTGATGCTGGTGCTGATGTTGACATCTTCGCGTTCTCATTGTTATACCTTCTCTTTTTGAAATCTCCTCCCGATTCGCTTCTTCTACTATCATGGCCACGATAACCACCGGAGTGGTTACCGCTTCTGTCATACTTTCCTCCTCGCTGGTTGTCATTGCTCCGATGACTACTGCCACCAGTACGACCTTGGTTGTGGTCCCTTGGTTGAACATAATCATTATCTCGTTCCAATAACTGGGCCCTGTTTACTACATCCGAATATAAAGAAAACTTATGAGAAATGAGGTATTGACGTATTTCGGGTTTCAAACCTCTTAGAAACATCCGCGTCATACGTTCCTCATTCTCCACCAAATGAGGTGCAAACCTGGACAGCTCCGCGAACTTAGCCTCGTACTGGGATACCGTCATGTTGTTTTGCTCGAGTCTGATAAACTCTACTTCCTTCATATGACGAATACTTTCAGGAAAGTACTTGTCATTAAACAGTTTCTGGAACGCTTCCCAAGACATCTGGAGTGCGGCAGGCTGGGTACGCTTCACGGATTCCCACCAGTAATCTGCCTCTCCACGGAACATAAACGTGGCGAATGGAACCTTCTGTTCCTCTGTACATCCCAAGACATCAAATATCTTGGTAATTTGTTTAATCCACGTCTCCGCTTTGATCGGATCCGGCTTTCCCAGAAACTCTGGTGGTCCCAATTCTTTGAACTGCTTAGCAGTAACAGCTCTCGTGTTGTTATTATCTCCACCTGTATGTTGCACACGAGTCTCCCTCGTCTGATTTTGCATGAACTGCAAAAAACTTCTAAACATCTCATCGTTTATCGTCTGACCAGCGTTATTTTCAGGATGAACATTGCCCTCTTGTTGCACGTTCTCCTGGTTAACGATTAAAGGTGTCTCCACGGTCTCATTCACTTCGTTGTTAACGTTCTCAGCTGCCATTCTCAAATACTGCCATAAAACAAGGGTTAATTATACAAGTCAACATATCACATATTAACCCTATGCTCCGACTGACCAATTAAATACCACATAAGCTTAGGTAGGACACACTAGCGAAGGATTTACTCGTCTCTCCCCTCCTAGTTCTATTCCCCGATCTCCGCCAGAGATCATATCCCTAAGCTCTGATACCAACTGTGACGCCCCCAGAATAGGTCCATTCAACCCAACCCATTCTGAGTCGCCAAATACATGGTACAGAATTCAAATACAAACTTTATATCATACGGTCGTGCAAAATACGACCACACAACTGTGAGTCTCAGTACAAATATGTAGAAAATATTAAGATTCAAACTAAGTCCTCATTACAATTATTATCACACTATTTATCAAAAATAGTGAGGACTACTACTGCTCTAACTCGGACCATCACTCTGTCCCCCGACTAGTCCCCGCAACATTCTCATTTCCTGAAGAGGACAACAGATGAAAAGGGTGAGCTCAACTAGCCCAGTAAAGAATATTATGACTAAGATAATGAAAAATAAATTATCGTTAGTCTTCAACAGTTCAGATAAAATATTATGGACAACAAGTTTTAGATCAATATTCGCAGCGGAAATAACAAATCATTAGAAGAGTTAAGTAGAGAATGAAGTCTGCTATCTTCTATGATTTAAAAGTCCATCACCAATATTTTATCCCTGTAACATCAATCAATATACATCTCGAATCAATATTCATCTTTGCACTACAGGCCAAAGATATTCATTTGCATCATCAGTAGTCATGTTCATCTCAACACCTGTCATCTTTGCACTACAGGCCAAAGATATTCATCAGGTAATCATTCATCTTTGCTCTACAGGCCAAAGATATTCAGTTACATCAACTTTTAGGACTGAGGATGATGAAAAACATTTTAAACAAAACGAATCCAGTGAGATAAAAGACAAAGATTAGGGATTCGTCATTTAGTTTATCCAAATTCAAGAATAATCCATAATAATACTTTGTGAAGCAAAATTCAAGAATAAAGCCCAAAACTTGGATACAATCAAAGATAGTAACCTTAACAGACAATTTGGACAATTAGAAGAAAAATAAATTTTCTCGTGAATAGTGCCGTATACGTGAATAGTGCCGTATACGTGAATAGTGCCGTATACGTGAATAGTAACCCCGACGGGAAAAATAAGAATTTCATAACAAAATTCATGACAATATTTCTGTATAATGATATTGAAAAGAATAACATCATTTACGAAAGAAAATAACATCCCTTACCTCAAAAAGATAGTACCTCTGACTGGAATATCGGATATAATATTGACGGAAACTTGCGCTGAATACTAATACTCAAAGTATAGAAATACTCACAAAAATACGCTCGATATTATAGAGAGAGAAAATTTCGAATTCTGGTGTGATTTTCAATTCTAACCTAAGCACCCTATTTATAGGAAAAGCTTAGGATGCCAAAGGAGACTAAAATAATAAAATAATATTATTTTTACAAAACTTCTCCAGCCGCCGGCTGCTTCAAACATCTGATTTTTTTCAACAAAAAAACAAAAGTGGGGCCCACCATTTATAAAATAATATTTATTTTTCGAAACTTCAATAATTCATAATAAATAGCCCCTTTGTCAGAAAAATACAAATGATGTGTCCTACTATAGGAAATTTAATTTTCTACAACTTTGCAGAAGAAAATTTTTCCAAATTCCCAACATAAATTATCCGAAATCCATAAACGGATGATTTTTCACACCAAAATACTGATAAAAACACATCAGCACAAATTCCTTCTTTTATATCCACAAAATAAATATTTCCTTATCATATAAATCAATAATTAATTATTCACAAATAATATTATAGAACTACAATATTGACAACCAGATCGTTCCTAGGACAGAGGGGGCCTTCCGATAAGGACTTCTCCTTACTGGCGCGCAATTAAATAACCCCTCCTAGACAGAACTTCCTTAGACATTGTCAATAATGCTATCTAATAATATTATTCAAATAATATGAATTATTGAGTTGATAACGTGAAATACTGTGCAACGACAATTATTGAATCAATACTACAAAATATCAACTGTAGCCATTATTGAATCAATCATAAAAAAAATAGCAACGTAGCAATTATTGAGTCAATAAAATATCAATGCAGCAATTATTGAGTCAATAATATAAAATATCAACGTAGCAATTATTGAGTCAATAATATAAAAAATTGAACAGTAAATACTGTAACAATAATTGAGTAGGTTCCTTCTCACGTAAGACTCAATAATTCGAAATACTGTGCAATACCGTGTGCTACTGCGCACCACCGCGTACTGTATTTTAACCACCGGGTATTTCAACAGTACTAACGGTAACAACTACGCCGTTATCTTGTAAAAAGTTATTTCTGTCGCTTTCTATATCCGACAGTTATTCCGTTGTGGGGTCCACAAATAACTGCGCCGTCGTACGAATATTCCCCGACAACAAGAATATTCCACGACCAAACGAATATTCCCCGACAACAAGAATATTTTATAACCACTTGCTCATTTTAAAAATATTTGCACATTTCACCCATAACTTTCATATTTATCAAGTCAACACCTTACTATTTTGAAATAATATATAAAGAAAATTAAATCTTTATTCATAAAAGTTGGGGTCTTACAATTACCGGGTATAATTTGTTGTTAGGACGACCATGGAACAATATGGCTGGCGCCGCCCCTTCAACTCTTCATCAATAACTGAAATATATCGTCAACAACAATCTGTTGACTGTTAGTGCAGAACCTGATTATCCTATTCATGACCTGGGAGATATGCCCCTGATCGGTGTGAATGAAGGGGTCAAGCCCGCTAGTTTTCAAGCCTTCAAAATCAGTAATCCGCGATATAACTCTGTGGGAGCCCCGGTCTTAATTCCCCAGATATCTACAGAGGTGATGGCAGTTGGTCAAGAGATGCTGTCCCGAGGACATCGACTAGGCCGAGGATTGGGGAAGAATGGACAAGGAATCAGGAACCCAATCCGTACCACGCAGTTGGGAAAGGCTGGACTCGGATACTATGGTGGATCCAAGCATCAGAATCCTCAAAGGCGTTAACCAGTTAATCAGTTAATTCACCTCAAGCCAAACCTTGGTGAAACCGGATTTAAAGAGCCACTCAAAAAGATCCCCCTCATTATTTTAAACCTTTTGATTCCTAAAGTCGATCAAAGAGGACATCAGACAGACGGGGATGAAAAGCCTCTCAAGGATGCGGCCCAGAAGGCCAAAGACCAAGAGTTTCTGGAAGAGATCCAGTTGCAATTTATGAACAGTTTTTGCCTCTCTAAAGAGGACCTGACGAAGTCCGACGGGGCAGATCTGTCAAGTGATCAACCTAACCTCCCGACACTTAACTGGGGAAATGTAAACATTCCAAGCAGTGATCCAGGAACCGGTTCCAAACCAGTTATGGCCATCTTGGAAGACTGCGACTGCAGTAGCTCGTCTATCTCAACGACTCCCCAGGAACTGCAGACCAGTAATTGGACGATCACTCTACAAATCATCCGAAAAGGGTAAAAACCAAGAAGCTACCGCTGACAGGGAGCTCCACCTTTATTTATGTCTGTTTTATTTCATCTATAGCTTGTTATTGCCAATTGTCATATTAACTGATGAATCTTTTTGTAATTGACGACTACTTGTATATATTTAGCAATCAAGTTTTTGTATTAGGTTTCCAAATTTGCATGTCTCTAGCCACGTCCATGGTTTGTCGAATTTGAGTAATGATTACGATTTCGACATAGAATTGGAGCTTGACTTGATGGGAATCAAGCAGGAGGAAGGGGATGATGACGAGGTGAATGAGGAAATCAAAGCATGGGTCGAAGATAAATAGGCAAATGTATAGGAGCCCCAATCAAAGTCACTGAGGTGCTCTACATGCTGAGTGGCGCTGATCAGAGCAAAGGACACCATCGAAGAGTTGTCCTCCACAAAATAACCCATGATGATCGACAAAAATAATCGCCTCAGAATGCGATCTCTAGCCCTCCAATCATCAGGCGGGGGCAACTGCAAAGTCCCGTCCTGGGCATCTATACTCAAGGGACCAGATCGGACTGCCCGACCCTTGAATGCCGATTGAGGGACTCCCAACAGGGACCTAACTACGGTGGCTAAAATGTTAGACACGACAGGCACTGTCTCACCCTCAAACTCAATGCCGATGATAAATCTCCATTCCATAAGAGTCATCATCACCTCGCAATCAAGCAGAAGAAGGGACTGAGTCTGGTGAAACCAGCGCTCAGACAAAGCCCTCATATACCCCTAAGGGCAACGACGGGGCAGGATCGAGAAGAAGGCCTAAAATCCCCAGCCATCCACGATCTCCCTATAATCCTGGTGCAAAGTCTGATAAAAGGAGTGCACACTAAACCAGTTCCCTCGTGGCTTTGTCAAGCCAGGGACCTGCATTAAAAATCAACCTATGTCAAAAACCTGTTCCCCGAGAATGGCCAGAAGATGGGAAAAGAGTCCAGATAAAAGAAAGACTTTAAGTCACCTCGTTGGCCTGAAGATATCTCGAAAGATGGCGACTCAAGTTGCCCAGCAACTCTTGTGTCTGCACAGCAATGCCCGAGACCTCTGCACGTGGAACCTGAGCTGGAACAGGAGCAATAAAAGCAGCCTCCTCATCATCAATGTCAATGGGTTGCTCGTCATGGGCTGGGCGTATCCTGCTCTCTCCCAATCTGCGAGGCGTCCTAGCTGGAGGGGCCTGTGGGACTGCAGAAGCCCTCCTCCGTCTAACGCTTGATGAAACCCCGATAGAGCTATCGCGGTCCATCGCCTACACCAGTACTCAAAATCACCTCAGACAGGGTGTGATAAGCCTAAAACCTGTAGCTTATTAATCAATCAATCCAGCATACATATCTAAGTCCTAAAACATGCATGGGTCCATCAAAAATACCCTAAACAGTCAAACTGCATGTTTTCAAAATCCCAGAAGCTCAAAACCTGCATTGGGTCAGTAAAAAACTCCCCACAGAGTCAAAAATGCATGCTTTTCAAAACCTAAGATTTTGGAGAAATTTCTCCAAAGTCTCCTTTGTAAAATGGACTGTCCACATGCACATAGGCATGCCTAGGTGGCCATTTAATAGCACACCTACCCAAAAAATAGAAACAGTTCATATCTATCCAAAAAAAAATAGCCTCACATGATCTCCAAAATAACATAGGCATTTTTAGTTGAAAGTCCAGGCTCACTAGGCCTCAAAAAGAATTACTAAACTGATCAAAAAGAAAAAAAATTGACTGTCTTAGAACTTGAATTTTCTTACATCCAAACATGCATTACAGTAAGATATGCATACATATGTAGACAGAAAAATTTTTACAGGTCATATAGACATACATTTTTCATACATTACGTTTAAAAGCACCCTAGGCGGTTAACATGCTTTTAACGGTCAAAAACTGTGAAAGAAGGATGGAACACGTTACCTGCGCCGCGCTGAAAGGGTAGGAACTGACGAATTCAGAATCTGTCTACCAGAACTATATAGATCTGAAAAAGAAGATCAAAAATCCTTTCGCTGCTCAAACGAGAAACTTGCAAAATAAAAATCCCGCAACACACTAAGTAGCCCAGGTGGCCGCACCTCCACCTGTGGCTGCTGCACCTCCACCTGTGGCAGCCCAAGTGGGTCCCACCTGCCCCAGGCCCAGTTCGATTTGAGTCGAAACGGAGTTTAAACGGGTCGTCGAATCAAATCTGAAGAGAAATCGCTCCGCGATTGAGCGGTTTGTCTTGAAATCCTGCGTTCAAGCAGTGCAATCCTGACAAAAAGGGAAACTCCACAGAGTCCCTTGACATTCAGCCCGGAGTCATAGCCGGGGGTCAACAGATCAAAGTACAAAAAAGCTGTGCAAAACTGCCGAAAACTTCCATTTTTGAAGCATCGGGTACTGACCGGTGACAACTCAGTCGTTGGTTCCAGTCCAGCGAAGCATCGGGTACTGACTGGTGACAACTCAGTCATGGGTTCCAATCCAGTGAAGTATCGGGTACTGACCGATGATAACTAAGCCATTGGTTCCATACCAGAGAAGCATCAGGTACTGACCGGTGACAACTCAGCCGTTGGTTCCAATCCAGCAAAGCATCGGGTACTGACCGCTGATAACACAGCCGTTTGTTCCATTCCAGCGAAGCATCGGGTACAGACCGCTGATAACTCAACCGTTAGTTCCAATCCAGTGAAACATCGGGTACTGACAGGTGACAACTCAACCGTTGGTTCCAGTCCAGCAAAGCATCGGGTACTGACCGATGACAACTCAGTCGTTGGTGCAACCCCAGTGAAGTTCGGGTGCCGACCGAAGTCAATTTCAACCTTCAGACTAGTCCCATGAGATGTCGGGAGACGATCTACGGTTGAGAGTCATATAATAATCCATCTTCACAAAGGACAGATGATGGAATCTGTTATACATATCCTCAAAGAAGATCATTGAGGTAGTATCAATCCTGGCCACTTCCTCAATACCTACAAAGCTATCGCAGAGGACGTCATCCCCAGCAGATCAAGACGGGAAAATTCGTGATAGCTCACCCCCTCAAAATCTACGAAGCTATTGCAGAGGACGTCATCTGTAAGACCCCAACTTTTATGAATAAAGATTTAATTTTCTTTATATATTATTTCGAAATAGTAAGGTGTTGACTTGATAAATATGAAAGTTATGGGTGAAATGTGCAAATATTTTTAAAATGAGCAAGTGGTTATAAAATATTCTTGTTGTCGGGGAATATTCGTTTGGTTGTGGAATATTCTTGTTGTCGGGGAATATTCGTACGACGGCGCAGTTATTTGTGGACCCCACAACGGAATAACTGTCGGATATAGAAAGCGACAGAAATAACTTTTTACAAGATAACGGCGTAGTTGTTACCGTTAGTACTGTTGAAATACCCGGTGGTTAAAATATAGTACGCGGTGGTGCGCAGTAGCACACGGTATTGCACAGTATTTCGAATTATTGAGTCTTACGTGAGAAGGAACCTACTCAATTATTGTTACAGTATTTACTGTTCAATATTTTATATTATTGACTCAATAATTGCTACGTTGATATTTTATATTATTGACTCAATAATTGCTGCATTGATATTTTATTGACTCAATAATTGCTACGTTGCTATTTTTTTTATGATTGATTCAATAATGGCTACAGTTGATATTTTGTAGTATTGATTCAATAATTGTCGTTGCACAGTATTTCACGTTATCAACTCAATAATTCATATTATTTGAATAATATTATTAGATAGCATTATTGACAATGTCTAAGGAAGTTCTGTCTAGGAGGGGTTATTTAATTGCGCGCCAGTAAGGAGAAGTCCTTATCGGAAGGCCCCCTCTGTCCTGGGAACGACCTGGTTGTCAATATTGTAGTTCTATAATATTATTTGTGAATAATTAATTATTGATTTATATGATAAGGAAATATTTATTTTGTGGATATAAAAGAAGGAATTTGTGCTGATGTGTTTTTATCAGTATTTTGGTGTGAAAAATCATCCGTTTATGGATTTCGGATAATTTATGTTGGGAATTTGGAAAAATTTTCTTCTGCAAAGTTGTAGAGAATTAAATTTCCTATAGAAGGACACATCATTTGTATTTTTCTGACAAAGGGGCTATTTATTATGAATTATTGAAGTTTCGAAAAATAAATATTATTTTATAAATGGTGGGCCCCACTTTTGTTGTTTTGTTGAAAAAAATCAGATGTTTGAAGCAGCCGGCGGCTGGAGAAGTTTTGTAAAAATAATATTATTTTATTATTTTAGTCTCCTTTGGCATCCTAAGCTTTTCCTATAAATAGGGTGCTTAGGTTAGAATTGAAAATCACACCAGAATTCGAAGTTTTCTCTCTCTATAATATCGAGCGTATTTTTGTGAGTATTTCTATACTTTGAGTATTAGTATTCAGCGCAAGTTTCCGTCAATATTATATCCGATATTCCAGTCAGAGGTACTATCTTTTTGAGATAAGGGATGTTATTTTCTTTCCTAAATGATGTTATTCTTTTCAATATCATTATACAGAAATATTGTCATGAATTTTGTTATGAAATTCTTATTTTTCCCGTCAGGGTTACTATTCACGTATACGGCACTATTCACGTATACGGCACTATTCACGAGAAAATTTATTTTTCTTCTAATTGTCCAAATTGTCTGTTAAGGTTACTATCTTTGATTGTATCCAAGTTTTGGGCTTTATTCTTGAATTTTGCTTCACAAAGTATTATTATGGATTATTCTTGAATTTGGATAAACTAAATGACGAATCCCTAATCTTTGTCTTTTATCTCACTGGATTTGTTTTGTTTAAAATATTTTTCATCATCCTCAGTCCTAAAAGTTGATGTAACTGAATATCTTTGGCCTGTAGAGCAAAGATGAATGATTACCTGATGAATATCTTTGGCCTGTAGTGCAAAGATGACAGGTGTTGAGATGAACATGACTACTGATGATGCAAATGAATATCTTTGGCCTGTAGTGCAAAGATGAATATTGATTCGAGATGTATATTGATTGATGTTACAGGGATAAAATATTGGTGATGGACTTTTAAATCATAGAAGATAGTAGACTTCATTCTCTACTTAACTCTTCTAATGATTTGTTATTTCCGCTGCGAATATTGATCTAAAACTTGTTGTCCATAATATTTTATCTGAACTGTTGAAGACTAACGATAATTTATTTTTCATTATCTTAGTCATAATATTCTTTACTGGGCTAGTTGAGCTCACCCTTTTCATCTGTTGTCCTCTTCAGGAAATGAGAATGTTGCGGGGACTAGTCGGGGGACAGAGTGATGGTCCGAGTTAGAGCAGTAGTAGTCCTCACTATTTTTGATAAATAGTGTGATAATAATTGTAATGAGGACTTAGTTTGAATCTTAATATTTTCTACATATTTGTACTGAGACTCACAGTTGTGTGGTCGTATTTTGCACGACCGTATGATATAAAGTTTGTATTTGAATTCTGTACCATGTATTTGGCGACTCAGAATGGGTTGGGTTGAATGGACCTATTCTGGGGGCGTCACAGTTGGTATCAGAGCTTAGGGATATGATCTCTGGCGGAGATCGGGGAATAGAACTAGGAGGGGAGAGACGAGTAAATCCTTCGCTAGTGTGTCCTACCTAAGCTTATGTGGTATTTAATTGGTCAGTCGGAGCATAGGGTTAATATGTGATATGTTGACTTGTTTAATTAACCCTTGTTTTATGGCAGTATTTGAGAATGGCAGCTGAGAACGTTAACAACGAAGTGAATGAGACCGTGGAGACACCTTTAATCGTTAACCAGGAGAACGTGCAACAAGAGGGCAATGTTCATCCTGAAAATAACGCTGGTCAGACGATAAACGATGAGATGTTTAGAAGTTTTTTGCAGTTCATGCAAAATCAGACGAGGGAGACTCGTGTGCAACATACAGGTGGAGATAATAACAACACGAGAGCTGTCACTGCTAAGCAGTTCAAAGAATTGGGACCACCAGAGTTTCTGGGAAAGCCGGATCCGATCAAAGCGGAGACGTGGATTAAACAAATTACCAAGATATTTGATGTCTTGGGATGTACAGAGGAACAGAAGGTTCCATTCGCCACGTTTATGTTCCGTGGAGAGGCAGATTACTGGTGGGAATCCGTGAAGCGTACCCAGCCTGCCGCACTCCAGATGTCTTGGGAAGCATTCCAGAAACTGTTTAATGACAAGTACTTTCCTGAAAGTATTCGTCATATGAAGGAAGTAGAGTTTATCAGACTCGAGCAAAACAACATGACGGTATCCCAGTACGAGGCTAAGTTCGCGGAGCTGTCCAGGTTTGCACCTCATTTGGTGGAGAATGAGGAACGTATGACGCGGATGTTTCTAAGAGGTTTGAAACCCGAAATACGTCAATACCTCATTTCTCATAAGTTTTCTTTATATTCGGATGTAGTAAACAGGGCCCAGTTATTGGAACGAGATAATGATTATGTTCAACCAAGGGACCACAACCAAGGTCGTACTGGTGGCAGTAGTCATCGGAGCAATGACAACCAGCGAGGAGGAAAGTATGACAGAAGCGGTAACCACTCCGGTGGTTATCGTGGCCATGATAGTAGAAGAAGCGAATCGGGAGGAGATTTCAAAAAGAGAAGGTATAACAATGAGAACGCGAAGATGTCAACATCAGCACCAGCATCAACTGTTTCGAGGGGAGGAGAACGACCACCGGTCGTATGCTTTAAATGCGGGAAAGAGGGACATATCAGCCCAAACTGCCCACAACAGTTCAAAGGATGCTATAACTGTGGAAAGGAAGGACATATAGCTCGAGATTGTCCTGTTGCGAAACCAAGTTCAGCGGGGGTGGTGATTCCAAAGGCGGTTGCAGACAAGTCAAAGTCGGTGATTCCTGGAAGAGCGTTTGTCGTTACAGCCCAAAAGACGAGGAATCCACACGAGGTGATTACGGGTAAGCTGATCATAAACTCTTGCGAAGTTTATACCTTGTTAGATACCGGTGCTACCCATTCCTTTATTTCACCTGCTTGTGCTCAACGTTTGAACTTGACTTCTGATAAATTAGACTTTGACTTATCTGTTGAAACTCCGTTAGGAGAAACCTTTGTTACGTCTACAGTTTTCAAATCTTGCTTGATTCAGATTGGTACCCTTACCTTACCTGTTGATCTTATATCTTTGAAAATACTTGCATTTGACGTGATTTTAGGAATTGACAGGTTAACCACTTACCATGCCAAAATTGATTGTTTTCGTAAGGTTGTTAGTTTTCATATTCCTAATCAACCTGTTGTGCGAATCCAAATCACCAAACCACTAAAATCAGTCAATATCATTTCAAGTCATAAAGCTATTCGTTTATTGAAAAACGGATGTCAAGCTTTCTTAGCTCATGTCACTGATCTAAATCAGAATACATCAGATTTGAATGATATTTCCGTTGTTAATGAGTTTCCTGATGTATTTCCCGAAGAACTTCCCGGTCTACCCCCAGAACGTGAAGTTGAATTCTTTATTGACCTTGAGCCCGGTACAAAGCCCATTTCTAAAGCCCCATATCGAATGGCTCCTATTGAACTTCAGGAGTTAAAGGTCCAATTACAAGAGTTGTTAGACATCGGTTTTATTCGTCCTAGTACGTCTCCTTGGGGTGCTCCTGTTTTATTCGTAAAGAAGAAAGACGGGAGTATGCGACTTTGCATTGACTATCGGGAGTTGAACCATGTCACCATCAAGAATAGGTATCCGTTACCTCGTATTGATGACCTGTTCGACCAGTTGCAAGGAGCGCAATTTTTTTCAAAGATCGATCTTCGTTCTGGATATCATCAGTTGAAGATTAAAACTGAGGATATTCCAAAGACTGCTTTCAGAACACGGTACGGGCATTATGAGTTCTTAGTCATGTCTTTTGGATTGACTAATGCTCCTGCTGCTTTCATGGATATGATGAACCGTGTATTTAAGGAGTATTTAGATCAATTCGTTGTTGTCTTTATTGATGACATTCTCATCTATTCTAAAAGCCGTGAAGATCATGAACACCACTTGAAGCTGGTACTTCAAAAGCTTCGTGAGAACAAGCTATACGCCAAGTTAAAGAAATGCGAGTTCTGGCTTGAGGAAGTAGCATTCCTTGGGCACGTGGTATCGAAACATGGAGTATCTGTTGACCCGGCGAAGATTGAAGCAATACAAAGCTGGAGCAACCTAAGTCGGTGACGGAAGTACGAAGCTTTCTGGGCTTAGCTGGTTATTATCGGAGGTTCGTAGAGGGATTTTCTCGAATCGCTACTCCATTAACACAGTTGACTCGGAAAGATACGAAATTCGTTTGGAGAGAAGAATGCGAGAAGAGCTTCCAAGAGCTCAAGAGGAGACTTATTTCGGCACCTGTTCTGACAATACCATCTGGTTCGGATGGATTTGTTATCTACAGCGATGCTTCAGGCAAAGGGTTAGGATGTGTTCTCATGCAACATGGGAAAGTCATAGCCTATGCCTCGCGACAACTCAAAGAATATGAGAGGAATTATCCTACTCATGATCTAGAGTTGGCAGCAGTCGTTTTCGCGTTGAAGATCTGGAGACATTACTTGTACGGAGAGAAAGTGGAGATTTATACAGATCATAAGAGCCTTAAATATTTCTTCACTCAGAAGGAACTCAACATGCGGCAACGACGTTGGCTTGAGCTGTTGAAAGATTACGATCATACCATCCAATACCATCCTGGAAAAGCGAACGTGGTAGCTGACGCGTTGAGTAGAAGATCATATATGGGAACGAGTGCGATGATGTCAAGTATACGTGTAGAACCAGCTTTGCTTGATAAAGTTAAAGCTGCTCAAGCTACAGATGCGGAGCTGATGAAGATGAAGAAGAAGGTGCAAGAAGGTGCAATTCCAGAAGCAAGAATCGATGAAGAGGGAATACTTCGAGTCAACTCCAGACTTTGTGTTCCTAACGATTCTGACTTGAAGTATAGAATCATGATGGAGGCACACAACACACCGTTTGCGATCCATCCTGGGAGTACTAAAATGTATCGTGATCTTCGACATACATTTTGGTGGAGCAATATGAAGAGAGAGATCGCGGAGTTCATCTCTAGATGTTTAACTTGTCAACGTGTAAAGGCGGAGCATCAAGTACCGAAGGGTCCATTGCAACCACTGGAGATTCCGAAATGGAAGTGGGAACACATTACGATGGATTTCGTTACGGGTCTTCCCAAGGTTTCTCAAGGCTTAGATGCGATTTGGGTTATTGTTGATAGATTAACCAAGTCTGCTCATTTCTTGCCGATACGAGAGACTTATTCCCTTGAACGTCTTGCTCATATGTACGTGAATGAGATTGTGAGATTTCATGGCATGCCAGTATCCATAGTTTCGGATCGTGATCCCAGATTTACTTCACGATTTTGGATCAGTTTGCAGAAAGCTATGGGTACGGATTTACGATTCAGTTCGGCTTATCATCCTCAAACAGACGGACAATCGGAAAGGACTATCCAAACTCTTGAAGATCTATTGAGACTCTGTGTTCTAGACTTCAAAGGGAGTTGGGATAAGTATTTACCATTGGTGGAATTCTCCTACAACAACAGTTATCAGGCAAGTATAGGCGTAGCTCCATTCGAAGCGTTGTATGGGAGAAAGTGTCGTTCTCCAGTATGTTGGGATGAGGTGGGTGAAGCAACATTGTTGGGACCAGAGTTAGTACGTATGACTACAGAAAAGATCCAAATAATCCGACAACGTATACAGACGGCACAGGATCGACAAAAGAGTTATGCAGATCTTCATCGAAAAGACGTGGAATTTAATGTTGGGGACCATGTGTTACTACGTATTGCTCCGTGGAAAGGAGTTACGAGGTTCGGGAAGAGAGGAAAGCTCAATCCACGATTCATTGGTCCATTTGAGATTCTTGACCGAATAGGAAATGTGGCTTATAGACTCGCTTTACCTCCAAGCATGTCTCGTGTTCATAACGTGTTTCACATATCCGTGTTACGTAAATATGTGAAGAATCCAAACCGCATTATTGAGTTAGAACCAGACGAGATAGCTGAAGATTTAACGTACGAGGAGGTACCTGTCAAGATCTTGGATAGGAAGGAGCATGTCCTACGCTCGAAAATTATACCTCAAGTTAAAGTTTTGTGGAGAAACCATGCAATTGAGGAAATGACCTGGGAGTTGGAATCGGAAATGAAAGCGAGGTATCCTCACCTTTTCGACATACCAGGTACGTACGTCAATTTCGAGGACGAAATTTCATAAGGAGGGAAGGTTGTAAGACCCCAACTTTTATGAATAAAGATTTAATTTTCTTTATATATTATTTCGAAATAGTAAGGTGTTGACTTGATAAATATGAAAGTTATGGGTGAAATGTGCAAATATTTTTAAAATGAGCAAGTGGTTATAAAATATTCTTGTTGTCGGGGAATATTCGTTTGGTCGTGGAATATTCTTGTTGTCGGGGAATATTCGTACGACGGCGCAGTTATTTGTGGACCCCACAACGGAATAACTGTCGGATATAGAAAGCGACAGAAATAACTTTTTACAAGATAACGGCGTAGTTGTTACCGTTAGTACTGTTGAAATACCCGGTGGTTAAAATACAGTACGCGGTGGTGCGCAGTAGCACACGGTATTGCACAGTATTTCGAATTATTGAGTCTTACGTGAGAAGGAACCTACTCAATTATTGTTACAGTATTTACTGTTCAATATTTTATATTATTGACTCAATAATTGCTACGTTGATATTTTATATTATTGACTCAATAATTGCTGCATTGATATTTTATTGACTCAATAATTGCTACGTTGCTATTTTTTTTATGATTGATTCAATAATGGCTACAGTTGATATTTTGTAGTATTGATTCAATAATTGTCGTTGCACAGTATTTCACGTTATCAACTCAATAATTCATATTATTTGAATAATATTATTAGATAGCATTATTGACAATGTCTAAGGAAGTTCTGTCTAGGAGGGGTTATTTAATTGCGCGCCAGTAAGGAGAAGTCCTTATCGGAAGGCCCCCTCTGTCCTGGGAACGACCTGGTTGTCAATATTGTAGTTCTATAATATTATTTGTGAATAATTAATTATTGATTTATATGATAAGGAAATATTTATTTTGTGGATATAAAAGAAGGAATTTGTGCTGATGTGTTTTTATCAGTATTTTGGTGTGAAAAATCATCCGTTTATGGATTTCGGATAATTTATGTTGGGAATTTGGAAAAATTTTCTTCTGCAAAGTTGTAGAGAATTAAATTTCCTATAGAAGGACACATCATTTGTATTTTTCTGACAAAGTGGCTATTTATTATGAATTATTGAAGTTTCGAAAAATAAATATTATTTTATAAATGGTGGGCCCCACTTTTGTTGTTTTGTTGAAAAAAATCAGATGTTTGAAGCAGCCGGCGGCTGGAGAAGTTTTGTAAAAATAATATTATTTTATTATTTTAGTCTCCTTTGGCATCCTAAGCTTTTCCTATAAATAGGGTGCTTAGGTTAGAATTGAAAATCACACCAGAATTCGAAGTTTTCTCTCTCTATAATATCAAGCGTATTTTTGTGAGTATTTCTATACTTTGAGTATTAGTATTCAGCGCAAGTTTCCGTCAATATTATATCCGATATTCCAGTCAGAGGTACTATCTTTTTGAGGTAAGGGATGTTATTTTCTTTCGTAAATGATGTTATTCTTTTCAATATCATTATACAGAAATATTGTCATGAATTTTGTTATGAAATTCTTATTTTTCCCGTCGGGGTTACTATTCACGTATACGGCACTATTCACGTATACGGCACTATTCACGAGAAAATTTATTTTTCTTCTAATTGTCCAAATTGTCTGTTAAGGTTACTATCTTTGATTGTATCCAAGTTTTGGGCTTTATTCTTGAATTTTGCTTCACAAAGTATTATTATGGATTATTCTTGAATTTGGATAAACTAAATGACGAATCCCTAATCTTTGTCTTTTATCTCACTGGATTCGTTTTGTTTAAAATGTTTTTCATCATCCTCAGTCCTAAAAGTTGATGTAACTGAATATCTTTGGCCTGTAGAGCAAAGATGAATGATTACCTGATGAATATCTTTGGCCTGTAGTGCAAAGATGACAGGTGTTGAGATGAACATGACTACTGATGATGCAAATGAATATCTTTGGCCTGTAGTGCAAAGATGAATATTGATTCGAGATGTATATTGATTGATGTTACAGGGATAAAATATTGGTGATGGACTTTTAAATCATAGAAGATAGCAGACTTCATTCTCTACTTAACTCTTTTAATGATTTGTTATTTCCGCTGCGAATATTGATCTAAAACTTGTTGTCCATAATATTTTATCTGAACTGTTGAAGACTAACGATAATTTATTTTTCATTATCTTAGTCATAATATTCTTTACTGGGCTAGTTGAGCTCACCCTTTTCATCTGTTGTCCTCTTCAGGAAATGAGAATGTTGCGGGGACTAGTCGGGGGACAGAGTGATGGTCCGAGTTAGAGCAGTAGTAGTCCTCACTATTTCTGATAAATAGTGTGATAATAATTGTAATGAGGACTTAGTTTGAATCTTAATATTTTCTACATATTTGTACTGAGACTCACAGTTGTGTGGTCGTATTTTGCACGACCGTATGATATAAAGTTTGTATGTAAATTCTGTACCATGTATTTGGCGACTTAGAATGGGTTGGGTTGAATGGACCTATTCTGGGGGCGTCACATCATCCCTAGCAGGTCAAGACGGGAAAATCTGTGATAAATCATCTTCAACGAACTCATCAAATTCAAACAAATTATCGTTAATGATGTCATCCACCGCCGTGAATGATAAAACTGGCTCGCGATAACTTCCTAATACGATCAATGGCTATACCGGATAACTTCATCCCCAGCAAAATGATAACACACAGACAAAAGTAGCCCCATTCTACTCCAAGACGCCCAGCTTCAAAATGACTCTGGCACTCTTTATTCCTAGTGTCTACTAATCTTTATCCTATCCATTCCACTACGTTACATGGACATGATAAAGAGGGACATCTGTACACACTCAAAATTTTCCTTGCCCCAATACTAACCCGGTAAGAGGGCAAAACCATTAATTAATCCAAATCCATCCACTAACGTCGATTCTTCAACCTAAATCTGATTCCTAATATTGGTAATCAAGTTTCAACAATTAATTAGAACAGCAATCAAGCTTCAATAGTCAATTGGACCATCAATCAAGCTCCGGCAGTCAATCGGACCATCAATCAAATTCTGACAGTCAATCGAAACATCAATCAAGCTCCGATAGTCAATCGAGCCATCAATCAAGCTCCGACAGTCAATCGGAACATCAATCAATCTTTGACAGTCAATCGGACCATCAATCAAGCTCCGACAGTCAATCGGACCATCAATCAATCTTCGACACTCAATCGGACCATCAATCAAGTTTCGACAGTCAATCGAACCATTAATAAAGTTCTGACAGTTAATCGGACCATCAATCAAGCTCCGACAGTCAATCGGACCATCAAACAAGCTCTGACAGTCAATCGGACCATCAATCAAGCTCCAAAAGTCAATCGGACCATCAATCAAGTTTTGACAGTTAATCGGAACATCTATCAAGCTCTGACAGTTAATTGGACCATCAATCAAGCTCCGACAGTCAATCGGACCATCAATCTATCTCCGACAGTCAATAGGACCATTAATCAAGCTCCGACAGTCAATCAGACCATGAATCAAGCTTCGACAGTCAATCGGACCATCAATCAAGCTCCGACAGTCAATCGGACCATCAATCAAGTTTTGACAGTCAATCGGACCATCAATAAAGTTCTAACTATCAATCAGACCATCAATCAAGCTCTGACAGTCAATCGGACCATCAATCAAGCTCCGACAGTCAATCGGACCATCAATCAAGTTCTGACAGTCAATCGAATCATCAAGCTCAGCCCCAGTCTCAACCCGGGAGGTCAAAATCAACCCCGATCTCAACTCAGGAAGTCAATTCAACCCCGGCAGTAACCCGGGAGGTATCAATCAACCCCGGTCTTAACCCAGGAAGTATTAATCAACTCCGGCAACAACCCGAGAAGTTAAACTCGACCCCGGTCTCAAGCCGTGATGTCAGGTCAACTTCAGACATCAACCTAAAGCATCACAGCAACTCCAAAATAAAACCTGGAATGACCACGTTAGCCTCAGAGACAACCCTGAGGTCAAAAGACTTGACTGGGATCCAAGTCTTGGAATCAGCTTCCGAAAGTTAACCAGCAACCATGCCGACACTACAAGTAGCCCCGGGAGGGGTATAATGGTTATTTCATCAACTCTCAACTGACTTGGTCAAACTCAAGCCAAATCGATGTTGCCAAAATCAGAATGAATCCTAACAATGATCCCGAGTGGAAACTACGCAAGACAGCTCAACGGACAAACTGCGGGGAATCAAAGACCTAGTTATGAACCCGTCTTCTTGGACCCAAAAAATGTTCTTTCCCATGTCATTGCGACACTCTCATCGAGAGCTTTCCGAAAAGGTTACGCACGCCTTAAACAGACGCTCCGATTAAAAGTTAGAAAGTTTTTGACTGGAGTGCACTTACTTCGAGACGACCAAGCCAGGCACGTGGGCCCCACTTAGGGGAGCCACAGTTCTACCTATGGCTACCGCAGGTAGAGTAAAGGCTCCCTGGCCTATAAATAAATGTGGTCCCCTATTCATTTCAAGAGAATTTAGAAAACGCAGCGAAGCCCTGTCAGTTTATTTTTTGACTTTTACACCTCTTCCAAACCTAAATATTTTCACTCCAACACGTAGAAATACCCATATACTACCACATATAAAAAAACCACCAATAGATTGGGGCATTTAAAGCCTACGATTTGGCAAAAAGCCCGCATTGCGGTCTATTGTAAGTATTTTTACGATTAAAAAGTCAATAATACTACTTTGCACTGCTTTACACTTGCACAAAAAGTTTTATCGTCTAAATATGCCCAGAACTTTGTTCCGTGTCCGTTTTCATCAAAAATTAATACATTTTTGTACATAAACTCCGTTTTCAACATTTTTACAACTCAGATTGACGATCCGTCAGCTCTAGTAGTTTTAATGCACTAGCACGCACATTCTGGGAACTTCGCCGGACTGGGTTATCTTCCCAGTATGAGTTTGGCCCTCTTTTGTTTATTTTTAACTGCAAATGTACTAACATTTCAATTCTATCAAGCCAAAATGTCAAATCTGAGGTAGTTTATCGCTTTTATATATATTTACGCATATATAAGTGGCATTCACCATCACAGGTATTCATATCAGTCCTGGTTGACTACATTTCTATTTATATATATATATATATATATAAATATATATACATTTTCAGTCATCCTGTATTATTTCGTGGCCATTTTACTACTTTTGCACACTTCCCCATATTGGGTGCTCTCCCAAGTCACTGGGTGACTATTTTTCTGTCAATTTCAATTCCAATACGGGCACAGGCGTGAAAACCTATCGCCCTTTTTACTGTTTATATATATATATATATATATATATATATTTTTTATTTCTGTCACAGCTTGGATTATTTTGGGCTTTTTACAGTTTATATATATATATATATATATATATATTTTAATTCTAGTCCGGGCTTGTGAGTGAAAACCCATCACCCTTTACAGCTTTTATATATATTTAATTATATATATTGCTTTGCTTAATTTATTCAACTGTTGCATTTAATATCATTTGTATATGAATCTGCATTAACAAATCTGCGGGCGAACTAGATTTATCCAAATCTCGCCACTTCTAGCTTTCAAACGGTTCAAACAGGTCCCGACATAACCTGGAAGCTATAATGACTGAGATTTCTTTAAATCTAGTTATTTTTATAGTTTCAGCTTCAAAAGCAACCTCGCGTCTCTTAGATCGCTATCTAGTGGGAACGAGACGTTTCGGCCGTGCGGACCGGGATTTACTGAATGAATCCCTGATTTTGGCTATTCATCTGTTTTTGCACAAATTCGAACTGTGCAGGTTTTTTAGCCACTCATATGTGAGCCTAGAAATCGTGGGATTCATGATCAAACTGATCAGAATCTGATTCTCACAATGGACAAACTCCGATTTACAAATGTACCCTATCAATTTTTCTGTAAAATGTACATGCACAGACCTTAAAACGATTATCCGAATTTAAGGTCTCAACATAGTGAAAATTTGGATTGTCGTGTCAGCGTCCCTCCGATGGTTTTCATACCCATGAGGAGACCGACACTTTACATTTCTATGGTCGAGGATGCTTCGCAGCCCGACAAATCACCATTTGCATGCAGCCTTAAGGCTATAAAAGATAAAATTGAGAGTAGCGATATGTTTCAATTCCTATGTCAGCGTAAAGGTTTGATAAAACTAGCTTTCAAAACATCACTGTTAATTCAATTCAAAAGCTTTTGCAAATCAAATTAAATGCTTTTTGCAAATCAAATCAAAGACTAATTTTCAAAATCAAATCAAACCCTTCGTATATAGGCTCAACGAAGCCTGTCAAAGCTTTCAATCAATCAAAAGGCCCAATTTTCAAATAGCATTCACTCACGCATTCCAATTTTAAGGGAAATATTGAAAAGATTGCGGTACCGTGTTTACACGGTAGTCGTGGGGTGCCTAACACCTTTCGTACACTTAACCAAGCCCCCGAACTCAAAACTCCGATTCCAAAGATTAAGTTTCGACAGTGTCCAGCACATTAGGCCTCTTTTAAAATCAAATTCGGTTGAGTTGGTACAACCATTTTGAAAACTACTGACTGGCGACTCTGTTTAAATAAAATCGTCGACATATACACATGTTGGCCTCTTTCCAAAAAAACCCTTCAAAACCTTTTTTGCAATAAAAAGAATAAGGGTAGAGATAACTTAGGAAGTTTGATTTGAGGAAACTCGGGTTATAAACCAACCCGTGGTATTTCTTAAATTTTCTAACGTTGACAGTACATATATATACATTTGTGTAGAGGTATAAGAAAATAAACCTAAGTATGCTAGTATCATTTTTTTTGCAACTGCTGAGCCTAGGAGAAAGTTGTCCCAATTTGAGAGTTCGTTTCCCCAATTCACGTGTATAGGCCAAAGGCTTAAGCATAGCCTTTCTCCCTCCTTGCTATTATCAGACCTTCAAATGATGAAATGGGGAATGGCCCTAATAGTGAAATTCAACTATTCAATCTATGCTTAACATCTTATTCCTTCTTCCATTGGTTTTATTCAATGTGCAAGATCCAAATTTTGGTCCATAGCTTAGCTATAAATAGGAGTCTACCTTCTTCATTTTTCACACTTGTAATTTTTGATAAGTTCTATAGGAGTGAGTGTGGTTGAATTGGAGAGAAAAATAGAAGTTAAGAATCAAGGAATATCAATTTAGCTTCAAGTGGTAATGTCTACTAACATGTTCTTGACTTTAAGTTTATAGGTTCTCAAAAATATTACATGAATACTTGTTATTTGAGTCAAAAATTGAAGGCTGAAACTTGTTGCTATATGTAAATTGATGTTAGACATTGTTAATGTGGTTAAATACAAAAACAACAAAGGTTAAACGGATTAATTTGGTTAAGAAACAAATTTGTATTGAGGAAATTTGCTAAACATGTGAAATTATAGAAAAATGACATAAACCTTGAATTTAATCCTTGAATTTGGTTGTTTAATTGGTTTGAGTTGTTAGAATCATGCCATGTATGTTTGGTAGTAAGTTTGTGGAGTTTATATAAGATGGGTATGCTTAAATTGATGCTTGTATGTGGTTTTGGGAGTATTGGGTCGCAAGTGTTATGAAGAAACAGGGAGCAAAAGCCGAATCTGGGCTTTATTGCCACCCCGGCGGAAGCTTTGCCCCGGCGAGCTTATTGTAGTACAAATTTCTGCCCCAGTGGAAATGGGCAGAATAGTTTAAAATGTTTGTTTTGCTTGTTCAGTCCAGGGAGATGCTAACCCAACCTAACCTACCTAACCCAATAAACATGAATAAGCTGTAAACAAGTAAGAAGGCATATCGTAAGTTGTTTTAGTTGGCATGAGGCATAATTTATACCATTGATAAGAAGATTTAAAAGTTGAAAACCAAACTTGATAAATCTTGCAACTTTTTGGTTTTTGACTTTTTGAGCATGCGTATGTCACTTAGTTAAGTTTATAAATGAGTATGAAATGTGGATTCAAAGTACTTTGCGTACTTACCTTGTTTAACATGAGATTTTCAAGAAAACTCATAGGTTTAAAAAATAATTTTGTTGAAAACTATACTACTTGTATTGTGAACTTTTGAATAATTATAATAGGATACTTTATGCCTCTAGAGATAACCGAAATGTTCACCCATCTAGTTAAACACGATATAAACTACTCAAGCATGAATTAAAATGAGTTTCTAAGTAGAGAACTATACTAGTTACGTGCAAATGAATCAAATATATGCAAGCATGCGTAGAAAAGTTGTTTATCATTATTATGTGGTATAATGGGTAATATGGTTAGAGTTTGATATAATGGACTCTCTTAGCTTTGTGAAATGAAAGTTTTACGAATAAAACTATCAATTATTTGAAAGTAAATAGAAGAGACTAAACCTAGTTTAAAAATCCTTTAACATTTGTGTATAAATGTCTGAAGCCATAATACATGACTTAAGCAATGTTCTAAGTGTCCAAGCATGAAATGAGTATATGTAATACCCGTGAATTTTATAAATAATATTAATATTGAGAGTAATAAATGTTTGAATATTTATTCAAGTACAAATATTTTTATGACATGAGATGGGATAATTCAATTGAGTATATGATACTTGAGAGATATGGAGATTTTAATAATGAAGCTTATTTAAGCTTTTGTGGATGTCTTGTGTGGCATGATGGTAGACTAAGTGATGGTTTAATTATATTAATGAAGAAATGATTTAATGATGGAGTTAGTTAGTATATTAAATTAATGGGTAAATAATTAAATGATGTGATAGACTAAATTCTATTATTACTAATTATTTACTAGGTGTAATGACATGTAATGTGTAGTCTTTTATAATAAAGTTTCTTCATTCATTAAATATATAATAAGATTTGACATCAAAATGTGAATCGATGTTATATAAAACTATATGGTAAAAGTAAGTTGAATTATATAATCTTACTAAGTTATATAAAGGAACTTATGTGACATCATGATGTGTGGTGAGACAACTAAATGTGTATTTTAAATATATGGGAGAAAATAAATTTAAGTAAATAAATATTGACTATTAAATATTTATTTCAATATTTACGTGTAACTGAAATAATAAGATTTATGGAAATAATGGGTTAATAATACCCAACTAAATTATATTCTAACCTAATTTAAATATTATTTGGACTAACACAACGTATATGGATTATATGATTATGGGTATATGTAACCCTAACTTATCATATAGTAATAACATTAAGTCTTTTAATGTAAGCTTGCAATTCCAAAAGGAAATAAAACCTTGTATACTAGTATCATTTCTTTTGCAAATGTTGAGTATTAAAGGGTTGTCCCATTTTGTGGGACTCATCTCCTTCATTCACGTGTATAGCCTTTGGCCTATTCCTTGTTGCTGATAAATCAAAAAGGCTAGTGTTCTTGGTGATGATGGCTAAGGGTGTGGGTTTGGAGGGGTGGTTGGGAGCTTTTCACCAACCTCTTGTTATCCAATGGCTCCATCTTTCTTCCATTGATTTAATTCCTAGGGCAAAACCCAAGTTTGGTTAATAGATTCTCTATAGATTGGAAGCCCCTTTCTCAAATTAGTTTGCTAAATCTTCTGATAAAGTTTCATATAGAGAGTGTGTTGCAAATTTGAGAAAACAATCTGAAGTTAAGGGTCAAGAAGTATTAATTTAGCTTCAAGAGGTAATGTTTCTTAAATATGTCCTCAAATTCAAGTTTTACCAATTCTTAGAAATTTCATAAAATTCTGGTTAATTTGATTGTAAGTTGATATTTATGTGTTATGGGAGTTTATGTGCATGTTTGAAAACAATGTGTTTGATTATAAGCATGTTGAACGAAGGATTGGTTGGTTAAGTTTTCAAGTTCTGCTGAAACAGGGGCCTGTCTGTGTCTGTACCGAAGTGGCGCGGTCGCCCCGCCTGTAAGTCATGAAATCCAATTTTTGCTATCTTATGTTATGATAAGCATGTTAGTTGACTTGATTATAGTTATAAATGACCCTGACATACTAACATAAGTTGTTTTACTTGTAGTCACTCGCCTTAACTTGTTTTAGTTGGAGTTTTTAAAGAAAACATAGAATTTTGAGAACAAACCTTAACGAACCTTGTGTCTCTTAAACTCTGACCTTGTGAGCATGTGTAAATAACCTAGATATGTATGTAAATGAGTCTAACATAAGGTATAAGCTTGCTTTGTGTACAATGAGTTTTGTTAGCTTGGTTTTAATGATATTCTAAAAGGAAACTTGAAGTTTTGAAAACTAATATTCTTGAATCTTGTGTAAATTGAATTCTGACCATTCAAGCATGTATGCTAGGACATTATATACCTCTAGACATGACGGGTAAGTTCACCATCTAATGAAGCATAAGTTAAACTTTTCAAGCATGTTATAAAAAGAGATTTCAAGTGTTAAACTATTCAACCTAAATGTAAATGAGTGGTTTACATATGAGCATGCATATTAAGGGTTTATTGATAACAATATAGGGTTTAAAAACTTCCATCCTTGATCCTTCATGAAATAGCTCTTTGGGCCTTGAATAACCAAAGATTTTGAAATAAACTTTATAATTTTTTAAAAAAAGCTTAAAGTAATTAAAAATGGAATCAAACCTAGTTCAAAATCTATTATATGTTTATATGTTGTATGCTAATATCCCTATATGGTAGGCATTAATCTGTGTTGCAAAAAACTTAGTTCTGGATGTAACAGGGAGCAGCGCGGCCGCGCCACTCCCTAGTTATGTTCTAGTGCGGCCTCACCACAGGGCAGTGTAGTCAGATTATTTTATTTGTAATCTGAAATTTGATGCATGTTTACAATAATGTCCTAAACTGTAATACACGACTAAACGAATATTTTAAGTGTTCAAACATATGTTGACTATAGGAAACCAAGATTTGATACGTGTTTTCAAAAGTAAAGTCAACGATGATTACAAAACGATGTAGTTTGATTCTTGTAGTAATGTATAGTCTAATTATGTGACACCCCCAAATCCGGGTACTTCAATTTCCACGGGACTTGGTGTTCACTGTACAAATATCATCTATCTATCTACCCATAGTAAATGCAAACCATGAAATAAATAGAAATAATCCTCCCCTTATGGGGTTACAACATCTGAAAAGAAATACATCAATCCCAGGTCGTACTTAACCTTAAATATCAAATGCGGAAATATAACTAATTAAATAAGTTTTACACAACTTTAACATAAGTCTGAAACATAAACACATAAAATAAACAACAAGTCTTCATCACTTGTTGACTTTGCCCTTGCCTTTGCTAGTAGAAGGCTCGTCAGACCTTTCGTTCTTAACTGCAATGTTATTATTACGCAAGAGTGAGCACGGTTGCCCACAAGTATAATAATATGACAACAATATAATAACATGCGAGTGAATCAAGGACATCTGAATAAAGAAACTCAACTTTTGACTCGAGGATAAATAACAGGAATCAAAATATCATCTGAGGGTCATAAGACCTTGAACTATGTCCTAGGTTGTAAAGTGTTTATACTTAAAACCTTTAACAGTCATAAGACTATGGACTCTACTTCTCGTACTTAGGGGGATCAGCCCTTAGTACCATATTGTGCACAATATCTCAACGCTAAAGCGTAAATAATCCCCTTTTACAGGGTTGTTCATCTCAGTTTTGACATCAGAGTCCGCACCAAAGGAAGTTTGGTTTGGATAAGCTCAATAAGTATTTTGGAATTTAGAACGTTCATCAACTATGGACTAGTCGAATCAATAAGGGTTCACTAGTCCTATAAGGTTCAACAATAACATCGATATTCAACTTGAATAATAAATCTCAAGAGTATACAATCGAATAAGTATTGTATCACTGAATCATGCTTTTAAAAGAGTTACAATATGTAATATGAATTTCGAACTTGAACAATTAAAAACACGAGCTTACTCGATATAGAAACACAAGTCTAAGGCTTAATAAATGAATAAATTAGAATTTAGGGAACTTGCTAAATCAATAAATTAGGGATAGGATACTTGCCTCTTGCACAAGCTACAATTATAATTCACGTTCTTTATTACATCCTACATATCAATACGTTCACAATACAAATTAATCAATAACTCGATATACGTATCGAATCACACACATCGGTCTTGAGCACGTTATTGGACTATACAATTAACGATTCAAGTCATGTAATTAACTTATTAATTACTCACGTAATATAAGTTATTAACCTCTTATTATATGTTTAGCATATCTTTATGTTCATTACATTAGGTTTTAAACCACCTCTTAGAACACACGAACACTTAGCAAAAAAAATTTCAAATTTCTGCAAGGGGCGCGGCCGCGCGCCAGTTACCCTTGGGACCAGCGCGGCCGCGCGGCAACGCAGACCCAGATTTCCAGTTCGCGAATGACACACAGAGCAACCCAAATAAATCCAAATTAAACTAACGAAATGAATTTAAGGCTACCCATGAGATATAGAATTTACAGAAACATCATACCATGTTCTAAGCATGCTTTTAACACTTTAAATCACGGAATTACACAAATCACAACATTTAATTTCACTATTTTCAATATTTTATAAAGTTTTGAAAGAAAACAAGAATTCAACGTTACGGATTCGTTATAACACCGAATCCGTTCGTTTAACTTCCATTTTGTTCGTTTAAATGTACACAATCACATTCAAGTGTTAATTTAAGTTAAATAAACGCATAAGGTGTGTAAATTTTGTACGTAAGGGCCATATGGGCCATATGTACAATTTCTACACTCTGTAACTTTTGAAAAATCAAATTAAGCATAACTACATGGATTTAATCGCACTAAATCATGCATACATGATATACAACATGTTATGATCATACAATAACACATATAAAATCATATCATACATTAATTATCAAATTAGTTATTCACAGAGAATCTAACATACGTTAATGGAAAACTTTAAGAACTTGAATTTAAAAACTTAGGAGAAGGAATTACCCTTGCTAGTTTGTGAAGATGATTCAAGGATGATGATATAAACTTTTCAAATTCTTCTTCCTCAATCTTTTCTCTCAAAATTCTCTCTGATATGAATATATGAATTGATATAGTATATATGTATATAAGTATAATACGTATAATATATAATGGGTGAGTGGTTGTCAGTTGGTCCCTTAGTGGGTTAACTGACCAACTCCCCTTAAGGCCTTGTTTGGCTAGCTTAAGGAATCCCTTCTCATTTATTTTAATTAATTTATTATAATATAGTTAATTAATGTCACACCCAATTAAATCAAATAATGCTATTTAAATCAATTAAATAAAATAGCATAAATCTACATTAAATCACATAGTCACATAATTAAAATTCTTATTTATTAATTATGTCTAATCATAAATCTCTAATTAATTAATTAAATTAATTAGAATAACATTATGCTTATTAATCAAATAAGCTCAATTAAATACATACTTTGAATATAAAAATTCACCACATTAATTTAACTAATGTGACACATATAATTAAATTAATCTACCACAAATTCATCAATTAATTATTTAACTCAATAATTAAATCATCAAAAAATATTTATTTAATTCAATAAATATTCATAATAAATTACAAAAATCTTGTTTGTCACATCTTTCCCCCCTTAAAAGGATTCTGTCCCCAGAATCACGGTTCAATTAAATTTCGTCCCGTTACATTCTCCCCCCCTTACAAAGATTCTGTCCCCAGAATCGCATAAACAAAAAAAATTAAGTAAATAAATCTGGGTAATTCTTCATCATATGCTCTTCGAGTTCCCACGTAGCTTCTTCAGCATTGTGGTTCCTCCAAATTACCTTAACAGAAGGTATAATTTTATTTCTGAGGACTTGCTCTTTCCTGTCAACAATCTGAACAGGAATTTCTTCATAGGATAAGTCTTTCTCAAAATGTAGGGGTTCATATTCAATCACATGTTTGTAATCGGGTTTGTAGGGGCGTAAAACTGACACATGAAAGACGTTGTGGACATTCTCAAGCGCCGGAGGTAAGGCTACCTCATACGCAACTTCTCCAATCCTTCGCAGTACTTCAAAGGGTCCAATGAACCTTGGGCTCAATTTTCCCTTCTTACCGAATCTGATCTTCCCCTTCCAGGGAGAGACTTTCAAGAACACATAGCTACCCGATTCAAACTCAACGTTCTTACGGTGTGGATCGGCGTATTTCTTCTGCCTATCCTGAGCTGCTACCAGTCTTGTTCTGATCACTTTGACTATCTCTGCTGTCTGCTGTACCAGTTCTGGACCTAATAGTTGTCTCTCGCCAACTTCATCCCAGTATAGCGGGGTTCTGCATTTTCTTCCGTACAACGCTTCGTAAGGCGGCATGCCAATACTAGCGTGGTAACTGTTGTTGTAACCGAATTCCACAAGCGGTAGGTGATCATCCCAATTTCCTTTAAAATCCATGATGCATGCTCTCAACATATCTTCCAATGTCTGGATCGTTCTTTCACTCTGCCCATCTGTCTGAGGGTGATAAGCCGTACTCATTCTCAACTGTGTCCCCATGCATTCTTGTAGTCGCTTCCAGAAGTTCGATGTGAAACGCGGATCTCTGTCGGAAACAATTGACACCGGAACTCCGTGCCTCGAAACAATCTCTTTCACATATAGCCTTGCCAACTGGTCTAAGTTGAATCTGATTTTAATCGGAAGGAAGTGTGCGGATTTCGTCAGTCGGTCAACGATAACCCATACTGCGTCGTAGCCTTTCTGAGTCGTCGGAAGGCCAACCACGAAATCCATCGTAATGTGTTCCCATTTCCATTCTGGGATTTCCAGGGGTTGTAGCAAACCACTTGGTCTCTGATGTTCTGCTTTCACTTTCTGACAGGTTAGACACTTTGCAACACACTCAGCAACATCTCGTTTCAAATTTGGCCACCAGAAGTGCTGTCGAAGATCCTGGTACATCTTGGTACTACCGGGGTGAATTGAATACCGTGAGCTATGAGCCTCTCTCAAAATGTCATCCTTAATTTCTGGCACTGACGGTACCCGAACTCTATTCTCAAATCTCAGTAGTCCCTCACTGTCTATCTTGAATCTCGGTTCGGTTCCTTCAGATATCTTTTTCTTAACCTTCTCACATTCTTCGTCCTGAAGTTGAGCTTCCTTAACTTTATCCAATAGGGTTGTACCAGCTTGAATCTGAAACAACTTCTCGTCAATCTCCATCGAATACTTCACTTCCAATTTCAGCTTTTCCATTGCTGAAATTAGTTCCTCCTGAGTAGTCAACATCATCAATTTCTCCCGACCCTTTCTGCTTAAGGCGTCGGCAACCACGTTAGCCTTACCCGGATGGTATAAGATTTCACAGTCATAATCCTTAATTAACTCCAGCCACCTTCTCTGGCGCATATTCAAGTCCTTCTGTGTAAAGATATATTTCAGACTCTTGTGGTCTGTATATATTTCACACTTCTCCCCATAGAGATAGTGTCTCCAAATTTTTAAAGCAAATACCACGGCAGCTAACTCCAAGTCATGGGTCGGATACCCCTTCTCATAGTCTTTCAATTGTCGTGACGCATACGCAATGACCCTGCCGTTTTGCATAAGCACACAGCCAAGTCCTTTATGCGACGCATCACTATAAACCACAAAATTGCCTGTGTCGTCCGGAAGGGATAACACAGGTGCTGAACTCAACCTCCTCTTGAGCTCTTGGAAACTTTCCTCACACTTCTCTGTCCAAACGAATTTCACCGATTTTCTAGTCAAATTTGTCAGCGGAGTTGCGATCTTGGAAAAGTCCTGAATAAATCTTCTATAATAACCCGCCAATCCAAGAAAACTCCTCACTTCCGACGGTGTTTTCGGCAGATCCCAGTTCATCACAGCTTCGACTTTAGAGGGATCTACCGAAATTCCGTCCTTGTCGATCACATGTCCAAGAAATTGCACTCTTTCAATCCAGAATTCACATTTAGAAAATTTGGCGTACAACTTCTCTCTTCTCAACGCCTCTAATGTTAACTTCAGATGTTCTACATGTTCTTCCTTGGTCTTCGAGTATACCAAAATATCGTCGATAAAGACCACCACGAATTTGTCCAAAAACGGCTTGAACACTCCATTCATTAAGCCCATGAATGCTGCAGGAGCATTCGTTAGACCAAATGACATTACCAAAAATTCGTAGTGACCATATCGAGTCCTAAATGCTGTCTTTGGAACATCCTCTGGCCTCACCTTCAGCTGATGATAGCCACTCCTCAAGTCTATCTTTGAAAAGTACCTTGCACCCTTCAATTGGTCGAACAGATCGTCGATCCTCGGTAATGGATATCTATTCTTAATTGTGACCTTATTCAGTTCTCTGTAGTCGATGCAAAGCCGCATCGTCCCGTCCTTCTTCTTCACAAATAACACCGGCGCTCCCCACGGCGATACGCTCGGTTGGATGTACTTCTTGTCCAGTAACTCTTGTAGTTGTACCATTAACTCTTTCATCTCTACCGGAGCCATCCGGTATGGTGCCTTCGATATTGGGGCCGTCCCTGGCGCCAAATCGATCACAAACTCAACCTCTCTGTCTGGCGGAAGTCCTGGCAGATCATCCGGAAATACGTCTAAGAAGTCCCTCACGACTGGTATATCTTCTAATTTCGAATTTTCTTTACGACTATCGACTATGTAGGCTAAATATCCTACACAGCCTTGTCTTAACAACTTCCTGGCCTGCATCATCGTTAGACAACTCGCTTGTCTAGGCAATTTACTGCCATAAAACACAACCTTTGACGGGGTCATAAGGTTGATACACTTCCTCTGGCAATCAATTACAGCCCCATAATTGACTAGCCAATCCATTCCCAGAATAACATCGAATTCCCCAAGTCTAATCGGGATAAGATTTACGTTCATAATGTTACCCTTAATATCTACTCTACAGTTCTTGTGTACATACTTAACAGGGATTACTTCTCTATTCGCAATCTCTATATTCCTGGGGTATTCTAACTCGTCAATAGGAAGTTCTAAGTTCTTAGCAAAGTCATCGGATATAAATGAACAAGTAGCACCCGAATCAAATAGTACATAAGCATTAACTTTATTGATCGGAATGATACCTGACACCACATCGCGAGACTGCACAGCATCCTGCACGGTCATGTTGAAGGTCCTGGCGGTTGGTCGGTTGGTTGCGGTTGGTCCCGTGATAGTTAAAGCACTTCCACCGCTGTTTCCCCTGTTTCCACCTGATCCTTCCCTTCCAGATCCCTTCTTGGGACAGTCCCTTGCCAGATGGTCCTTTGAGCCGCAAGTGAAGCAAGCGCCCTTCTTTGGGTTCGGACAGTTAGGTGCTATGTGGCCTTCTTGACCACAATTATAACATACTCGTTTTCCCTTCATACAGACCCCCAGGTGAGCTTTCCCGCAGGTCGAACAAGCTTCGATCCTCTTTTTCTGACCACCTTGCTGATTCCCAGTCGATGAGTTATCATTCCACCTCCTCTTCTGATTATTACTCCCTCCCGTGTTGCTACCACTAGCCTTGTTAATTCCTTCACCTTCACTCTTCTTCTTTTTCTGATCTTGGTTATACTTTGTAACTGCATCACTCCCGCCTTCAGCGAGAATGGCCTTCTCCAACACCCCAGCAAAAGTGTTCAATTGGAACATTGACACTTTGCTATACAACCAGGGCTTCAGGCCCTGTTCAAACCTCCTTGCCTTCCTCTGATCGGTGTGCACTTGATACGTGGCAAACCTAGCCAACTCATTGAATTTCGCCGCATATTCTGGTACGGACATATTTCCCTGTTTCAGTTCCAAGAACTGGACCTCCATTTGATTCTGCGAGCTGGTCGGAAAGTACATCTTGAAGAACATCTCCTTGAACCTCTCCCAGGTAATCACACCTTCACCTCCCCGGACCTTATTCGCTTGCCACCAATAGCTGGCCTCAGATTTCAGCATGAACGTTGCATAGGCGGTTTTCTGGTCCTCTCTGACTCTGGCGACGTCAAAAACTTTTTCCATCTCCATGACCCAGGTTTGAGCTTCTGTCGGGTTCATGGTGCCTTTAAACTCTGGCGGTCCCACCGCCTTGAAGTCCTTGAACGTTGTGTTCGGTGGAGCTTGAGGTTGGTTGTTAAGCGCTCCAGCAAGTAAGTTCGCCAACTGCTGAACGGGGTTAGCATTGGCGTCGTTGTTGTTGTTAGTTGACCCTTCTTGGGCCTGTTGACGGTTAGATCGTCTCCTTGGCGGCATTTTACTCTTAAGAAATACGCGTATTAGAACTTTATTCAATCTTTTAAATATCTAAGGCTTAACTTAAACATTTAGACACAATCAGTCAACACATTATCTCAAATAAACTCTGATATATTACTAAATCAAAAGTTTTAACATAATACGATAGCATCACTGCTATTTACATCAACTATCCTGAGATAAAGAATCTACAGGATTTAAAACATAAAATATTCCTCTGTTTATAAACACATTGGAATTTACATTATTAACTACCAGATAGGTTTCACAAAATCAAATGTTCCTATCACTGCCCATTAAGGCGACGAACAGCTTTGCCACGCTCTTCTTCCATAATCCGAGACATCGTCCTGCGATCTAGCATGTACGACGGTAGTCCTTCAAACTGAATTGGGTACCTCATAACCCGATCCTGGGCCTCGTCAATTGCATACTGAAGTATAGAGTACGTCTCTTCAAGCTTGGCCTTCTTCGCCCGACAATTATCTTCTGCGAGATCTGCTCGTCGTGATTCCCTTACCCAAGCCTCCTCTGCTATGGCCAGCCTTGCTGATTTCTCTTTTAGTTCATTCTTCAATTCCTCAATTTCCTCTGACTTCTGCTCGGTTTGGCCCTTCTCGTGAGCCAAATTCCACTCTACATTTCCCAAACGTGTGTGAAGAGCCTCAACCTCTCCATCCCTCAGCTCGATGGTAGACTGTTGAGTAACCGACCGCTCCCTCAGCTCCTGAACAGTCTCCCTCAGCTCCTGAACAGTATCACGTAACTCTATGTTACGGTCATACAGCTTGTCATACATCTCAGCACTGATAGAGCTCGGCGGGAACTCTTCAGGGTCTTTCTCCTCCTCTTCAGCTGCCTCAGCCTGAACTTCAATCTCCTCAGGGTCTTCCTCAGAGTCCTCCTCTGAATTAGACACCGGCACAATCTCCTGACCAATGACTGTGATCAAGGGTGATGGCTCTCGTCGGACTAACTGCTCCCAAACTACGTGGATATCTCGGGGCTCCTCCTCTCTAGCCTCTAGGGGTACAAGGTCCCTGGACTGACTAGGTTCTCCAGCATTCGTCATCCTGACAAATAAAATTTTAAGTTTTAGTAATTACGTGATGCTAATCGAGACTCGAATATATAAGTATAAGCACGTAGCACATAAGGTAAGTTATTATCTTTCTTAGAACTCGATAAGAGTTATCATTACTATGTTCTCGATCTCTAAAAAGGCTACTATCCTAAGGTTTTTCCCCACCTAAGGTTCATAACCTACAGCTTTGATACCAACCTGTGACACCCCCAAATCCGGGTACTTCAATTTCCACGGGACTTGGTGTTCACTGTACAAATATCATCTATCTATCTACCCATAGTAAATGCAAACCATGAAATAAATAGAAATAATCCTCCCCTTATGGGGTTACAACATCTGAAAAGAAATACATCAATCCCAGGTCGTACTTAACCTTAAATATCAAATGCGGAAATATAACTAATTAAATAAGTTTTACACAACTTTAACATAAGTCTGAAACATAAACACATAAAATAAACAACAAGTCTTCATCACTTGTTGACTTTGCCCTTGCCTTTGCTAGTAGAAGGCTCGTCAGACCTTTCGTTCTTAACTGCAATGTTATTATTACGCAAGAGTGAGCACGGTTGCCCACAAGTATAATAATATGACAACAATATAATAACATGCGAGTGAATCAAGGACATCTGAATAAAGAAACTCAACTTTTGACTCGAGGATAAATAACAGGAATCAAAATATCATCTGAGGGTCATAAGACCTTGAACTATGTCCTAGGTTGTAAAGTGTTTATACTTAAAACCTTTAACAGTCATAAGACTATGGACTCTACTTCTCGTACTTAGGGGGATCAGCCCTTAGTACCATATTGTGCACAATATCTCAACGCTAAAGCGTAAATAATCCCCTTTTACAGGGTTGTTCATCTCAGTTTTGACATCAGAGTCCGCACCAAAGGAAGTTTGGTTTGGATAAGCTCAATAAGTATTTTGGAATTTAGAACGTTCATCAACTATGGACTAGTCGAATCAATAAGGGTTCACTAGTCCTATAAGGTTCAACAATAACATCGATATTCAACTTGAATAATAAATCTCAAGAGTATACAATCGAATAAGTATTGTATCACTGAATCATGCTTTTAAAAGAGTTACAATATGTAATATGAATTTCGAACTTGAACAATTAAAAACACGAGCTTACTCGATATAGAAACACAAGTCTAAGGCTTAATAAATGAATAAATTAGAATTTAGGGAACTTGCTAAATCAATAAATTAGGGATAGGATACTTGCCTCTTGCACAAGCTACAATTATAATTCACGTTCTTTATTACATCCTACATATCAATACGTTCACAATACAAATTAATCAATAACTCGATATACGTATCGAATCACACACATCGGTCTTGAGCACGTTATTGGACTATACAATTAACGATTCAAGTCATGTAATTAACTTATTAATTACTCACGTAATATAAGTTATTAACCTCTTATTATATGTTTAGCATATCTTTATGTTCATTACATTAGGTTTTAAACCACCTCTTAGAACACACGAACACTTAGCAAAAAAATTTCAAATTTCTGCAAGGGGCGCGGCCGCGCGCCAGTTACCCTTGGGACCAGCGCGGCCGCGCGGCAACGCATACCCAGATTTCCAGTTCGCGAATGACACACAGAGCAACCCAAATAAATCCAAATTAAACTAACGAAATGAATTTAAGGCTACCCATGAGATATAGAATTTACAGAAACATCATACCATGTTCTAAGCATGCTTTTAACACTTTAAATCACGGAATTACACAAATCACAACATTTAATTTCACTATTTTCAATATTTTATAAAGTTTTGAAAGAAAACAAGAATTCAACGTTACGGATTCGTTATAACACCGAATCCGTTCGTTTAACTTCCATTTTGTTCGTTTAAATGTACACAATCACATTCAAGTGTTAATTTAAGTTAAATAAACGCATAAGGTGTGTAAATTTTGTACGTAAGGGCCATATGGGCCATATGTACAATTTCTACACTCTGTAACTTTTGAAAAATCAAATTAAGCATAACTACATGGATTTAATCGCACTAAATCATGCATACATGATATACAACATGTTATGATCATACAATAACACATATAAAATCATATCATACATTAATTATCAAATTAGTTATTCACAGAGAATCTAACATACGTTAATGGAAAACTTTAAGAACTTGAATTTAAAAACTTAGGAGAAGGAATTACCCTTGCTAGTTTGTGAAGATGATTCAAGGATGATGATATAAACTTTTCAAATTCTTCTTCCTCAATCTTTTCTCTCAAAATTCTCTCTGATATGAATATATGAATTGATATAGTATATATGTATATAAGTATAATACATATAATATATAATGGGTGAGTGGTTGTCAGTTGGTCCCTTAGTGGGTTAACTGACCAACTCCCCTTAAGGCCTTGTTTGGCTAGCTTAAGGAATCCCTTCTCATTTATTTTAATTAATTTATTATAATATAGTTAATTAATGTCACACCCAATTAAATCAAATAATGCTATTTAAATCAATTAAATAAAATAGCATAAATCTACATTAAATCACATAGTCACATAATTAAAATTCTTATTTATTAATTATGTCTAATCATAAATCTCTAATTAATTAATTAAATTAATTAGAATAACATTATGCTTATTAATTAATATATTAATCAAATAAGCTCAATTAAATACATACTTTGAATATAAAAATTCACCACATTAATTTAACTAATGTGACACATATAATTAAATTAATCTACCACAAATTCATCAATTAATTATTTAACTCAATAATTAAATCATCAAAAAATATTTATTTAATTCAATAAATATTCATAATAAATTACAAAAATCTTGTTTGTCACAAATTATGTAACTATGATAGAAATTAATGTATGTGCTTAAGGTACGTAGTGGAGTATGTGTAGAATTGTCGGTTTATGAATTGAGCTTGTATAACTAATTTGTATATATACATACATAAATAGGATACTATAAGACTTTGCAGTGACATTGAGCTTTAAGATTTGTAAACTACGCTAAAGGCAAGTTCCCTAACTTCATTCTTACATTGAAGGCAAATACCTAAACCTTATCTCATATTGTGAAAACTTTGAATCATTGTTATGCCAACTATATTCATATTGAGTAAATTTCTATATTCGTATGAATCATTATTCATATTCAGAAATTAATTGTATTTCTTGATTCATGTTGCGAGCATTGAACTTATTGTTCTAAAATGTATTGTAAAAGTTGTCTACGTCATTTGACTCGGCTAGAATAATATCATGTGTTAGAAAGCTATCCAAACCAATTGTCTTGGTGCAAACTCTTATAAATCTACTGAGATGAACAACACTCATTGAAGGGGAAATTATATATTGTTGGGGAACCGGCTTGCGCACAAACAACATGTTTAAATGTTATGCATAACATATGGTATTTTGGGTCGATCACCTATTATACTTGTTTTATTGGATAATAAGTTTAATATTGTTGATTCTAGTAGGAGTTCTCTGTCCATAGTGACTACTCGGTGTTGAAACCTTTAAATTCTTTTAAAATCTTCTGGTCTATAATGACACATTGTTTAAAATTCAAAGGAAAGTTTTGAAGCTATTAATATTTTCTTGTTTACAACATTATTCCTTAAACCCTTGAGCTATCTTTGATTATTATACCTTTGAGATTATTAACTTTATATCATGCATGTTCACCTTTATTATTATATACTTGCTGAGAAAATTTATTACTCATTCTTGCTTCCTTTAAACCTTACAGTTAAGGCAAAACGTGGTGAACCCTCAGGCAAAGATAAGGGAAAGGGAAAAGCTACGAATTAGTCCTCTATGCTAGAAGTTTATTATAAAGATGTAATAAGATTTAATTATGGTTTATGTATTAAGCTATGTTATAGATTTTATTATGTAATGTCTTAGTAACGGTTACGAGACCTTGGGAGGAGAATATTTATATTATGTCAATGTAAATTATTCTATTATTCCGTTGTGTGAGATTTTAGTATCTTATTAGAGTTAGATCGTGAAGCATCGAATTCATGATATGAGTGTCTGAATTTGGGGGCGTCACAGTATATAGAACTAAGAACCTAAGAGTTTTTACATGTCTTCTTGAGTAAGCTTTTAAGGGTAAAATCAATGATGGTTATATAGCTACGTGGGTTGATAGTGTGCTAATATATGATTCGATTATGTAACTAATGTAGAACTTGACATATATCTTTTGCTTACGTGATTGAACATATATAAGATTATTGATTTATGTACAAATCTTGAATAACTAATGAATATATATATATATATATATACATATATATATATATATACATAACTATGATAAAATAGGACCTTGTGGTGATATTAAGCTATAAGTTGGTAATCGACGCTAAAGGCAAGTTTCCTAACTTCATTTGATTTTTATATTGAATGCAAGTTCCCTTACTTAATTTGAATTTTATATTGAATGCATGTTTCCTTACTTAATTTGATTTTTGTATTGAATGCAAGTTCCCTAACTTACACAATTTTGGATATTGTGCAAGTATCTAAACCTTATCTCTTTTGTGCAAGTTCTCTAATTACACAACTTTGTGCGTTGTGTTAGTTCCCTCACTTTGAGTAAATGAATTATTGTTATACCAACTGTTATATATTATGAAAGTTCATGACTTCTTTTGGTTTTCATATTAAATGCAAGCATCCTAACCTACACAACCTTGAATATTGTGCAAGTTTCCAATTGTTGTTATATCAACTATATATATTGAGCAAATGTTCGGTCTTGTATATTTATTGATCGTATAAGCCAATTGTTCTAATTCTTGGGATATCTAAATTCTTGGAAATTATTATTCATACTCTGAAGATTGATTTAAATCATACTTACATCTTTGAAAAAAATTCTTTGAATCTTGTTACAAACGTTGAGCGTATTAATTGTTCCTAAGTGTATTAAAGTGCGTCTATGCCATTGGATTCGGCTAGACCAATATCTATGAATTTGAAAGCGATCCAAACTAATTGCTTTAGTGAGGACTTTTAAAAAATCTATTGGGATGAACAACACTCATAGAAGGGGAAACTATAAAATGTCGGGGAATCGACACTTGCGCGCATAACAGGGGTGTAACGACCCCAAAATTCATACAATATAATTCTCATTCTCGATCGTTAACAATACAACTTTATTCTATCTTTACATCATTATTCGATGATACAATCACTAAAAATATGGAATATTTAAAACTTTTATATATATATTTCTTTTATTGCCCTGAATCTCAACCTTTATCATTACATATCTTTGATTCAAATATATTACATGAATCGCTTCATCAAAGTTATTATATAAACTTTACATCCCAATTTAATATCCTTTAAACTTCGGATAACTCAAACTTTACAACTCAACATAAAATAAACATCATAAACCATTAAGTACACTTCTAGAACCTTAAACATGGTTTAAAGGAATAACAACTTTAGCTAAAATATTTAATCTTCTTGCATTATATCTGAGACACGTCATTCAAGTAACACATAACGTTACCTTAGATCATTATCCTGCAAAAATGGTTATTTTGCAAGAATGAGCTCGACAGCTCAGCAAATCTAACACCTTTCATGCCGCACATAACACATAAGTTCATGCTCAATATATATCTCAATTTAAAATAATTATAAGATTTCATGCTCAGCATAAATATCAGTTCAATATGAATATAAGTTTCACATGCTCAACATTTCATATATCACATGTTGAGTTCCATAACTCAACCAAATATAGTCATAATTTGACTTTTTCAATTCATAGCGAGTAACATGTAAATTCAACATCTCATATTGCTACCATGAATACATGTAAATAAAAATTGAATACAGGTAGCACATAAGAACTGGAAGACTTGTCTTGATCGTAGATTACCAATTACCAAAAAACAGCTTATAATTATCTGTACTTCATGAATCCTACACAGTTATATAATCATGCACATCATTTATTAGTCACATAGCATTGCTTAGTAATCGTTTAAGTAACTCTAATTTACAATATACTATCAACTTATTTAGGTTTGACACACAATGTTCCATTTATGTGGTTAAGTCCGGTTAGGGCTCCTCATCGCTTATTCGATTTATTTTACGTTAAACTTCCTTTTACTTCTCATTACGTTCCCCTTTAATACACTTAACATTTAGTTAAGTCTTACACCTCGTCTTTACATCACATTAGATGTATAATGTTTGTTAACATTAAGCATGTTAACCTTCATTTTATGTTCTTTTATATTTCTCTTTTAATCAACACTTAACATTTGTTTAAGTCGACATAATTGTCATTACATCATTGACTAATGTTAAGCATCATTTATAATTCATAATAATAATGTTTTATAACTTAGAACAACATCTATTATCATTGACAACACTATACTTGCGTATGTGCATGTCTGACGCTCTCCGATTTCCTCCGAATGCGCATCAGTCACAACGATGACCATTTTGACCCCTTTTAACGACTTCAAATCGAACAACTTAAAGAATAAAAGTTTTAGATCTACTCGTTATCTTTTCGAATCATCCTGAATCACCCTAATTGGAGTTCGTATGAAGAAGTTATGCTTGTTTTACTACAGGAGGTCAAAGTAATTTTGCATTACACTACTTAAACCACTTCGGACAGCTTGTAGCCCCGCTGGGGCGGGTCATTATAAGCTTAAAGCCCTGCTAGGGCGGGGCCCACGACTAGTGGGTTTCCCCCAGCTCGCGAACGGTAGAGAAATAAGCCAATTTGGCTTATTTCTTCACACTAAAGTCCGATTTTTCTAAACATAATGCACATGAAACTTAATGAAAACAAAATTTTAGACTCTTAACATGATAATAACATACATAATCATTACAACACCTAATCAAAACACAGTTTTCATGATTTTTGAAGAAAACGACATTCTTAAGCGTTCTTGACGAAAATTGCTACTGTGAATTCGTTTTACAATCAAATCATGTAATTCCAATTGGGTTAACTCTATTTCTTAACATATTAACATAATCCATGATCAATTTAAACAACAATTGACACACACACATACCAATTTTGATAATTTAAAGGCTATTTTCAAAATAAGCTCATAATAAAATACTATGAAAATGATTTCTTCATGTTCATCATATTTATATGAATTGAACCCCTCAAAGTATCATATAACTCTTATATAATTGTTTATATACATAATCTAACACATATTGATCATCAATTTATAGTTTATCATGAAAACCAATTTACAGATAATAAAAACAATGAAGAATAACAATTAAAATTGGATTATACACTTTTGCTTAGAAGAAGATGGTGATTCATATGATGATGATAATGATGATAACTTCTAGTTTTGATTTCTCAAAACCTCTTCGTCCTTTTTCTTTCTTCTTCTCTCTTTTCTCTATAGTTTCTCTTTCTTTTCTTTCTCTATAACTCTTTTATTTCTAACAGACTAACACTTCTAACTTTCTTTTCTAAACTAACGTAATATACATATAATATAATATACATATATTACATATATTATAAGTATAAACATAAATATAAAGTTTATAACTTATAATGCATAATGAGTATAATTATTATAATAATTTGCAATTAATACCATAGGTTACAACAGTTGGAATTTAAAAAGCCCTAAGGCTTGTTTGTCAAAAACAATTTATTTTTAAAAATAGGTTTTTCGTAGTTAAGGCCCCGTTTGACAAAACAGATTTAAAACGGTGCAAGGGCCTTGTTTGGAAAAACGGTTTTAAAAACTCTTTTAATTCTTTTAATAAATCTTTTAACACATTTTTTTAATGTTATACTTTAATTAATTAAATCTTAACATTCTAATTTAATTAATTAAAAGTTAACATCTATTAATCACATAAAAATTGCCACATAACAATTATAATTACTTGCTAATTATAATTTCATGTAACAATTACCACATAACTTCATCTAATTTAATTATCCCAATTAAATTAGAACTATAACATAAAATTATTACATATTAATTAAATTTAATATTAATTATTCATTTAATTAATATATTACACTTAATTAAATTACTCCATAACAATAACATACTTATTTATTTAACTCAATAAATAAATTAATTAAAATATTTATTTAATTCAATAAATATTAAAATTAATATCTAAAATTTTTTTTACACCAAATTACATATTTCATAATATATAACACATATACACATACTCAAACTCGAAACATCTGATAATAAGAATTTTATTTATTAAATTCTCATTTATTAATTTTTGAAAATCCAGGTTGTCACAAGAGGGATGTTATGCATAACACTAGGTACTTATGCTAATCACCTATTGTACCTATTGGATTAGCAGGGTAATTCTGTTAATTCTAGCATGAGTTCATGGTCCATAACGACTACTCATTATTCAATATTTATTTTGGAATTTGATAAAATCTTTTGATTCTAGAAATCTTGGTCCACAGTGACATCTATTCATTCCCTTAAAATTGTTGAAATCTTTGAATGCTTTTATAATCTTCCGGTCCATAGTGACTCTTATTTAAATTCTTGAGCTACTAATTACCATTTTACCCTTGAGATTAAGAACCATATATACATATGTTCACATTTATTGTCATATCACTTGTTGGGCAAATTTGTTGATTGCTCTTGCTTCCCTTAAACATTTTAGTTAGGACAGAGTAAGGTGGAACCTTAGGAAAGGACAAGGGCAAAGGAAAGGATACGGAGTAGCTTTGTTCTTCTATACTAGGATATTTTCTTTATGTTGTAGTAAGACTTAATTAATGTTATGTATTAAGTGATGTTGAGATAAAGTTATTAAGTGTATTAGTCATGGTTGTGAGACGTTGGGACTAGAATATTTATATTATATCAATGCAAATTATTCTATTATTCTGTTGTTAGAGATATTATTATGATTTAGAGTTAGAATGTGAAGCACCAGATTCAAGGTACAGGTATCTAAATTTGGGGGTGTCACAGGTTGGTATCAAAGCATTAGATTATAAACCTTAGGAAAGAGAGTCCTTAGGTTATAACCTTAGAAGATATTTAGGGAGTAGAAGGAGATAAAACTCATAAAGAGGTTTCTTAGATAGTTAGTAGCCTTATGAAATATATTTTCATTCCTTACAATGAATTTATATTTTATCGTGAAATACAAATGAAGTGTGTTTGATGTTTTGTGTTGGTGGTTGTAGGATGTCGAAGCTATGAGGACCTAGTAGGATTATAGAGGAGGAACTATATGATGTACATGTTGTATATGAAGTACCTCTGATAGCAGAACCCACTTCGGTAGTATCACTAGATGAAGAGGAAACGGAGTCAGCGACGGAGTCCAAACCGGAGTCCGCGGTGAGAGGTTTCTTTCAAATTTGGGCGCGTATGCATGACTTAGTGATTTAGAACTCTGAGAAGGAGAATAAAATACGGGAGTTGGAGACGAAAGTTTGAGACCTTCAGATTAGTAGCCATTGGAGGCAGAGATTTTGGAAGGATGAAATTAGGAATCGATTAGAGTTGGAAGATCAAGTGGAGGCTCTAAAAGAGGAGTTAAGGAAGAAAGAAGGGTAGTTAAGCATTTTATTAAAATTTTAACGCAGATGATGTATGTAAGTCCAAATCTTTTGTGAAATGCATGTAATAGTTTGTGTAAACCCCAATTTTTGTACTTGTTAGAGGGGTAGTGTGACACCTCCAAATTCAAGTACATCAATTTCCACTGGATTTGGTGTTCACTGTACAAATATCACATATCTATCTACCCATAATAAATGCGAAAACATAAATAAATAGAAATCCTCCCCTTAAGGGGTAACAACATCTGAATAAATGAATAAATCCCAGGTTAAACTAACCTTAACATCAAATGCGGAAACGTAAACAAATATATAAGTCTTAACAAAAACATAGTCTTAAATATAAAATTCTCAAATTAAATAACAAGTCTTCAACACTTGTTAACCTTACCCTTGCTTTTGCTAGTGGAAGGCTCGTCAGACCTTTCGTTCTTCACTGCATGTTATTATGCAAGAGTGAGCACGATTGCTCACAAGTATAATAATATAACAGTAATAATAACATGCGAGTAAATCAAAGGGAAATAATAGAAAGCTCGGTTTTTAAATCAAGAATAAACAACAAGAATCAAAAGTACATCTGAGGGTCATAAGACCATGAACTAAGTCCCAGGTTGTAAAGTATTTATACTTTAAACCTTTAACAGTCATAAGACTATATGGACTCCACTACTCATACTTAGGGGGATCAGCCCTTAGTACCATGAATGTGCACATCATCTCAACGCTAACGCGTAAATAATCCCTATAAAAGGGTTGTTCATCTCAGTTTAACATCAGAGCCTGCACCAAAGGAAGTTTGGTTTGGATAAGCTTAATAATAGTTCTAGAATTTAGAACGTTCATCTACTATGGACTAGTCGAATAAAAAGGGGTTCACTAGTCTTATAAAGTTCAACAATAACTGATACTCGAATAAAATAACGAATCTCAATGGTATACAATCGAATAAGTATTGTATAACTAAAATAATACTTTAAATGAATTATAATATCTCATATGGAATCTTAACTTGAATAACAAAAATAAGAACTTGCTCAATATAGAATTATAAGTCTAAAACTTGCTCAATGAATAACTTAGAGTAAAGGAACTTGCATCATGATAATGAATCAAGGATAAAAACATGTTTAATTAAACTTGAGAATTAGGAAAATATGCCTCTTGCACAAGCTACAATTATAACTCACGTCCCTTAATTAATCATACGTATCAATAATTTCACAATAACAATTAATTATAAGTTTGATTATACTTATCAAATCACAACATCAGTCTTTGAACACGTTATTAGACTTCACAAATAACGAGTTTAAATCACGTATTTAACTTATAAATTAATCACGTAATATAAGTTAATAAATTATTTTAACATCTCAATATATGCTTAACATGTCATCATGTTCATTACATTAAGTTTAAAAATACATTTTTGAACTTTGAACACTTATTAAATTTTATTGGTTTTATTTTGCTGGCCTGGCGCTGCAGCGCCCGGTTCCTTCATAAGACCGGCACCACGACGCCTAGCTTATGTCAGCCCTACCCTTGGCCTGGCGCTGCAGCGCCCAGTTCTTTCACAGGACCTGCGCCGCGGCGCTATGCCTACGTCATCACTAACCTTGGCCTGGCGCTGCAGCACCCAGTTCCTTCACAAGACCGGCGTCGCGGCGCCATCGTCGCAGTAAGTCTGACAGTGTTCGTGAAGAACACAGAAAAGCCAAATAAATGCCAAATTAAACTAACACAATAAATTTTAATGTTACCCATGAACTATAAACTTCACAGGAACATGTAGTAACATATATAGCATGCATTTGACAACTTAAATCACATACTTGATCAAATTAAAGCATATAAATGTCATATTTTTGGTATTTTTCAAAGTTTCAAGAGAAATCATGAAATTCATCATTATAGATTCGTTATAACACCGAACTTGTCCGTTTGAATTTCGTTTTCTTTGTTTCAACATGCATAATCATAATCAACTATCAATTTAAAGTTTAACAAACGATTAAAGCATGATATTTTTTACATATATTCCATATTCATGCTTTTCATACTCTATAACTTTCAAATCTCTAATTAAACCATAATTACAAGGTTTTGATTGTTTTAAAACATACATAAGTGATAGAAAACATGTGATGAACATTTATTAACGCATATATCATCATTTCATGCATTAATCACAAAATAGACTTTTACAAAGAACTTCAAAATACACGTTAATGGAAAAACTTTGAAAACTTAAGATGAGGGATTGCCCTTGCTACTTGTTGAGATTAGATGATATAAATCCTCACTACTTCTTCTTTAATTCACCAATTCCCTCTCAATTTCTCTCTAAGTTCTCTCTAAAATATTTCTCTGATGATATATGATATATAAAGAGTATAGGTATATACTATACGTATAATAGTTAACTGATAATATAATGGGTGTCAGTAAATCCCCACAATGGATTAAGTGCTCCCACTCACTTAAGGCATTGTTTGGTTGTTCTCCTTTATAACTCCTTTCCTATTATTCTAATTAAATGCTTATTATATAGTTTATTTGTAACACTTTAATTAATCAAATAATCTTATTTAAATTTAATTAAATAAAACATAATATTACACATTAAATCACATCATCACATAATTAAAATTCTCATTTATTAATTATGACAAATCATCAAATCTCTAATTAATTAAAATAACATTATGCTTATTAAATAATTTATTTAATTAAATAAACTCAATTAAATACATACTTTGAACTATTAAAATTCTCCACATTAATTTAATCAATATAACACATATAATTAAATTAATCTATCACAATTCCATTAAATAATTATTTAACTCAATAAATAAATTATTAAAATATTTATTTAATTTAATAAATATTTAAATTAAATTACAAAATTCTCGTTTGTCACATCTTTCCCTCCTTAAAAGGATTCTGTCCTCAGAATCACGATTCAATTACATTCGTACTGTTACATTCTCCCCCCTTACAAAGATTCTATCCCTAGAATCGCTTACACATAAATTAGGCAAATAAGTGTGGGTAAGTCTTCATCATATGTTCTTCGAGTTCCCACGTAGCTTCTTCAGCATTGTGGTTCCTCTAAATTACCTTAACAAAAGATATTACTTTATTTCTGAGAACTTGTTCTTTCGCGTCAATAATCTGAACAAGAACTTCTTCATAGGATAAGTCTTTCTCAAATTACAGGGGTTCGTATTCAATCACATGTTTATAATCAGGTTTGTACGGTCGTAAGACTGAAACATGAAAAACGTTATGGATGTGCTCTAATGCAGGAGGTAGAGCTACCTCGTACGTAACTTCTCCGATTCTCCGCAGCACCTCAAAGGGTCCAATGAACCTCGGGCTTAATTTACCATTCTTGTCGAATCTGATCTTTCCCTTCCAAGGAGAGACTTTCAAAAATACAAAGCTACCTGATTCAAATTCTACATTCTTATGGTTTGGATCAGCGTATTTCTTCTGCCTATCCTGAGCAGCTACCAATCTTATCCGGATCACCTTGACGATCTCGACTGTCTGCTGGACCAGTTCTGGTCCTAGTAATTGTCTTTCGCTAATTTCATCCCAGTACAATGGAGTTCTGTACTTTTTGCCGTACAGCGCTTCGTAAGGTGACATGCCAATAATTGTGTGGTAACTGTTGTTATAACCGAATTCTACGAGCGATAGATGGTCATCCCAATTTCTTTTAAAATCCATGATGCATGCTCTCAGTATATCTTCTAATGTCTGGATCGTTCTTTCGCTTTGCCCATTTGTTTGAGGGTGATATGTCATATTCATTCTCAACTGCGTCCCCACACATTACTGTAGTCTCTTCCAGAAATTCGATGTGAAGCGCGGATCTTGATCGAAAACAATCGACACTGGAACCCCATGCCTTAAAACAATCTCCTTCACATACAGTTTTGCCAACTTGTCTAAGTTGAATCTGATCTTGATCTGAAGGAAGTGTGATGATTTTGTCAGTCGATCCACGATAACCCATACTGTGTCAAAACCTTTCTGAGTCATCGAAAGACCTACTACGAAATCCATCGTAATGTGTTCCCATTTCCATTCTAGTATCTCTAGAGGTCGTAGCAACCCACTCGGCCTCTGATATTCTGCTTTTACTTTCTGATAAGTCAGGCACTTGGCCACACAATCGACAACATCTCGTTTCATATTCGGCCACCAGAAATGCTTTCGGAGATCCTAGTACATCTTTGTGCTTCCTGGGTGAATGGAATATCGTGAGCTATGAGCCTCGCTCAAAATTTCCTCTTTAATCTCTGGCACTGGCGGTACCCAAACTCTGCTCTAAGATCTTAATAGTCCTTCACTGTCCATCTTGAATTTTAGTTCATTCCCTTTAAATATTTTCTTCTTTATCTTTTTACATTCTTTGCCATAAAGTTGTGCTTCCTTAACCTTATCCAACAAAGTTGTACTAGCTCCTAGCTGGAACAGCTTCTCGTCAAATTCCATAGGATATCTCACTTCCACTTCCAACTTCTCCATCGCTGAAATTAAATCTTCCTGGGTAGTCAACAACATCAATTTCTCTCGACCTTTTCTGCTTAAGGCGTCGGCAACCACATTCGCTTTACCCGGATAGTATAAGATCTTGCAATCATAGTCCTTTATTAATTTCAACCATCTTCTCTGGTGCATATTCAAATCCTTTTGTGCAAGAAAAAATATTTCAGACTCTTGTGGTCTGTATATATTTCGCACTTCTCCCCATAGAGATAGTGTCTCCAGATCTTCAAAGAAAATACAACCGTAGCCAACTCCAAGTCATGGGTCGGATACCCCTTCTCATAATCCTTCAGTTATCGTGATGCATACGCAATGACCTTGTCGTTTTGGATAAGCACACAGCCTAGTCCTTTATGTGACGCATCACTATACACCACAAAATTTCCTATGTTATCCGAAAGAGATAACATAGGTGTCGTACTCAACCTCTTCTTGAGCTCTTAGAAGCGTTCCTCACACTTCTCCGTCCAAATGAATTTAATAGATTTCCTAGTCAAATTCGTCAGCGGAGTTGCAATCTTGGAAAAGTGTTGAGTGAATCTTCTATAATAACTGGCTAATCCAAGAAAATTTCTCACTTTCGACGGTGTCTTCGGCTGATCCTAGTTCATCACAGGTTTGACCTTGGAGGGATCTACCGAAATTCCATCTTTATCAATTACATGTCCAAGAAATTGCACTCGCTCAATCCAAAATTTGCATTTCAAAAACTTAGCATACAACTTCTCTCTTCTCAACGCCTCCAATGTCACCTTCAGATGCTCTACGTGTACCTCCTTGGTGTTCAAATAAACCAGAATGTCGTCGATGAACACCACTACAAATTTATCCAAAAATGGCTTAAATACTCTGTTCATTAGGTCCATAAATGCTGCAAGCACATTTGTTAGACCAAATGACATCACCAAAAATTCATAGTGACCATATCGAGTTCTGAACGCTGTCTTCAGAACATCCTCTGTCCTCACTTTCAACTGATGGTAACCACTCCTCAGGTCTATCTTCGAGAAGTATCTCGCTCCCTTCAATTAGTCAAATAAGTCGTCGATCCTAGGCAACAAATACATATTCTTAATTGTGACTTTGTTCAACTCTCTATAATCAATGCAGAGCCGCATTGTCCCATCTTTCTAATTAACGAACAATACCGGCGCTCCCCATGGCGATACACTCGGCTGAATATATTTCTTGTCCAATAACTCTTGCAGCTGCACCATCAATTCCTTCATCTCTACCGGAGCCATACGGTACGGTGCCTTCGATATTGGGGTTGTTCCTAGCACCAAATCGATCACAAACTCTACTTCCCTATCGGGCGGAAGTCCTGGCAAATTGTTCAGAAATACGTCCACGAAGTCTCTCACGATTGGTATTTCCTCTAACTTTGGGCTCTTTATACGACTATCGCCTATGTAGGCTAAATATTCTACACAACCTTGTCTCAATAACTTCTTGGTCTGCATCATCATCAGACAACTCGCTTGTTTAGGAAACTTGCTGCCATAAAACATAACCTTTGACGAAGTCATAAGGTTAATACACTTCGTCTGGCAATCAATTATCGCCCCATAATTGAATAGCCAATCCATTCCCAAGATAACGTCAAATTCCCTAAGTTTAATCAGGATAAGATCTATGTTCATCATATTACCCTTAATATCCACCCTATAGTTCTTGTGTACATACTTAACAGGGATCACTTCCTTATTTTCAATCTCTATATTCATAGGGTATTCTAATTCAACCTTAGGCAATTCTAAGTTCTTAGCAAAGTCATCAGATATAAATGAGAAAGTAGCACCCAAATCAAATAATACATAAGTATTAACTTTATTGATCGGAATGATAACTGACACCACATCGCGTGACTGCATAGCGTCTTGCACTATCATGTTGAAAGTCCTGGCAGTAGGTCAGTTGGTTAGTGTCGGCTCCATAATCATCAGAGCGTTGCCACCACTAGTTCCTCTGCTTCCTCCTGCTCCTGCCCCTCCTGATACCTTTTTGGGGCAATCCCTTGCCAAGTGGTCCTTTGATACACACGTGAAGAAGGTGCCCTTTTTAGGGTTAGGGTAGTTAGGTGCTATGTGGCCTTCCTGACCACAATTGTAGCAGACTATTTTTCCCTTCATACAGACCCCCAGGTGGTTCTTCCTGCAGGTCGGACATGCTTCTACTCTTTTCGTCTGGCTCCCTTGCTGATTTCCAGTTGATGTGTAGTCATTCAACCTTCTCTTTTGACTGTTACCTCTTCCGGTGTTACTGCCGCTAGCCTTGTTGTCACCTTCTCCTTCACTCTTCTTCTTCTATTCTTGGTTGTACTTGGTCATAGCATCGTTCCCCCCATCAGCGATGATAGCCTTCTCTAATACTCTCACAAAAGTGTTCAACTGGAACATTAACATTTTGCTATACAACCAGGGCTTCAGTCCCTGTTTGAATCTCCTAGCCTTCCTCTCATCAATGTGCACTTGGTATCTGGAAAACCTGGCCAACTCATTGAATCTCGCCACATAGTCTGGTACAGACATATTACCATGTTTTAATTCCAAAAATTGAACCTCCATTTGGTTCTGTGCGCTCGTCAAAAAGTACATTTTGAAGAACATCTCCTTAAACCATTCCCAGGTTATCACACCCTGTCTTCCCCTGACCTTGATTGCCTACCACCAATAACTGGCATCTGCCTTTAGCATGAGCGTTGCGTTAGCCGTCTTCTGATCCTCACTCACCCTAGCGATGTCAAAAACCTTGTCCATCTCCATAACCCAAATATGTGCTTTGATCGGGTTCATAGATCCCATTAACTCTGGCAGTCCCACCGCCTTAAAGTCCTTGAACGTCATGTTCGGTGGAGCTTGTGGCTGATTGTTAAAAGCTTCCGTCAACGAGTTCACCAATTGCTGAACGAGGTTAGCGTTTGCATTGGCGTCGTTATTATTCGTTGACCCTTCTTGGGCTGGTTAACAAATTGGGCGTCTTCTCGATGACATATTTCTGTTTAAGATATACGCTTATTAAATCTTTATTCCATTCCTTAAATATTTAAGACTTAACTTAAACATTTTAAAATATTCACTTAACACATATCATCTCAAATAAACTCTGATATTTTATTCAATCAAAGTTTTTAAACAAACAAGATAGCATCACTGCTATTTACATCAACTATCCTGACATAAAGAATCTTCAGTATTTAAATCATCAACATATTCCTTTATTTATAATCACATCGAAATTTACATTATTAACTACCAAAGAAATATTCACATAATCATGTTGTTCCTATCACGGCCTACTAAGGCGTCGAATAGCTGCTTTGCGCTCCTCTTCCATAATGTGAAACATCGTCCTACAGTCCATCATATACCAAGGTAGGTCCTCGAACTAAAATAAATAGTAGATAACCCGATCCTGGGCCCTATCAATCGCCGTCTGGAACGTGTAGTCCGTCTCCTGAATCTTTGCTTTCTTTACCCAATCGTTGTCCTCAGCAAGATCTACACCTCGTGAAGCCCTCATCCAAGTGTGCTCTGCTCTGGCATGCTTCGCTGATTCCTCTCGCAATTTATTCTTCAGCTTCTCTATCTCATCTAACTTTTGCTCATTTTGGCCCTTCTCATGAACCAACTCCCACTCCACGTCCCCAAGACGTGTATCTAGAGTCTCGATCTTGCCATCCTTCTACTCGATGGTAGTCCACTGAGCAACTGTCTGCTCCTTTAGTTCCCGAACGGTATCCTGTAACTCTATGTCATAATCATACAGCTCGTCTTACATCTTAGCACTGATAGAGTTCAGTTAAAACTCATCAGGATCCTCATCCTCCTCCTCAGCTGCCTCCACCTCAATCTCCTCAAAGTCCTCCTCTGTATCAAGCACTGGCTCATGCTCCTGACCAACAACTGTGATCAAAGGAGATGGCTCTCTCTAAACTAACTGCTCCCAGACTGTATGAATGTCTCGGGGCTCCTCCTCAATAGCCACTCGAGGTACAACCTCCCTAGGCTGACTGGATCCTCCAACATTCGACATCATGACAATCAAAATTTTAAGTCTTAATTATTATGTGATGCTAATCGATACTCGACGTTATTCGATGATGCTCACGAGTACATAAATATAAGCACATAGCACATAAGATAATTTATTATCTTTCTTCGAACTCGATAAGAGTTTATCACCACTATGTTATCGATCTCTAAAAAGGCTACTACCCTATGGTTTTCCCCCACCTAAGGTTCATAACCTACAGCTTTGATACCAACTTGTGACACCCCCAAATCTGGGAACTTCAATTTCCATGAGATTTGGTGTTCACTGTACAAATATCACATATCTATCTACTCGTACTAAATGTGGAAATATAAATAAATAGAAATCCTCCCCATAAGGGGTAACAACATCTGAATAAATGCATAAATCCCAGGTTAAACTAACCTTAACATCAAATGCGAAAACGTAAACAAATACATACGTCTTAACATCATAGTCTTAAACATAACATTCTCAAATTAAATAACAAGTCTTCAACACTTGTTAACCTTGCCCTTACCTTTGCTAGTGGAAGGCTCGTCGGACTTTTCATTCTTAACTGCAATGTTATTATGCAAGAGTGAGCACGATTGTCCACAAGTATAACAATATAACAGTAATAATAATATGCGAGTAAATCAAATGGGTTCTGAATAATAGAAAGCTCGGCTTTTGAATCAATAATGAACAACAAGAATCAAAAATACATCTGAAGGTCATAAGAACATGAACTATGTCCTAGGTTGTAAACTATTTCTACTTTAAACCTTGAACAGTCATAAGACTATATGGACTCTACTACTCGTACATAGGGGGATCAACCCTTAGTACCATGAATGTGCACATCATCTCAACGTTAACGCGTAAATATTCCCCTAAAATAGGGTTGTTCATCTCAGTTTGACATCAGAGTCCGTACCAAAGGAAGTTTGGTTTGGATAAGTTCAATAATAGTTCTAGAATTTAGAACGTTCATCAACTATGGACTAGTCGAATAAAAAGGGGTTCACTAGTCTTATAATATCCCATGAACTATAAACTTCACAAGAACATATAGTAACATACATAGCATGCATTTGACAACTTAAATCACATACTTGGTCAAATTAAAGCATATAAATGTCATATTTTTGGTATTTTTCAAAGTTTCGAGAGAAATCATGAAATTCATCATTACAAATTCGTTATAACACCGACTCTGTCCGTTTGAATTTTGTTTTCTTTGTTTCAACATGCATAATCATAATCAACTATCAATTTAAAGTTTAACAAACGATTAAAGAATGATACTTTGTACATATGGGTCATATTCATACTTTTCATAGTATGTAGCTTTCAAATCTCTAATTAAAGCATAATTACATGATTTTGATTATTTTAAAACATACATAAGTGATAGAAAACGTGTTATGAATATATATTAACGCATATATCATCATTTCATGCATTAATCACAAAATAGGCTTTTACAGAGAACTTCAAAATACACGTTAATGGAAAAACTTTGAAAACTTAAGATGAGGGATTACCCTTGCTACTTGTTGAGATTAGATTATATAAATCCTGACTATTTCTTCTTCAATTTACAAATTCCCTCTCAATTTCTCTCTTAGTTCTCTCTTAAATATTTCTCTGATGATATATGATATATCAAGAGTATAGGTATATAATATACGTATAATAGTTAACTGACAATATAATGGGTGTTAGTTAATCCCCACAATAAATTAACTGCTCCCACTCACTTAAGGCATTCTTTGGTTGTTCTCCTTTATAACTCCTTTCCGATTATTCTAACTAAATGCTTTTTATATAGTTTATTTGTCACACTTTAATTAATCAAATAATCTTATTTAAATTCAATTAAATAAAATATAATATTACACATTAAATCACATTATCACATAATTAAAATTCTCATTTATTAATTATGTCAAATAATCAAATCTCTAATTAATTATTAAATTAATTAGAATAACATTATGCTTATTAAATAATTCATTTAATTAAATAAACTCAATTAAATATATACTTTGAACTATAAAAATTCTACACATTAATTTAATCAATGTAACACATATAATTAAATTAATCTACTATAATTCCATCAAATAATTATTTAACTCAATAAATAAATCATCAAAATATTTATTTAATTCAATAAATATTTAAATTAAATTATAAAATTCTCATTTGTCACAGGTAGTATGTTAGTAATCCCCATCTTTTGTTATATTAGAGGATAGGTGATAACGTTAATAGCAGAAGGCTATATGATGTAATATGTTCTTATGTGACATATTTTAATATAATATATTTATTAAAAGTGCTTGTGAGAACCAGGGTTTATTATAATAGTAAGGGACAATATAGTAATATAAATTATACGTCTTAAGAATGATTAGATGTTTAACCAAGAAATGATAATACCATTTTGTTTCTATACAAAAATGGCGATACCCCAGGGAGGAGAGACTCGTTAAACGACGAAGAATGGAGATAAGGAATTGAATCAGGAACTATTACAACAATTGGTAAATCTTATAGTAAGTGCTTTTGAAGAAGGAATAAATGATTTAGAATGAAACAAACAAAAATTCCAGAGGTAGGAAAATAAATTAGTTTAACTAAGGGAGGAAAGGTTAATATTTCAAAGAAAACGAAAGAATGTTGGGTGGATAAGAGTAGTAGTGGTAGTAGTAAGAATTTCAAGATGAAGTGGAATGAGGCTAAATATGTAAGGAAAGAATGACAACCACGAAAGAAGAGGGTAGAAGCCTGTAAGGAATGTAGAAAGAACCACGTTGGAGTGTGTTTGAAAAGAAAACATGTGTGTTATAAGTGCGGGGAGAAGGGTTATATTTCTCGTAACTGTCTTAGGCAGAAGAAAATCAAAGAGTTTTTTGTGTATGAATTTGAAAGACGTCAAATATGTAATCATCAGAAGGAAGCAAGCAAGGAGGTAAACTCAAATAAGAGAAAATGGGACAACAACAACAATCTGACAGGAAGTCACCAGGGAGGATTCAAAAAGAGAGATAAGAAGTACGGAAAGTGCGGGAAGGATACTGTAGGAGAGTGCTGGAAGGGACGATGTGACACCTCCAAATCCGGGTACTTCATTTTCACGAGATTTGGTGTTCACTGTCTAAATAAAATATAACTAACTGCCCATAAATAAGAAATACAAAATAAATTACAACCTTAATAAATAAATTCTTCCTTATAAAAGGATTACAACTTATCAAAACTTTCCCAGGTTTCTAACCTTAACATTATTAATGCGGAAAATAAAACATCATAAAAAATTAAAGTCTTATTACACAGTCACATCTAGAATATGAACAAGTCTTCACTTGTTCATCTTGCTTTTTCCTTTACTGGTTGACGGCTCGTCAACCTTCTCAACTTTGGCTACAATGGTTATATATATGCACGAGTGAGCAAAAAAAAGCTCAATTGAAATACAATCAATAATGATGACATATCACTTTATCAGTTCGAATAACATTTCTATCATCGATAATTAAGTATTGAATATAGAACTATGTCCTAGATTGTAAGTATTTCTACTTAGACCTTTAAAAGTCGTTAGACTATATGGACTCTAACTCGTACTTAGGGGGATCAACCTTTCGTACCATGTATTGTGCACAAACATCTTAACGTAATCCTCTATTACTAGGGTTATTCATCTCAGTTTAATTAACAAGTCCGCACCAAAGAAAGTTTGGTTTGGATAAGCTCTAAGGGTAATTTAGAGTTCAACTATCATCAACTAAGGAGTAGTTGAATCAACTTACAATAATTAAGAGTTCGATAACAAAAGAATTATGAAATAACTATGAGTCATAACAATAGACATCATATTCAACAGTCATGCTTTAGAAATAAACTTAAAGCATTTGAAAGATACAATAAAACCTTGCTTGAATAATTAAGTCAATGTTACATTATTTTCAATAATAAATTTTAATAAGATACTTGTCCGATGCAGAATAAAAGAACTTGCTCAATTAAAAGTAAACATAATCAAGTTAGGGTAAGAAAACTTGCTCAATTAAAGAGTATAGTTAGAAAACTTACCTCGTGCGCAAGCTAGCAATTAACAACTCGTTCCACAATTATCTTACTTACAAGTTATTAACAATAGTAACATAAATTAGTTACCATATAGCTACATCACATCATTAGTTAACCCATCTAAGTTAACTCATCATTTTTTAGTTGATAGGTTTAATCATTAATTATCACATAACATAATCAAACCACACATTCACATCAAACTTTATAATTAATCAAATTATAATTTAAAATCATACATTTTATATTAAAAATATGATTTTAATACTGTCCAATTAGCATATAATTTTATTAACATGCTTTTATATTTATTACATTAACATTCTCATAAAATTATACATTTAAATATAATTTTCTGGCTAAATTGCGTAGGTGGCGCTGTAGCGCCACAAAATGAACTTCAGTCGGTGCTACAGTGCAGTGCCACATCATCAGGGCGCTGGCCCTGGCGCTGCAGCGCTCCATTTATACTCAGAACTGGTGCTGCTGTTATGGCTACTCGGAAATTTGGATTGTCCAAAAATTATGTTTAAAAAATTAATAATTAATAAAATGAATTTTATTGATTATGTTATGTGTGTTGTTCGATTTATATGACACAATTTACGCGCAAGTATACGCGGTCAACAAGTAATAAAGTGAAAGTACAAATATCGTTCCCACGAGGAATTAACAGATAAAAGGTGGCCAAATCAATAGTCCATAATCATCTCGGTCTTATTTAAACGGGCGGTAAAGAGAATGAATTTAAACTAAGTTAAGAGATTTCAATTTCCCATAATGATTCGTCTAAGTCGACATACTTCCAATTAGGTCAAATTAATCATTACAGTTGCTAGCCGAGAACACGAAAGTGAGAGAAAGCCATCTTTCGATGCACCTAATCCATATCACATGCAATCCACAGATGATAAAACGCACGTGAACACCCACATTATCTAAACCCCTATATGTCTGTGGTGTTTACAAATAAATAGGGTTTAAGGTCAAGTCCTCTATTGACTACGAGCGGCGCTTCGGTATATGTCTATCCTAAGCACAAATCATACGTCTAACGCCATGTGAACGTACAATCGCCCGCTACTACGATTAGATCTAAACCTACACTTCGTCTTTCAAGTCCACATAGGTTATCACACTAATTAGTCATGACTCAATTAAGCAATGAAAGCATATATCGCAGTAGACAATCACATAACAATCAATAAGAACCAACATGGAAGAGAAATCAACATAGACTACTCATTAGATTCCATTGGAACCTCAAAATAAGGTCTAATCAAACATATCATCCACAAGTTGAATATACATCATAAGATTGCAAATAGGAAGCAAAGAGATTCAAAAGATAGAAAATAGCAAATCTGAGTGCTCAAGCTCCTTGTTGAATCTCCAATGGAATCCACTTGCTTCAATCTTCAAACCTAATCTAACCCTAGAAACTAACTAACTAAACTAAACCCTAATCTAGACTTAATCTACTCCTAATCGATATAAGAAATGTAAAGGAAATGGAAGAATAAGCTAGGGCTAGGGCTTAAGACCAATATATGATCCCTTTCTTGCCACAAACGAGCCCCCTTATATCCCAATCAAAAGCTAAGTCCCGTTCAATTGAAAAGTCAAGTCTGGCAAAGCTGGGGACTGGCCCGGCCGCGCCCAAAGTACCCTAAAAATCCTCGCGCCCGAGCCAAGGATTTTCTGCTGCAGAGTCCTCTGGTAAAACGGCCATAACTTTTGATCTGGGAGGGGTTACGAGGCCTGTCACCTGTGAAATCGAAGCTATCAATGAGCTCTACAACTTTCATTCTTTGAGCATTGAGAAATAATGGATGGATGAAGGCTGAAATTGAGCTCCAAGTGACAGCTGTGCATGAAAACTCAAAACCGTGAGGTTTGACGTCCGTTGGTATACGGGGCATAACTCTCGCCTCCGAACTCCGATTTGGATGATTCAAGATGTTCCGGAAAGCCTTTAAGATGCTCTACAATATGAACCAAGTTCCAATCCAAGAACATGAAATGAACATGAACCACCCAAACGATGTCCGGATTGCACTTCCTTCCCATTTTTGCTTCAAAGGCCATTCTTGCTCCTTTTGGCCTCTAGACTTGTGGCATCACCTTCATTGCTTCCTCACCTATGCTATCTTCACGCTTTAAGCCCATTTCAGTGCTTTGCCCCATTTAAGCATTCATTTGCCCTTTTAAGCTCAATTTGCACCTAGAGAGTTTCTAAACCTGAAAATCACAAAACAAAGCAAAAACACATCAAACGCACAACAATACTTGAGTTTAAGCAATAGAATGAGTTGGTTACTATCCGACTAAGTGGTCATAAAAGCCACTTATCAATGTGTTATGTGTTTATTAATCATTCTATGACATAAGATGACTAGAAATGGGGAGGATTCAGGCTACGAGCTAAAATGAATGAGTAAGAATTTTCAACACGAAAATAAAAAAAAATTCGAGAATAAAAATATTTTCGAGAAAAAGACGAAATTTGCACTATTTATGAAACCCTAAGTGTTATGGTTTAACCCTAAGTGCTAGGGTTTGAGGTTAGGGTTTGAACCCTAAGCCTTTATGGGAGATTGGAATGTCGAAATGACATTCTGTCGAAAGATTTGACGGTAATATACCGTGAAAAGTTAAATTAACCGAGAAAAGTTTCCCCGAGAAGAAATCACTATTCATCAGTTTCTGCTCGGGAATTATTTTTGAAATTTTGAGAAACGCATAATGAAAGAATTTTAAAACGAGATGGAATATGTGATAATATTTCATTTATGGCTCGCGAAGTTTTCGCTTGCGGACTTAAAACCCTAAGGGTTAAGGAAAGTGCAATTAAAGAAGAAAGTATTTATGTGTAATAATAAGGGATTATTATACATAATGAATATGAGTAAAATACTAGTTATTATACTAATATAATACGAGGAGGATACAAGAATCAATACGACGTATAATGCAAATTTTATACGAAGTAAATAGATTTAATTTGAATTAGAGTTAAGAATTAAACACATAGATCGAACCGGTGTGTTAACGGGTGGGTTAAACCCATGGTGCAACCCACGGGGCAACCCATGAGCACATGGTAGCACATAGTGGCCATGTGCTAGCACATAGTGGCCATGTGCTAGCACATAGTGGCCATGTGCTAGCACATGGGATGACATGGCTAGCACATGGGAGGACATGGGTAGCAAATGGGGGTGATAGGTTAAGGAGGTTTGGTCCAAAGACCCTTATGCCATTGGTCTTGCTTGCCTATATAATAGAAGGTGGAGAGCTCATTTGTTGGTTTGGAAAATCAACTCATATGGGAGAGAAGAGAAGAGAAGAGGAATAGCTTATGATGAGCAACTAAGAAGCTATGTAATTCTTTGGTCATGAACAAAGACAAGAACTCAAGAACACTTGGAGGTATAAGTGTTAACCTTAGAATTTTTGTAACGCTCGAGAAAATTGGACTTTTATGTAAATAGATTTTATTTGATTTTATTGAATAAAATTAGATTATATTTTTTATTAAACTAAGTAAGCTAATCGAAGGTCGTTTTATGACCTAAAATGATGGGATGATCGTAGGATTTTGGCTACGTGCTAGAAATAATTGATTTGAATTTTCAAGACAAAAAAAAATATTTTCAAAAAAAAAATATTTCTGAGAAAAAGACGAAATAAGCATTATTCACATATGAAACCCTAAGAGTAAGGGTTTGACCCTAAGGATTAGAGTTTGAGACCCTAAGCCTTTCTGGGTGATTGGAATGTCAGAATGACATTATGTCGAAAGATTTGACAGGAATATACCATGAAAAGTTAAGTTAGTCGAGAAAAGTTTTCACGGAGGAAAATCACTATTCATCCCTTTTTGCTCGGAAATTATTATGAAGATTCCGAGAAACGAGTAATGATAGGATTTAAAGAAGAGATGGAATATGTAATAATATTTCATTTATGGCTCACGAAGTTTTCACGTGAGGACTCAAAACCCTAAGGGTTAGAAAGATTAAAATCTAATAAGAATAATTGTTAAGTGTAATAATAAATGATTATTATACGAAATGAATACGAGTATAATACGAGATATTGTACGAGTATAATACGAAGAGGATACGTTAATTAATACGATGTATAATACGAATTTTATACGAAGTAAATAGGTTTAATTTGAATTAAATTTAATAACTAAACCCATGGGTCGAACCGATTGGTCAACTGGTTGGAAAAACCCTATGGGCACATGTGGAGACATGGGATGACATGTGGTGGCCATGTGGGAGACATGGTGGGCACATGGACTTAGCTTGGTGATTAAGAAAGGAATAAGAGGAGGGAATAGTAAACAATTTGTAACGATTGAGATTTTATATTTAATTTTAAATATTTATTGAGTTAAATAAATATTTTATGTGATTTATTTATTGGATTAAATAAATAAATTATGTGATTTGTGGAGTGATTTAATTAAGTGTTATATATTAATTAAATGAATGTGTAATATTTATTTAATTAATGTATATTAATTTTATACTATAGTTCTAATTTAATTGAGATAATTGAATTAGATGAAATATGTGATGAAGTGTTACATAAATTATAATTAGCGAGTAATTATAATTATGTGGCAATTTTATGTGATTAATTAATGTTAGATTTTAATTGATTAAATTAGTTGTTTAATATTTAATTGATTAAAATATGACATTAAAGTATGTGTTAAAATAATTTGTTAAAATAAAAGAAAAAGGATTTTAAATCTATTTTCCAAACAAGGCCTTAGTAATAATAATCTATTTTTTTTAAACAAGTGCTTTAGCCAAACAAAGCCTTATAGCTTTTCAAATGTCAAAAAAATTGGTAATTGATATTGTATTTAATATATTTTGTCAGTTATATTATATACAATTAATCCTATATCTATTAGTACGTATTATATGTCAGTTTTTATTCTACGTTAGTCTATACTACGTTAGTTTAAGCTTAAAGCGAAAGAACAAAGGGAGAAAAGAGCAGAGAAAGTTAGAAATACACAGTGAGTTAAAGAAAAAGAAGAAGAAGGAAAAAGGGAGAAAAGCTTGGGAAGCTAGAAGAAATCACCATCACTTCTATACTCTTCTTCAAATCATCACAACAAAGAGTAATTTTAATTCCCTTATTTTTCTATATGTTTTACTGTTATTCATGTTTTGAGTCTTTGTGAATATGAATTTCATGAAAAGGATGAAGACATGAAATAGTATGTATCAATTGTACTTTAGCATGCTTATACATGAATTATATGAGATAAAGGATTTTCAGAAAACCAAATTGTTGTTAAAATAAGTTTTATATGTGAAAATAGTGTTCTTATGGAATTTCATGTTTTGGTTGAGTTTTAAAATGAAAATTTTATATAGTAATATGCATGTTTAGAATTGTTTATGATGCTATCTTCAATCATGAATATAATGCATGTGTTATAAGTTTAATTAGAGGAGAAATGTTGTTACAGTGAATTATTTTATTAAAAGTATGAGTTTTATGAAAATATCAAATTGGATTTTTAAAACTTGTGATTATCGTTATTTATATGGTTTTGTGTTTTAGAAGCATGCTATATAGATGTGTTATGGTATACGTATGATTTTCAATGTCTATGTTGCTTGAAATTTTCGTTGGTTAGCTTATGGGATGAAGCAGTGAAGCAGAGGGTCGAAACTGTCTGCGTCTGGCGGCATTGCTGCGCAGCTGCACCGGCAGCAAGGCCAGGAGCAGTGCAGCTGTGCCACTTGCCCTTTCCTGATTCATTCCCTTCGCAGCTGCACCGGGTTTAAGGCAGCTGGCTGCGCAGCTGCGCCGCTGGCTGTGCAGAGGCAGTAAGTTTCGTTTGTGTGTGCAGTTTTATTTGATAGCTTATGTTAAATTGGTTATGATAATGAGCATGAATTCAGTGACTATAACTTGTGATTAACATGTAGTTGACAATTTCATAATTTGAGAAAAAGAAGTTTTGAAAACCTTAATATAGTATTTAAATTAAGCTATAATTGTTTAATTGTAAAATAAGTTACTTAATTATAATTTGATTAATTATAATTAAGAGTAAATATTTAATTTAAATTATAATTATGTGAAAATTATAATGTATAGAAGTTAATTTATTTTAATCAATTAGATATTAATTTAAATTATAATTTAATAATTGCATGTTTAATTATAGATTATAAATTGATAATTGCATAATTTATTATAAATTGTGTAATTATAATGCATGATGTAGTCTAATTGATTTTAAATTATAATTATTTATAATTTCAATGGTAATTATAATTTGATTAAGTGTTTGAATTATAATTGTTTAATTATAATTTAGTTAAATACATAATTAATTTAATTATGTGAGTATGTGTGTGATGTAATTAACTATGTGATAGTTGATTATTTATTTAATTAGAGTGAGTTAACCATGAGGGTTAACTACTTATGTGAATTAGTTATGTGTTAACTAATGTAGGTTATTGTGATTAAATATATATGTGTAGAAAGTATTAAAGTACGTGAATTGAGTTAAGTAGCTTGCGCTTGAGGCAAGTTTTCTAAACCCCGATCTTGTATTAATTTTTATGCAAGTTTTCTAAACCCTGATCTTGTATTAATTTTATGCAAGTCTTTTAACCCTAAACTTGTTAATTCTATACAATTTCTTGAGTTTATATATTCATTGTTGAGAATGTTCTTTCCATTTCTGTATTGGACAATTGTTTATTTAATTGAAATGATCTTAACTTATTGTTCAAGTAAGATCCAGTTATTATTTTAAATGCTTTAAGTTTACTTCTAAAGCATATGTTAATTCATAATTCTTTTATTTATGAATTATTGAAAGTCGATTCAACTAATCCTTAGTTGATGAACGTGAATTCTAAATTACCCTTGTAAGCTTATCAAAACCAAACTTTCTTTGGTGCGGACTTGAATTCAAATTACTGAGTTGAACAACCCTAATTATTAGGGGAGGTTACTATGCATAGAGTTAAGATGTTTGTGCACAATACATGGTACGAAGGGCTGATCCCCCTAAGTACGAGTTAAGGTCCATAGTCTTATTGACTGTTAAAGGTTTAAATAGAAATATTTATAACCTAGGACAAGAGGTCAAAGGTCTTATGACCCTCAGATAAATTCTATATTCGAATTTTAATGTTGATAGAGAATTATTATTCAATTCTTTATTATTGAAGCAAGCTAAGTTGTTCAGATTCTTTTAAAGATATCCTTTCATGTCTATATTATTGTTAAAACTCCAGTGAGCTGTGGTTTGCTCACTCTTGCATTAAATAACAATTTCAATTAAGGTTGATAACGTTGATGCTCCGTCTACGAGTAAGGGCAAGGGAAAGCAAAGCAAGTGAAGAATTGTTTAATTATTTTGAAATGATTGTAATAAGACTTTTATGTCATATTTTTATTCCGCACTATGTTCTTTATGTCAAGGTTAGAGTAACCCTGGGATTGATTTTTGAGAAGGTTGTAACCCTTATTTTAAGGGAGATTTTATTAATTTGAATAAATATTATAATTTATTTTGAGATGTATTGAGCAGATGTTTGTTATAATTAGAAAGTGAACACCAAATCATGTGGAAACGAAGTACCCGGATTTGGGGGTGTCACAGGTTGCTATCAAAGCTGTAGGTTATGAAACCTTAGGTGGGGAAAAACCTTAGGTAGTAGCCTTATGGTAAGATCGAAAGATATATGTGATAGGTAAAAGATAATAAACTACCTTATGTGCCTATGTGTTTACATTATAGTATTCGAAGAGTGTCGATTCGTTATCACGTAATAATGAACTTTAAAATTCTTTTGTCAGGATGTCGAACGTTGGAGAACCTAGTCAGGCTAGAGAGGATGTACCTCAAATGCCTAGAGAGGAGGAGCCCCGTGACATACATATTGTCTGGGAGCAGTTGGTCAGGAGAGAGCCATCTCTAGTGATCACCGTAGTTGGTCAGGAGCGTGAGCTGACACCTATTCTAGAAGAAGAGGACGAGGACGAGTCTGAAGAGGAGGAGGAGGAGGAAGAGGATCCCGAAGAGGAATTCCCACCTCACTCTACTAGTACTGAGATGTACGAGGCAGTCCACAATAGCAACGTGGAGCTTCATGGTCGGGTCGGAGAGCTTGAAGAAACCATTCAGTAGCGAGACGAGACGATCGAAGAAATGCCAAGTGACCTAGGAGATGCACAGTGGAACCTGATACATATGGAGGTTGATAGAGATGCTGCTCGATTTGAACTGGCAAAGCTGAAGCAAGACATCGAGGAGGAGTCGAGGAAGCGTGCCAGAGCTGAAGAGTCAAGCTTGAGAGCTACAACGAGCCGATCGAGCTGAAGGTGAAGTTGAAGACAAGAGGGCCAAGCTGAGGGAAACAGAGTATGCTTTTCATACAGCTATAGAAAGAGCTCAGGACCGTGTTTTCTACTACCCAGCTCAGTTCCAAGGTTTACCATGGTATATAGTGGACCAAAGAACGATGTTTCGGGTAATGGAAGAGGAACGCAGAGAGGCTGTGCGACGTATTAATATGCCTAGGCAGTGGCAGTAACAGTGGCAGTACCAGTAGCAGTAGCAGTAGTAGCAGTAGCAGTAGCAGTAGTAGTAGAGCTTTTGTTTATGTGTTGATTTTTATAGTAAATAAAGTAAATCCCATAATTTGAGATAAGAATGGGATAAGTTAATAATGTAATCCTGCAACTTTTCCAGTTCAGGAAGGATGATGTAAATGGCAGAAATGCTATCTGATTGATGTTTTAAACTACGACTAATGAATAAAAGAAGTTTATTGATGTGCTATATGTTCTATGTGAACTAAGTTATTCGAACGTTTAAGTATGAACTTGAATATTTAAAAATTGAATAAAGGGTCTAATAATAATATTTTCTCAACAGAAAATGCCTCCTAGAAGAAGAATAACACGTCAAAACCCCGAGGGTGCGACGTACAACAACAATAATGATGGGACGAATCCCAACTCGGTTCAGCAGTTGGTGAACCTGTTGACAGGAGCTCTTGCAAATCAGCTGCAAGTGTAGGGTACTACATTTAAGGAATTAAAGGTAGTAGGACCGCCTGAGTTTAAAGGATCGACTAACCCTATCGAAGCTCAGACATGGGTTATGGAAGTGCAGAAGGTATTTGAAGTGGCTAGGGTAGGGGAAGACCAGAAGACAGCATTCGCGGCTTTCATGTTGAAGTCGGATGCTAGTTTTTGGTGGCAGGCTAACAAGACCCGAGAAGGAGAAGGAGTCATCACGTGGGAACGTTTCAAGGAAATGTTATACGAAATGTACTTTCCAGCGAGTTCCCAGTACCAGATGGAGGTTCAGTTCCTAGAGCTTAAGCAGGGAGGGATGACGGTGTCCGAGTATGCCGCTAAGTTCAACGAATTGGCCAGGTTCGCTACATACCAGGTCAGCACTGACGCTAGGAAAGCGAGAAGGTTTGAGCGGGGACTGAAGCCCTGGCTCTATAGCAAGGTTTCCATGTTTCAGCTGAACACATTTGCAACTGTGCTGGAGAAAGCCATACTCGCTGAAGGAGGAAGCGAAGCGGTAACGAAGTTCAACCAAGATAAGAAGAAGAATAATAAGGTAGAAACCAAGACTTGGGGTAGCAGTGCTGTGAACCAGAAGAGGAAATGGAATGACAACACCTCTGCTGGGAGTCAGCAAGGAAGCCAGCAAAAGAGGAAGTTCGAAGCATGTGCTACATGAGGTAAGAATCACACTGGCGTGTGCATGAAGGGGAAGGGGAAGCGGGTGTGCTTCGTCTGTGGTCAGGAAGGCCACATCGCGCCTAATTTCCCAAACCCGAAGAAGTGAGCTTGCTTTACATGTGGATTCAAGGATCACATGGCTTGCAACTGCCCTAAGAAGCTGACGGCAGGGTCAACAGGGAGCGGAGGGAATGGAAGCGGCAGTACCGTTACTATCGCTGCACCATTGCAAGCTATTCGACCCACTGCACGGACATTCAATATGACGGTGCAGGATGCTGTGCAATCAAAAGACGTGGTGTCAGGTATTATTTTGATCAATAGTATAAATGCATATGTATTATTTAATTCGGGTGCTACTTGTTCATTCATATCTGATGATTTTGCTAAAACCCTAGACTTACCTGTAGAAGAGTTAGTTTACCCCTTGAACATAGAGATTGCGAATAGGGAAGTTATTTCTATTAGGAACGTTTATAAGAACTGTAGATTAGACATTAAGGGTCAGGAGCTTAGAGTAGATTTGATTCCTATTAAACTTAGGGAATTCGATGTCATACTGGGTATGGATTGGTTGTTCAACCATGGGGCGATAATCGACTGTCATAAGAAGTTGGTAAACCTTACGACTCCGTCGAAGTTAGTGTTCTATGGTAGCAAATCGCCTAGACAAGCGAGTTGTCTGACGGTTATGCAAGACAAGAAACTTCTGACGCAAGGCTGTGTGGGATATCTAGCCTACATAGTAGATACGCATAAGAAAAGCCCGAAGGTGGAGGAGATATCGATAGTTAAGGAGTTTGTGGACGTTTTTCTGAGCTATTTGCCAGGACTTCCGCCAGATAGGGAGATAGAGTTCGTGATCGATCTAGCACCGGGAACTGCTCCAATTTTGAAGGCTCCGTACAGAATGGCTCCAGTTGAGATGAAGGAACTGATGGTTCAACTACAAGAATTACTGAACAAGAAGTATATTCAACCGAGCATTTCGCCGTGGGGAGCGCCTATTTTATTCATGACGAAGAAGGATGGATCGATGCGTCTTTGCATTGATTATAGGGAATTGAATAAAGTTACGATCAAGAATAGGTATCCTTTACCTAGGATCAATAACTTGTTTGATCAGTTGAAGGGTGCGAGGTACTTCTCAAAAATCGATTTGAGAAACGGGTATCATCAATTGAAGGTGAGGAAGGAAGATATACCTAAAACGGCTTTTAGGACTCGATATGGTCATTACGAGTTCTTGGTGATGTCATTTGGTCACACGAATGCCCCAGCTGCATTTATGGACTTAATGAACAGGGTGTTCAAGCCATTTTTGGACAAGTTTGTGGTAGTGTTCATAGATGACATCCTGGTTTATTCCAAGACCGAGGAGGAACATGCTGGTGACGCCCCCAAATCCGTGACCGCCACTTGGTCTCTTGAATTCGGTTTGTCACGTGCTAATGGTAATACATCACGATAATAATAACTAAAAATCACACAATCACAGCCTAAAATCTAAACTAGAATAATTTACAATGATTTATTATAATTATTCCCCCAAGTCTCGCAATCTACAGTACTTAATAGATTACATAATAATATCAATTAACGACTTATTACATAACCTAACTTAAGCTTAAACATAATCAAATCCAGTCTTACTACATCATCTTAATACAACATTAAAATATTTAAAAACATAAAAAAGACAAGCTAGATGGTAGCCTTGCCCTTGCCCATATCAACGCCTGAAGGTTCGTCATGCTCTGCCTTAACTTAAATGTTTTTAGGGAAAGCAAGAATGAGCACAAATTGCCAAGCAAGTAATATACAATAAGGGTAAGTGATATAATTCTCAATTCTCGAAAGGGTATAACAAGGTTTGATAGTTCAAGGATAACAAGAATATCAATAGTTTTCAATAACAGTCGCTAAGGACAAAATAATATCAATGTGATTCAATAATAAATCAATTCAAGATTTCAAGATAACTGAATACTGAGCAATCACTAAGGACCATGAACTTCTACTAGAATTAACAGTAATAAACTGAAAATCCAACAAAAACAGGTACAACAGGTGATCAGCCTAGAGTACCATCGTTATGCATAACAATCAATCATACTTAAGTGCGTGCATCGGTTCTCCGACAATTTTATATTCCCTTCAAAGAAGGTTGTTCTTCTCAGTCAAATATAAGATCCCGCACCAATCAATTAGTTTGGGTCGCTTTTCAATAATATAAGTCTAGCCGAATCAAATGGCATAAACACTTTAACAATAGTCAAGAACAATACCAAGTTCAACATGAATAATAGCTTTAATGAAATAAGGGTTCAAGTATGCTAATTCAATTCAAACGATTAAGCAAAGAAACTAGTTCGCAATATACAAGGATAGAATACTTGCACCGTAAAAAAGTGTAAGTTAGGAAACTTGCCTTAAGCGTAGTTTACTCACGTAACGCTAGCCAACACTTTCGAATTCCTATCGTAATACAATTACGAATATATATGATATTCATTAGTCATATAATTTAACTTCATATTTTACCTTCGAATATACGATCAACACAAAAGCTAAGTTTTAACCTAGCTACACAGTTATATAGAATATAATTTCTATCCTTAACTTCTTCTTTTCTCAAGTTGATCATATTCATACATCATTACTACCATGTGAGACTATCACAATTAGCAAACATACTCGCATTTTATTAATATCACATAAGACTACAAGCAATACTAAAATATATTTCATTTTAGCCAGTTATGGCATTCTCATAAGTTAACCGTCAAAATCGGGTTCCAGTAACACATAACATATGATATCACAAGGTATGTATACATATTTAAAGGATACTTTCATGCTTGTTCAACCTTTCTAATTCCAATCATATATGATTTAGTTTTAATTCACGATCCTTAACGACTTAGGGTTATACAATGCCATGAATTTACAATAGTTGTCATGCTTATCATTTAGACATATAAAGTAGTCATATATTTTATTGATACGCATGTTCATATGTTTCTATGTCATGGATGTGTGATTCTAGCACTGTTACTAGTTCGTGACTTAATCGAACTCATGCTTGATTAACTTGCACTACATCTAACAAGTACATGCATGTATGATGCCTTCAAAGCACATTCAATCATGTTGAAAATATCAGAATGTAGAGTCCTAATATAACATGTCAAAGTCCACATTTAAATCTTATGTTGTCATTAGTAAAGCTTGCTAATAAGGCCTAACATGTTCATGCTATCTACATACATATGTTATCATGTCTGACACGCATTACAAGGTCATATAATATGCTCGAAAAGTCAGAATGTATATATGGTCTTTACATGTCAATATCAATCTTTAAAACTTGTATTTTTGTTAGAAAGGTGCACTAGTTGGGTTCTCCTGTTCATATTGTATCACGAAACCTATATATATAAGTTAGCACGCATTTCATGTGTTTCTAAGTCATACAAACATGTCTCAAAAATCAGAACCTAACTATGGCGCTTATATATCAAAGTCCATTCTTAAAGCTCCTAAGTTCACTTCGGAAACCTAACGCTTTTTGTTAACCATGTATGCTAGTATAATACAATATGTTTACATCGCCTTAATATATTCATATACATGTGTTACACAAGCTAGCATGCTATCTTACGCCAAATCAAACCATTAGTATGTAGCAGAAAATAAGCAGGAAATCAAAACTGTACATAGTGCCCTGCGCAGCTGCGCAGCATGCCAAGGCCAAACCGGCGCAGCTGCGCCACCCCTAGTTCTGGCCGGACTACAGTCTGCTTCGGCAGTTATCAGCCCAATTCATAAAATTACTTCACCGATTCGATTTTTAAACATGCTACATTATATACTAACATGTTAACAAGTCTATATAACAACTAATAATCATCCTATAATCCAATTAACATGCCTTACAACCAAAATCAAGAATCCAAGAATTTCAGAATTGCAGAAATGGAAAAATGAAGAACAAGAATGTATATTATACCTCTGTAAGTGATTGAACTTGCTGCTATTCAATCTTTACAACTCTAGACTGATATTATATATGCTCTCAATTTATCAAACTCAAGCAATTCTCAGCAATTAGAAATATGAAGAAACATGGCTGCTATTTATAGACGAATTCTTACACAGACAATGCAATTATATTTCAAATCAAACTAACAAATGAATGGATTGCATGCTAGATAAGAGGGAGTTAGTAAATGGTTGGTAAATCTCATCATCAAAATCACTCCCCATTGATCATTGCTAGCTAAGCTTGGGAGAAGAATGGGGAGAATAGGCCTTAGCGTTTTGCCATACACGTGAAGGAGAAAGAGAGTGACTATTATTTTGGGACAAGAATTATCAGCATTTGCAACACTAATATATATATATATATATATATATATATATATATATATATATATCTAAGTTGTATTTGTATAATACATTCTTAGGTTGTAATTAAAATGTCACAATGTATTTCACATACTGTAATAAGTTTAATTTACACACATATAATCCATGCACATTTGTTTTACCGGATATAATTCAAATCAAATATTACCATATTACATTATCTTATTCATTATTAAATTCTATTAATTCAATAATTGTCTACAATATATTCATGATATATCATTTTAATGTATACTTACTCACATTGTCACATAGGTATTAATCATGTAGCTCACATAGTTTAATTAATCTTAATACATGGTCCATATGTGTAATATATTCTCATTGCATTATATAACATAGTTTATGTATACTTGCATGGTCACACCTAAGTGTTTCTCCACACTTTATAGATTCAAGTATTGCACATTTACACATAGAAGTCAATATAAACTCATCATATTAATAACTTACTTATTTATTTTATTATTCATAATGTCAGATAAATAAATTATTCATCTCATTGATTAATTAACGATAATATTAATTAATCCATTCCTCATTGATAAATAATGAAATTATTAATTTCCACAACCATTGCTCATTTATCACGCACAGTATATAAATATAAATCTTATTATATTATAGACACATTGCTCATTATTATTATTATATTTCTTGCAATAATCACATATTATTAATTAATCACCATTAATATTCTATAATAATTATTCTACGATGACAATTAATATTCTATGATTAACAATTAATATAGATTAATTGTTCGCTCAAATTAATATAATCATTAATATTTCTCATCACTGTGCCACACAAGACTTTCACGAGTTTATTATAAACTCCACCAATTTCTCAATTATTATAATTATTCAATTTTATATAATTGAATTAATTCATCTCATAACACAAAATCATTTATATATGAATAAATATTCACTTCCATTAATATATTCATTTATTAATATATGAAAATTCTCGAGTATTACATCCTCGCCCCTTATAAAAATTCTGTCCCGGAATTGCTACAAGGTTACACAAATAGATGGGGATAATCCCTCATCATCCTATCTTCTAATTCCCACGTAGCCTCCTCGACATCGTGGTTAGGCCAAAGTACTTTTACAGAAGATATAATTTTATTTCTCAAAGTTTGTTCCTTCCTATCTAATATCTGGACAAGAATCTCTTCATACGCCAAGTTCTTCTCCACTTGAATGGGCTCGTAAGAAATCACGTGCTTGTAGTCGGCCTTGTACGGTCGCAACACGAAAATATGGAATACGTTGTGGATGTGCTTCAACACGGGTGGTAACGCAACTTTGTATGCCACTTCGCCCACTCGCTTCAGTATTTCGAACGATCCTATGAATCTTGGACTCAATTTTCCTTTCTTGCCGAAACGGATCTTTCCCTTCCATGGAGATACCTTCAAGGAAACAAAACTGTCGACTTTATAGTCTCGGTCCTGCTGATGCAAATCTGCAAACTTTTTATGGCAGTCTTTAGCTGCTACTAATCTGGCTTTTATCACTGTCACCACGTCTGCGATTTGTTGTACTAGCTCTGGTGTGACACCCCCAAATTCGGGTACTTCGTTTCTACATGATTTGGTGTTCACTTTCTAATTAAAACATACATCTACCCAATAATAAAGAATTGCAACTAAATACTGATAGTAGTGTGCATACAAGCCAATCATGTATGATGATAAAGCACGTACTTTGTAAACAATCTTATTTATTTATTAAAAAAAAAATATTCATTTATTAAAGGCATTTAATTATCTACATGGTGCTGTTTTTATAATATGTAAATAACCCATAGTTTTAAGCAATGCTTTTAGAATCATGATGATGATCATGCTAATGAGATCTAAATTCTTAGAAAGCTCTAAAACTAAAATAGTTCCCAATCGTGGGATTACTAAAAAGGGGATTAGTAAATCCGGAGAGATTGGTACATATGTTGCTTGCTCATTGGATGAGGATGATTGATCTCATGATCATTTGTGTGGAGACACTAAAGCAAGTATGTAGGTGCTTATTGGAGAATAAGTTCACTGAACGTGATTCGCTATGGAATACCTAATGGAGTTTTACTCGCCTGTCAATAGGAATTCCTAATGTGATAGTAGTACAAGTGATCCTTGGACTTGAGATCATCATAGTATCTTGTATGTAACAAATTATACTTTGACTTATTCCTTAAGACCTTTTAACGCATATATAGGGTATGCTTGGGTATAATGAGTTACATATGGAGATAATGAATGATCAATAAAGAATCTACCACCTCTAGTAAAAGAGGAGATATGTCCTATGTGATTCGTTAAATGACAACCCAGGAATCCTTGGCCAAGGTGAAATGAAATTAGAAAGGAGTTTTTAATTTGCATTATTTGGAGTTGTGCATTTTCTAATCGAAATACATATAATTAAATAAAATAAGACTTGACAGTAAATCCATGTCTTATATTTAATTGGGACATTGTATGGTGGAAGGATTGAATTGTATGGTAACTATTAACTCACAGGTTCTTTTATGATTAATGTTGAAATCTATATTATCTGGAAAGTCGTTGATCGCTAGGGAGGCTTATCCCTATTGTAGAATAAATATTATTTATTTAAATAAATTATTAGTTTAATTTATTTATTTAAATAAGATTAAAATTGTTTTAATTGATTTATTCACAACCGGTTTAATATGGAGAACCTAAAGGGTCACACCATAAAAGGAAGAATAATTATTTAAGAAGGTAATGGCATAATCGTAATAATGCATTAAGTATAATTAATTTAATCTATGGTGATAGAATAAATTAAATAGCTTAATATTTATTATTTAATATTTTGGAAATATTAAATATAAATTAATAAGAGGAGTCTTATTAATATTATTACAATTATTATTATTTTAATTTCTAAAGGAGTTTAGTAATTAATTTAATATTTAGTACTCTCATTTATTCCTAATAAGATTATGAGACAAATTAATTAAATGAATTTAATTAATTATTCCCATGTGGTGGGAAGCCTAAATTAATTAAAGGAGTTTAATTAATTAAAAGAAATCCCATGTCTAATAGGATTAGAAGGGTTGACCAATGTCTATATAAGAGAAGTCTTATAATAGATATTAGATTGATGCAATTCCAATTGTTGGAGAGTACTCCTTTTCTATAGAGGATAGAAAACTAAGGTTAAGCCAAACACCCTCCTTCTTGATAATTCATCTTCCTTGGTGGATCACCTCTAGAGGCCAAACACTTGGGTGGCTAACGTTGATCAAAGGAAGGAATCTAACCCGGAAATTCAAGGAGATCACGAAGAACAAGGAGTTGAACTAGTACCTGTGGAAGCTTCGTTCTGCAAGGGTATGATTCCATAACTTCTTATTTATCGTTTTAAATTAATAATTTGCATAAAGGATGATCCGGGTAATGGTTTTGTAGAAATTTTTTAAACTCTGATATACCATGCTTCCGCTAATTTTTGCAATTTGATTGCGTCACGATTTCGTACAAACCCAACAGTGGCATCAGAGCCAAATCTTTATGCAATTATTAATTTATTTTTGATTTCATATACATATGGGTATGTATTTAAAATAATTTATTGGGCATAATTTTATTGTATAAAATTATATTTTTTTTTTTTTTCAAAAAAAAAAAAAAAAAAAAAGACTTTTTTTGGGACGAATCACAATTTTTTTTTTGGTGCTAATCTTGAATTCTGCAAAGAAAAGGTGTTGTCTCTTTCTTACTCCAAAAAGAAGGTGACCCATCAGGAAAGGACTTTTTTAATAAACCTGCAGGACTCTTTTAATAAAAGAAGGTGACTTTTTTTAAAAAAAAAATAAATATGATATATTTATATATTATATTCTAAATAATTTTATAATTAAAATAAAGAGTTTATTTTAATCTTGAAATTGGATTTCATGCAATTTAAAATTGCCCATTAAATGATACTCATATATATATGGAATGTTTTAATTCATGAGATGAATATTTATTTATTGATATATATGGTGATATGTATGAAAATAAATGGAGATTGATTATGGACTATTTGACCAATGTGATTGGATTTTATTTTAGTTGAATGCTTGAATGAATGGGTTTTATTAAATGGGGTCTGCGTACCTCGTCTTCTCTAATTTTTTTTTTCTTGATGTAAAATTCTATCTCCTTCCTATGTACTTCCCCTTGACTGTTGATCAAGGTTTCTATTTAAATTAAATAGATTAATGTAATAAGAATAGTTAGAATTATCTTGAAGAAATTAGAGACCAAGGAGCAAGGAGCGCGTGAAGACCCGTTTGTATGGAGCCCGAGTTTAAATGTAATAGTTATATTTAAATTTAAATTCTTGCACTCCTAGGTTTGACCTTTTGGTTCACTTGGTGGCTCTAGTGAACCAAACTAGAATAAAAGTCCATAATCAATCCGGGTAGAATATAATATTCTATATTGCATGCTAAATATTATATATATTATATTTTATGCAAACATGCTTCGCATGTTTAATAAAATGACGCGTATTTTATATATATATGTGCATGCGCGCTAAACAAGATGAGACTAATAATAACAAACCCCTCAAAGAAATAATATTAAGTCCGAAGCGTTCAAATGATATTTGGAATATCGAACGTCACCTTCTAGCATGATAAATTAATAGAGTATTAAATATTTAATATGAGCTTGTTGTGCTATCCACAAGGCGAGTATTGCGTATTTAAGATGTTAATTAATCACATTTGATGCTTATCAAGAAAATTGAACGATCTAGTCTTGTTGTGCTATCCACAAGGACGAACATTTTTCTTTTTTGAATTTATGGAAGTGCTAGGCTGGACTTAACTTAAATCATTTTAGTTCGGATGTGCACACACTTGACCATTATGATTTAAGAGGCAAAATAAAAGGAGTTATATAGTGTTGTAATTGACAAGAGTTGTCTACCTATTTATTTGTATATCGCTTGTTGTGCTATCCACAAGGTTATATACATTTGAAATGGGATCCTTATTCTCACTAGCAAATCTTTAATTAGATGTTGCCGAACTATATAAGTGAGGGTAATATAGTTTGATGAAAATAGTGGGAGATACCAATTTAAAATAAAGACCTAAATTTATTTTGGTATGCAAAATTAATAAAATGAATGTTTGCTAAAATGTTATTTTTCACATGCAGAATTTTAAAAATGTCTAAATCACTAATCTCACTACGAAGCATACTTGATGCAAACAAGCTTACCGGGCCGAATTATGAGGACTGGCTAAGAAATCTGAGAATTGTTCTCACTGCTGAAAAGATTTCTTATGTCCTAAATTCAACTGTCCCTGAATCTGTTTCAGAAACAGCCTCTGAGGAAGAGATTGTCACTTTCAATAAGTGGCAAGATGATGCATCTGTGGCTCAATGCATCATGCTCGCATCCATGAATAACGAGCTTCAGCGTCAGCACGAAAAAATGGATGCTCCTGCTATGCTGCTTCACCTCAAGGAGTTGTATGGTGAACAGAGTAGGACTGCTAGATATGAGATATCTAAGGAGCTCTTCCGATCTCGGATGACCGAGGGTACTGCCGTCGAGACTCATGTCCTGAAAGTGATCAATTTGATTGAACGCCTTGGACAGCTTGGGTTCATCATGGATGGGGAGTTGAGTCAAGACTTGGTCTTGCAGTCACTCCCTGAGACCTTCTCGCAGTTTGTGGTTAATTTTCACATGAATAAGCTAGATGTCAGCTTGCCTGAGCTGCTTAACATGCTGAAAACTGCAGAAGGTCACTTCCCATCCAAGAAGAACCATATCTTGATGGTGGATTCTTCCAATAAAAGGAAGAGACCTAAGGTATCTTCTGAAAAGAAGAAATCCAAGAAGGCTAAGGGAAATGGGAAAGAAAAGGAACAAAAGAAACCTGAACCAGCTAAAGGAATGTGCTTTCATTGCAACGAGCCGGGTCATTGGAAGAAAAACTGCAAGAAGTTTCTGGCAGACAAGAAGCTTGGAGAAGCTTCGACTTCCAATCAAGGTTTGTTCATGATTGAAATTAATTTTTCAGAAAGTCAAAATTCTACTTGGGTATTGGATACCGGCTGTGGTTCTCACATATGTAATAATGTGAAGGGACTGGTCAGAAGTAGAAAGCTGAACAATGATGAGGTGATCCTACGAGTAGGGAATGGAGCAAAGGTTGCTGCATTAGCTGTAGGAACTTATTATTTAGCAATGCCTTCGGGCAAGTCCATTTATCTTAATAATTGTTTTTATGTTCCGAATATTATTAAAAACATTATTTCAATTTCTGTATTGGATATGGAAGGATTTAACGTTGTTATAAAGAACAATAGTTGTTCTATTTATAAAGACGATGTTTTATATGGTATTGGAAATTTGCGAAATGGACTTTATACACTTGACTTACAAGAAAATATATTTCAAATTGAACAAACTAAGAAAAGGAAAAGAGATGATATTAATTATACCTACATGTGGCACTGTAGACTCGGTCATATCAATGAAACAAGATTATCCAAGTTGCATAAAGATGGGCTCCTTGAGCTATCCGATTATGAATCATATCCAACTTGTGAATCTTGTCTCATGGGTAAAATGACTAAATCTCCTTTTAGTGGAAGAGGAGAAAGAGTTACAGAGTTGTTGACATTGATTCACACAGACGTTTGTGGGCCTATGACAACAAGTGCACGGGGTGGGTATTCTTATTTTATTACTTTCACTGATGATCACTCAAGATTTGGATATGTGTATTTAATGAAATACAAGTCAGAATCATTTAAAAAGTTCAAAGAGTTCAGAAGTGAAGTAGAGAAACAAACGGGCAAGAGTATAAAGATACTTCGATCAGATCGAGGCGGAGAATACTTAAGCGGTGAGTTTCTCAATTGTCTCAAAGAAAATGGTATAATCTCACAATGGACTCCTCCAGGTACACCACAGTTAAATGGAGTATCTGATAGGAGAAATCGAACACTGTTAGACATGGTTCGATCCATGATGAGTTTTACCGACCTTCCAATTTCCTTCTGGGGATATGCCCTAGAAACGGCTGCATACCTACTTAACAAGGTACCTACCAAATCCGCCCCAAAGACTCCATATGAGATGTGGAAGGGGAGGAAACCAAATCTTAAGCATGTTAAGACTTGGGGTTGTCCAGCTTATGTCAAAAAGTTTGAACATGATAAGCTACAGACTAAATCCGAAAAGTGTAGATTTGTGGGATACCCTAAAGAAACTGTAGGGTATTATTTCTATCATCCAACTGATCAAAAGGTGTTTGTTGCGAAACATGCTGCCTTCTTGGAAAAGGAGTTTATCCATGAAGGGGTCAGTGGGAGTAAGATATATCTTGAAAAAGCTCAAGAACCACAAATTACCACGGATCAAAGTCAGGTACCTGACCAAGTAGAAGAACCTACTATACCACACCCTGTTCGTAAATCTGGGAGAGTACCGAAGATACCTGAGAGGTATGGATTCGTTATAGAGGATGACGATGAGGTACACATCATGAATGATGATGATCCATTGAATTACGAACAGGCCATGAGTAATAAACACTCAGGGAAATGGCTTGAAGCCATGAAATCCGAAATGGACTCCATGTATGAAAACAAAGTATGGACTTTGGTTTCACCACCTGAAGGCATTAAGCCTATTGGGTGTAAATGGGTCTTTAAAAGAAAGACTGGAGCGGACGGCAAGGTGGAGACCTATAAGGCCCGACTGGTTGCAAAAGGTTTCAAACAAAGACAAGGAGTTGATTATGATGAAACCTTTTCACCAGTAGCTATGCTCAAGTCCATTCGGATTTTGCTTGCGATTGCAGCTTATAACGACTATGAGATCTGGCAGATGGACGTGAAAACGGCCTTCCTCAATGGGAAACTTGAGGAGGATGTGTATATGACACAGCCAGAGGGATTTGTTTCAAAGGTTGGAATAAATCAAGTCTGTAAGCTGCAACGATCCATTTATGGATTGAAGCAAGCTTCTCGTAGATGGAACATTCGTTTTGATGAGACAATCAAAGAGTTTGATTTTATCAAAAATGACGATGAACCATGTGTGTACAAGAAGGTTAGTGGGAGCGCAATTTCATTCCTTGTATTATATGTTGATGATATATTACTGATAGGGAATGACATTCCTATGCTACAATTGATTAAAATCTGGTTATCTAAACACTTCTCCATGAAGGACTTGGGAGAAGCATCCTATATTTTGGGGATAAAGATCTATAGAGATAGATCTAAAAGGATGCTTGGTTTATCCCAAGGAACGTACATTGATGCAATGCTAAAGAGATTTAGCATGGAAGATTCCAAAAGAGGTCTCATGCTGATGAGCCATGGAATACATCTCTCCAAGAAACAGGCCCCAAAGACACCTGAGGAGAGAGACCGTATGAGTAAGATCCCTTATGCTTCTGCAATAGGATCTATCATGTACGGTATGATATGTACTAGACCGGATGTTGCTCATGCACTTAGTGTAACGAGCAGATACCAGTCGAATCCTGGAGAAGAGCACTGGAAGGCAGTGAAGAATATCCTAAAGTACTTGAGAAGGACTAAAGATATTTTTCTTGTCTACGGTGGGTCTGAATTAAAACTCGAGGGCTTCACAGACTCAAGTTTTCAAACGGACCAAGATGACAGTAAATCTGTTTCGGGGTATGTTTTTACCTTGAACGGAGGCGCAGTGAGTTGGAAGAGTTCCAAGTAGCAAACAGTTGCTGATTCAGTGACAGAGGCAGAGTATATAACTGTAAGTGAAGCTGCAAGTTGATGTTTTAGATGAAAAGTTCATTACAGAACTAGGAATAGTTTCTAAGTCTCATCTTGAATCTAAACATGTGTTGCGGCACTTTGATTAAAGAAATCATTGAAAGAGGAGAGTGTAGACTCTCAAGACAACATTGCAGATCCATTAACTAAAGCTTTAACACAACAGCAGTTTGATCGTCACTTAGAGAAGTTGGGTATGGGATACCATGGCGATTGGCTTTAGTGCAAGTGGGAGATTGATAGTAGTGTGCATACAAGCCAATCATGTATGATGATAAAGCACGTACTTTGTAAACAATCTTATTTATTTATTAAAAAAAAAATATTCATTTATTAAAGGCATTTAATTATCTACATGGTGCTGTTTTTATAATATGTAAATAACCCATAGTTTTAAGCAATGCTTTTAGAATCATGATGATGATCATGCTAATGAGATCTAAATTCTTAGAAAGCTCTAAAACTAAAATAGTTCCCAATCGTGGGATTACTAAAAAGGGGATTAGTAAATCCGGAGAGATTGGTACATATGTTGCTTGCTCATTGGATGAGGATGATTGATCTCATGATCATTTGTGTGGAGACACTAAAGCAAGTATGTAGGTGCTTATTGGAGAATAAGTTCACTGAACGTGATTCGCTATGGAATACCTAATGGAGTTTTACTCGCCTGTCAATAGGAATTCCTAATGTGATAGTAGTACAAGTGATCCTTGGACTTGAGATCATCATAGTATCTTGTATGTAACAAATTATACTTTGACTTATTCCTTAAGACCTTTTAAGGCATATATAGGGTATGCTTGGGTATAATGAGTTACATATGGAGATAATGAATGATCAATAAAGAATCTACCACCTCTAGTAAAAGAGGAGATATGTCCTATGTGATTCGTTAAATGACAACCCAGGAATCCTTGGCCAAGGTGAAATGAAATTAGAAAGGAGTTTTTAATTTGCATTATTTGGAGTTGTGCATTTTCTAATCGAAATACATATAATTAAATAAAATAAGACTTGACAGTAAATCCATGTCTTATATTTAATTGGGACATTGTATGGTGGAAGGATTGAATTGTATGGTAACTATTAACTCACAGGTTCTTTTATGATTAATGTTGAAATCTATATTATCTGGAAAGTCGTTGATCGCTAGGGAGGCTTATCCCTATTGTAGAATAAATATTATTTATTTAAATAAATTATTAGTTTAATTTATTTATTTAAATAAGATTAAAATTGTTTTAATTGATTTATTCACAACCGGTTTAATATGGAGAACCTAAAGGGTCACACCATAAAAGGAAGAATAATTATTTAAGAAGGTAATGGCATAATCGTAATAATGCATTAAGTATAATTAATTTAATCTATGGTGATAGAATAAATTAAATAGCTTAATATTTATTATTTAATATTTTGGAAATATTAAATATAAATTAATAAGAGGAGTCTTATTAATATTATTACAATTATTATTATTTTAATTTCTAAAGGAGTTTAGTAATTAATTTAATATTTAGTACTCTCATTTATTCCTAATAAGATTAGGAGACAAATTAATTAAATGAATTTAATTAATTATTCCCATGTGGTGGGAAGCCTAAATTAATTAAAGGAGTTTAATTAATTAAAAGAAATCCCATGTCTAATAGGATTAGAAGGGTTGACCAATGTCTATATAAGAGAAGTCTTATAATAGATATTAGATTGATGCAAATCCAATTGTTGGAGAGTACTCCTTTTCTATAGAGGATAGAAAACTAAGGTTAAGCCAAACACCCTCCTTCTTGATAATTCATCTTCCTTGGTGGATCACCTCTAGAGGCCAAACACTTGGGTGGCTAACGTTGATCAAAGGAAGGAATCTAACCCGGAAATTCAAGGAGATCACGAAGAACAAGGAGTTGAACTAGTACCTGTGGAAGCTTCGTTCTACAAGGGTATGATTCCATAACTTCTTATTTATCGTTTTAAATTAATAATTTGCATAAAGGATGATCCGGGTAATGGTTTTGTAGAAATTTTTTAAACTCTGATATACCATGCTTCCGCTAATTTTTGCAATCTGATTGCGTCACGATTTCGTACAAACCCAACAAATACAACCTTTATAAAACCTTAATAGAAATCTTCCTTTAGAAAGAATGACAACTTGTCCAATAAAATCCCAGGGTTACCTAAACCTTTACATCATTCAAATAATGTAAATGTAGAAACATAAAACATAACCAACTAAATCTTATTACAAAAGCAACTTGACATAACAAGCCTTCATTTATTCATCTTTCCTTTTCCTTTACTTGTTGACGGTATGTCAACATTCTTTGTCTCAACTGCAAGTGGTGGTAAAACATGCAAGAGTGAGTAAACAAAAGCTCACTTAAAAATACAACAGTGATATGACATAAGTGAATCGTTTCAAAAGAGTTTAAATAACTTTACTTTCATCCATATAAAGAATTGAATTATAGAAACTTCTGAGGGTCATAAGACCTTGAACCATTGTCCTAGGTTATAAATATTTCTATTTAAACCTTTAACAGTCAATAAGACTATGGACCATTAACTCGTACTCAATGGGATCAACCCTTTGTACCATGAATTGTGCACAACCATCTTAACGCTTTCGCATAAAATATCCCCTAATTAATAGGGTTGTTCATTCTCAGAAATTGAATACAAGTCCGCACCAAAGAAAGTTTGGTTTGGATAGATAAGGGAACTTTAGAGTTCAACTATCATCAACTAGGAGTAGTTGAGTCGACTTACATTACTTTAGTGTTCAATAATATAAGAATCGTGAACCAATTGCAAAATATGACAATAAACTTTATACTAGATAGGCATGCTTTTAGAAACAACTCAAAGCATTCGATAGACTAAGTAGATCTTACTTGAACAACTAAGACAAGATCATATTACTAAAATAACACTTTAATACTTACGCTTTATGAATATTGGAGTATGGTATAACTTGTACCACATATAACAAGTTAAGGAACGTAAATGAACTTTCATGATTTATTGAGCAAGGGTTAGAAAACTTGCACAATGAAAAGATACAATGAATAGGCTTGTATAGCATTCAAGAGTAGCTTAAAGAACTTGCACAATATAAATAACAAGTTTAGAAACTTGCTTAACATGAGAGAATAAGGGTAAGAGAACTTGCCTTAAGCGCAAGCTACACTTTAACAATTACAACCACTTCACAAACACCCTACACATTTATATTACATTCAAACCATCTATTAGTATCCAACTACAACATTTAAACCATCGAACTTCATATCCAAGTCCAACTCACAACGTAATTTACCACATTGGTTGCTAATTAGTCAAGTACGTGAGTCTATACTCACGGCATACATTCATAAGCCTATAACTCAATGAATCGTGTTGTGTGCCTCGTGAAAGCAACACACGTACACACACATTTAACACATTCATAATATAATTCAATCTAACTTAAACACATCAAAAACATGTTATCTTATTACACATTTCACTTTTCAAGTCTTAGAAACAAGTTAGCTTAACAAACGGGGCACAAAAACATAAAAACCAAAAACCAAAATCTCCGGACAGCAGCTTTACCCACTGGGCTGGTCCCCATAGTGTAAAACACCCGCTGGGGCGGGTCCTCCCTCTGGTGGAGGGGCTGGCTCACGAACTGGTGGAGAAATAAGCCAATTTGGCTCATTCCTTAACACGAAATTCGATTTTTCCCAACATGATAAACATGAAACTTGATACAACCAATATTTTAAACTTAATAACATGCTCATAACATATATAATCCATAAAACACATAATCAAAAAAAAGATTTCATGATTTTCAAAGAAAAACACCATTTTAAGCGTTCTTGACGGAAATTGCTACTACGAACTCGTTTTTTAATTAATTCAAGTGATTGCAATTGCAATAACTCATATTCTTAACATACTAACATAATACATGATCAATTTTAACAATAACTCAAAATCAAACATCAATTTGATAGTTTCAAAAGCCATTTTTCAGAAATAACTTCACCAAAAATCACTATGAACACACTTCCTATTGTTTATCAAAAATTCATGGATTGAATTGCTAGAACAACCATATAACTCATATATAATCATGTTATATCACATATTACACATAATTCATGCTCACATCAAGGATTTAAAGAAATTTTCAACATATATTCATAATCTAACACTATGAACATGAATTTCATAGTGTTCATCATATACTTGTGAATTGAAATTCTTAAACAACTATGAAACTCTCATGTAAACATATATATATATATATATATATATATATACATATCCCATCCACATATCAAAATAAATAACTTTCACAAAGAGACTTCCACATAGAATTCTAAAACCATGAAAACATAGAAGAATATGCTTTGAAAATTTGTTTTTACAACAATTGTATTTTGAAAACCTTTTCATGGCATACAATTACATATGAAAACATATAAACACCATATACACATATAATTTTATGATTGTAAAAACCTAATTTGATAAAGAAGAATTACAACACATAAGAATTGAGTACAAGGGTTAGGGTATAACCTTACTAGTTTTAATTAAAGAGAAGAGATGATAATGATGCTCTTTTGCCTTCTCAAGCTTTTCTTTCTCTTCTCTCTTCTTCTTCTCTGACAATTCTCTCTAACCCTCTTCTTCTTTCTTTGTTTTGTTTAGACTTAAGCTTTTTGAAAAAAACTAACATATCTTTTAACTTAACATATATAATAAAATATATAATATACATATATAATATATATGCAACCTATAAGTAATAAGTATAATACTTAACACCATATTAACTCATACTAATAGCATAGGTTACAAAATTTGAAAAGCCTAAGGCCATGTTTGGCAAAACTACATTATTTTTAAAAACTAACTTCTTGAGCTTAAGGCATTGTTTGGAAGAAATAAGATTAAACAAGTACAAGGGCCTTGTTTGGTAAAACACTTTAAAATCCCTTTTCCATTCTTTTAATAACTCTTTAAATCCATAGATTACATACTACACTTATTTAATTAAATTACAACACTCTAATTCAATTAAATAAACTAACATTCACATAATACCAAATTGTCACACATTTAGATTTTCTTTATTAAACATAGTTCATGTAACAAATTATTAACACTTAGCACATAATATTAAATCTAATTGAATTATTCTTAATCAAATTAAAATTATGTTACACCATTGCTAACATATCAATTTAATTAAACATGTAGCACTTAATTAAATTATCCACAACAACCAAATAATTTTTTTATTAACTCAACAAATAAATTCCATAAAATATTTATTTAATTCAATAAATATTTATAATTAATATATAAAATTCTCAATCGTTACAGTCTTCCCTCCTTAAAGGATTCTGTCCCCAGAATCACAACATAAAAAAATTCTCATAAAAATTCTCATCTGTTACATTCTTCCCCCCTTAAAAGGATTCCGTCCCCAGAATCGATATATAAGGGGTTACAGAAATCAATTAAGCAAATAATTGAGGATACGATTTTCTCATTACATCTTCGAGTTCCCACGTGGCTTTTTCAGCACTGTAGTTCCTCCAAATTACCTTAACAGAAGGTATCACTTTCTTCCTAAGTACTTGTTCCTTTTCGTCAATAATTTGAACAGGAACCTCTTCATAAGTTATGTCTTTATCAAATTGTAAAGGCTCGTATTCTATTACATGTTTATAGTCGTGTTTGTAAGGCCGTAACACGGAAATATGAAATACGTTATGTATATTCTCGAGTTCCGGAGGTAATGCCACTTCGTAAGCTACCTCGCCAACTTTTCGTAATACCTCAAAAGGTCCTATAAATCGGGGACTCAGCTTCCCCTTCTTGCCAAATCTAATCTTCCCCTTCTAGGGAGATACCTTCAGGAAAACGAAGCTTCCTGGTAAGAATTCTTGGTTCTGTCGATGTTGATCGGCATATTTCTTCTGTCTGTCCTGAGCAGCAACCAATCTTGTTTTGATCAGCTTCACAATTTCAGCAGTTTGTTGCACCAATTCCGGTCCCAACAGCTGACGTTCACCAACTTCATCCCAACACAAAGGAGTTCTGTACTTTCTGCCGTATAACGCTTCGTAAGGCGGCATGCTGATACTCGCGTGGTAACTATTGTTGTAGGCGAACTCCACCAACGGTAGATGATCATCCCAGCTTCCTTTGAAGTCCATCACACAAGCTCTCAGCATATCCTCAAGCGTCTGAATTGTTCTCTCGCTCTGGCCATCGGTTTGAGGATGGTACGCTGTACTCATTCGCAACTGGGTTCCCAAACATTCTTGCAAACGCTTCCAGAAATTCGACGTAAAACGCGGATCTCTGTCTGACACAATCGACACTGGAACACCATGTCGAGAAATAATCTCCTTAACATACAGTTTAGCCAATTGTTCCAAGTTGTACTTAATCCTTATTGGTAGAAAGTGGGCTGACTTCGTCAGTCGATCCACAATAACCCATATCGCATCGAAACCCTTCTGAGTCACTGGAAGACCAACCACGAAATCCATCATGATATGCTCCCACTTCCACTCTGGAATTTCTAATGGTTGCAGCAATCCGCTAGGTCTCTGGTGTTCTGCCTTAACTTTCTGACAAGTTAGACATTTCGCAATGCATTCAGCAACATCCCTCTTCATATTCGGCCACCAGAAATGATGCCTGAGATCCTAGTACATCTTCGTACTCCCAGGGTGAATTGAATATCTTGAGCTGTGAGCTTCGCTCAAGATCTCCTCCTTAACTTCTGGTACTGGCGGTACCCAGATTCTACCTTCAAATAGTAGCAGTCCCTCACTGTCGATCTTGAATTTAAACTCTTCGCCATCAGTTATTCTCTTCCGAATCTTCTCGCATTCTTCATTGTGAAGTTGAGCTTCTTTCACCTTGTCTACCAGAGTAGAACCAGTGGTTACTTGAAATAACTTCTCATCCAATTCCTTCAGAAACTTTACTTCCAGCTCTAATCTAGCCATCTGCTCTATTAATTGATCCTGATCAGTTAACATATTCAGCATCTCCCGACCTTTTCTACTCAAAGCATCGGCAACAACGTTAGCTTTACCCGGATGGTAAAGTATTTCGCAGTCGTAGTCCTTGATTAGTTCTAACCATCTCCTTTGGCGCATGTTCAAATCCTTTTGCGTAAAGATATACTTCAGACTCTTGTGATCTGTGTATATTTCACACTTCTCTCCATATAAGTAGTGTCTCCAAATCTTTAGAGCAAACACTACTGCCGCCAATTCCAAGTCATGGGTCGGATACCCCTTCTCGTAATCCTTCAACTGACGTGACGCATAGGCAATGACCTTTCTGCTCTACATCAACACGCAGCCTAAACCCTTATGTGAGGCATCACTATATACCACGAAATTCCCCGTACTATCCAATAAAGACAACACAGGCGTAGTACTCAACCTCTTCTTCAACTCCTGGAAACTTTCCTCACACTTTTCTGTCCAAGAAAACTTAACCGTTTTACGAGTCAAATTCGTTAACGGAGTTGCAATCTTGGAAAAATCTTGGATAAATCTCCGGTAATAACCTGCCAATCCCAAGAAACTCCTTACTTCAGACGGCGTCTTCGGCTGATCCCAATTCATTACCACTTCAACCTTCGACGGATCTACCGAAATCCCATCCTTGTCGATCACGTGGCCAAGAAATTGCACACGTTCCAACCAGAATTCGTACTTTGAGAATTTCGCATAAAGCTTCTCTCGTCTCAGCGATTCTAAAGTTAGCCTTAAGTGTTCAGCATGTTCCTCCTTGGTCTTGGAATAAACCAGGATATCATCTATGAACACTACCACAAACTTATCCAGGAATGGCTTAAACACCCTTTTCATTAGGTCCATAAATGCAGCTGGGGCATTCGTGAGACCAAATGACATCACCAAGAACTCGTAATGACCATACCGAGTCCTAAAAGTAGTTTTCGGTATATCTTCCTTCCTCACCTTCAATTGATGATACCCACTTCTCAAATCAATTTTTAAGAAGTATTTAGCACCCTTCAGTTGGTCAAACAAGTCATCGATCCTAGGTAAAGGGTACCTATTCTTGATCGTAACTTTGTTCAATTCTCTATAGTCAATGCAAAGACGCATCGACCCATCCTTCTTCTTCACGAATAACACTAGCGCTCCCCACGGTGAAACACACGGTTGAATATACTTCTTGTCCAGTAATTCTTGTAATTGAACCATCAGTTCCTTCATCTTGACTGGAGCCATTCGGTACGGAGCCTTCGAAATTGGAGCAGTTCCCGACGCTAAGTAGATCACGAACTCTATCTCCCTATCTGGCGGAAGTCCTGGCAAGTCGCTCTGAAAAACGTCCACAAACTCCTTAACCACCGATATCTCCTCTACTTTCAGGCTCTCCTTACGCGTATCTACTATGTAGGCTAAATATCCTACACAGCCTTGCATCAAAAGTTTCTTGGCTTGCATCAGCGTCAGATAATTCGCTTGTCTAGGCAATTTATTACCATAGAATACTACTTTTGACGGAGTCGTAAGGTTTACCGACTTCTTCTGACAGTCGATTACCGCCCCATGGTTGAACAACCAGTCCATCCCCAATATGACATCGAATTCCCCAAGTTTTATTGAAATCAAATTTACCCTCAGCTCTTGACCCTTAATGTCCAATCTACAGTTCTTATAAACAGACCTAACAGGAATAACTTCCCTATTCGCAATTTCTATATTCAAGGGATAAGCTAACTCCTCTATAGGTAAGTCTAAGGTCTTAGCAAAATCATTAGATATGAATGAACAAGTAGCACCTGAATCAAATAATACATATGCATTTATACTATTGATCGGAATAATACCTGCCACCACGTCTTTTGATTGCACCGCGTCTTGCACAGTCATGTTGAATGTGCGGGCAGTGGGTCGAACGGCCTGCAATGGCGACGGTCCAGCAATAGTCAGAGTGCTGCCGCTGCCTCCATTCCTTCTTGACCCTGCCGCTGGCTTCTTAGGGCAGTTACGAGCCATGTGATCCTTGGATCCACATGTTTAACAAGCTCCCTTCTTAGGGTTTAGGAAATTTGGCGCGATGTGGCCTTCCTGACCACAGTTGTAGCATACGCGTTTCCCTTTTTTGCACACTCCAATGTGAGTCTTCCCGCATGTAGCACATGCTTCGAGCTTCCTCTTCTGTTGTCCTCCCTGCTGACTCCCAGCAGAGGTATTGTCATTCCACTTCCTCTTCTGATGGATAGCCCCGCTACCACTAGCCTTGGTTTCCATCTCAATCTTCTTCTTCTTGTCCTGGTTGAATTTAGTCACCGCTTCACTCCCCCCTTCAGCTAGAATAGCCTTTTCCAGCACAGCTGCAAACATGTTTAGCTGGAACATAGAGACCTTGCTGTAGATCCAGGGTTTCAGTCCCTGCTCAAACCTCCTCGCCTTCCTAGCATCTGTGCTGACCTGGTAAGTAGCGAACCTGACCAGTTCATTAAACTTCACCTTGTATTTTGACACTGTCATCGTTCCCTGCTTCAGCTCTAGGAATTGGACCTCCATCTGGTCCTGCGAACTCACTGGGAAGTACATCTCGTAGAACATCTCTTTGAAACGTTCCCACGTTATGACTCCTTCTCCCTCTCTAGTCTTATTCGCTTGCCACCAGAAGCTAGCATCTGACTTCAACATAAAAGTCACAAATGCCGTTTTCTGGTCTTCACTGACCCTAGCCACATCAAATACCTTTTCCATTTCCATAATCCACGTCTGAGCATCTATAGGGTTTGTCGATCCCTTAAATTCTGGCGGTCCTACTGCCTTAAACTCTTTAAATGTCGTGGCTTGCACTTGCGGCTGATTTGCCACTGCTCCTGCCAGCAAGTTCACTAACTGCTGAACCGCATTAGGGTTTGTTCCATCGTTATTGTTGTTGTTGTTCGTCAAACCCTCGGGATTTTGACGTGTTGGCCTTCTTCTAGGAGGCATTTTCTGATAAGAAAATATTATTATTAGATCCTTTATTCAAATCTTAGGTATTCAAGTTCACACTTAAAGGTTTGAATATCACAGTTCACATAGAACACAAAGCACGTCAATAAACTTCTTTTATTCATTACTCGTAGTTTTTAAAAACATAAGATAGATAGCATTCCTGCTATTTACATCGACTTTCCTGAACTGGAACAAGTTACAGGACTATATTATTAACTTATCCCATTCTTATCTCAAATTATGGAATTTACATTATTTAATACAAAAAGCAATACATAAACAAGACTCTACTACTTCCTAGGCATATTAATACGTCACACAGCCTCTCTGCGTTCTTCTTCCATTACCCAAAACGCCGTTCTTTGGTCCACCACATACCATGGTAACCCTTGGAACTGAGCTGGGTAGTAGAAAATACGGTCCTGAGCTCTCTCAATCGCTGTATGAAAAGCATATTCCGTTTCCCTAAGCTTGGCCCTCTTGGCTTCGACTTCATTTTCAACTTGATCAACTCGTTGATTAGCCCTCAATCCTGACTCTTCAGCTCTGGCACGCTTCCTTGACTTCTCCTGGATGTCTTGCTTCAGTTTTGCCAGTTCAAATCGAGCAGCATCTCTATCAACCTCCATACGTATCAGGTTCCATTGTGCATCACCTAGGTCACTTGCCATTTCCTCGATCATCTCGTCTCGCTGCTGGATAGTCTCCTCGAGATCTCCTACTCGTCCATGAAGCTCCACGTTGCTATCGTAGACTGCCTCGTACATCTCAGCACTAGTAAAGTGAGGTGGGAATTCCTCTTCGGGATCCTCTTCCTCCTCTTCCACCTCTACAGACTCGTTCTTGTCCTCTTCCTCTGGAATAGGTGTCAGCTCACGCTCCCGACCAGCTACGGTGATCACTGGAGATGGCTCTCTCCTAACCAGCTGCTCCCAGACAACATGGATGTCTCGGGGCTCTTCCTCTCTAGGCACCTGAGGTATATCCTCCCTAGCCTGACTGGATTTTCCAATGTTCGTCATCCTGACAAAAGAATTTTAAAGTTTATTATTACGTGATATCGAGTCGTCACTCTTCGAATTCCTAAACGTAAACACATAGCACATAGCACATAAGGTAGTTTATTATCTTTACCTATCACCATTATCTTTTCGATCTTCCTATAAGGCTACTACCTAAGGTTTTTTCCCCCACCTAAGGTTCATAACCTATAGCTTTGATACCAATGATAAGTACACAATATTCATAATTTTTTATTCCTTTACATTTGATTTTATTACATGTTTCATGTGTATATGAGCTTAATAAGTTGTTTATTATTTTCAGGTGAATTAAAGCTAAAAGGATGGAAACAAGTTGATTTGGAGTTGAATTGAAGAGGAGTTTGACCAGCAGTTGACTTTCTCAATTTTTGGAGATTCCTACATGGAATTGGATTGATATTACTATTAGAATTAGGACTTCTTTGGACTGAGATTTTATTTCCTTATTAGATTCTATTTCTTTATGGAAACTAGTTATGTTTTGTAATTCCTATTAGGATTTGGATTCCTAGTTCTCATAGGATTTAGGTCCTTGTCTAGCACTATAAATAGAGGATGATAGTTAAGGTTTTATTCATTCAATCTTCTACCAACTATCATACCTCATTGAAGTGCAGACTTGGAGCATGTCAGGCTAGTTTCTTTATTCAGTTCTAAAGGGAGGTGGAACCTTGTTACAAGTAATTAATTAATTGAGTATTATTATTTATTCCTTCTTGTATGAAATTTCTTCTGATAATCTGTTTTCATTGATTGCATGCTAATTGATCTAATTAATTTGATATGGCCAATTGAGTTAATTTAATCATTATCATATGCTAGATTAAGATTGGTATTACGTGTAATTGATATCTGTCTTCATCACAAGTAGTAAATTAGTGATACTAATTGTGGACAAGCTTTTGGGTATTGCTAAGATTATCAGAAAACAAGTTAAACAAATCGAGCTTATGTGTTTTTTGCTTGGATTAGCCTAATTCCCTATTTCTTAATGCTTCTATCATATTAAATCTAGAGAGCTTGTTCTAGGTTATATGCTAGTTGAATCTGGTGAAGAGCTTGTTTCATACAGTGAATATCTAAGGAGAATTTCGGATAGCAGAGCTTATTGTTATTTAGGGTTAATAGTTTCATTGAATGGTAAAGAATAATAACTTGATTAATTGATTGCTGTGCTTGGTGAAACTGAACTACAGAACTGAAGTTTTTACATATTTGGTTAATCTCTTTATTTAAATTCTGTTTTTCTTAGTTTAAAACAATTTCAAAAATCCCCCATTTTTATTTTCAGTTAAAATAGTAGAATAAATCTAAAACAAACTTACTCTCTGTGGGATCGATCCTTGCTTACTACTGTGCTAATTATTTAAATTCGTGAAGTGAAAGTGAGGTTAATTTAGGAGTGTAAACGACAGCTCCCAAATTTTGGCGCCGTTGCCGGGGAGTGTTATTTGTTTTTGTTTATTCTTTGTTTTCGTTTATTTTTATTATTTTCTTTTTATTTTCTTTTTTTTCTTTTTGTTTTATGACTCAATCCTCTCACTCTAATTTTGATCAAGAGATAGAGAAAATTGCAGATACAAAAGAAGCTCTTGTTCCAACACTTAAAAAGGAAAAGATGGTGGTGCCGAACAACAACCGGACTTTAAAAGAACTGGCTACTCCAGACCTTGATCATCCATCCCTGTGTATTAAATATCCTACCTTAGATGTTGCTTTTGAACTTAACTACGGACTAATTCATTTTTTGCCTATTTTTCGTGGTCTAACAGGTGAAAATCCATATACGCATCTAAAGGAGTTCCATGTGGTGTGTTCCACGATGAAATCACAAGGAGTGTCAGAGGAGCAGATCAAACTTAGACTTTTTCCTTTCTCATTAGCAGATTTGGCTAAAGACTGGTTATACTATCTTCCTTCAGGATCGATACGATCATGGATTGATATGCAAAGGCTATTCTTGGAGAAGTATTTTCCTGCATCAAGAGTTGCCGATTCAAGGAAGGAGATATGTGGAATCAGTCAGTTCAATGGAGAAACTCTCTACGAGTATTGGGAAAGGTTCAAGAAGTTTTGTTCCAGCTGCCCTCCCCACCAAATTGATGAGCAACACTTGATTCAGTACTTCTACGAGGGACTGATACCAACAGAAAGAAGTATGATCGATGCGGCTAGTGGAGGAGCATTAGTAGACAAGACACCGGAGGCTGCAAGAAATTTGATTGCAAACATGGCCGCTAACTCACAACAATACGATCATGCTCCACAAAGGGTAAGTGAGGTAAGCACGAGTGAATTGGCACAACAGATTTCTAACTTAACTGCTGTGGTGCAACAATTAACAACAGGAAACGTACCGGTTGCAAAAGTATGTGGAATTTACTCAAAATCAGGGCATACAACAAATGATTGTCCCATAGTGCAAGAGGATGTAATTATTCATCAAGTTAATGCTGTGGGGACATTCTTTGGACAAAATCCACATCAATGTGATCCTTGGGCAGAAACTCACAATTCTGGATGGAGAGATCATCCCGACTTGAGCTATGAAGGTACTAGGCCACCAATGCAACCTGTCCTTTCAAGTATGCAGCAAGATCTTTAGCAGACTCAACCTCAGTACCACACAGAAAATCAAGAAGTACCTGTCAATTCTGGGACATCTATGGAGGATATGTTCAAGGCATTCATGAGCCGAACATTACAGTTCATGAGTCAGACACAGCAGTTCCAGCAGGAGACAAGAACTTCTGTTCAAGATCTGAGGGATCTAGTTGGTCAGCTTGCAACCACAGTAGGAAGGTTAGAATTTCAAGGCTTCGGGGAGTTATCTTCTCCATTTGTTGAGAACTTTAGTACAATGGGATTTGACGAAAAGGAGCAGGAGGATTCAGGGCTTACTCCAGGAACGGACTGTAATATGGAATTTGACGAAGAGAATGAACAAGAGGAAGAAGAGAATAATTTGATAAATTCTGCAGATCTCGACAAGAAAGACGTGGATTCATCTCCATCAGTACAACTAACAGAAACAAGGAGTGCTACACACCATCGTACCTTTACCATGGAATTGGACAATGCAAAGTTCCAGTTCAACGCAGATGAGGCTAAGAGGTATCTTGGTAATTTTAAATCTGTTTTTGTTATTGATGTTGTGGATTATTCAGTGCAAAAATCTATTGATCGAATACAATTATACGAGGAGGATTTGGTGGCTGGAAAGGAGCAGGATCATGAAGTACACAATGTTCCTCAATTAAAGCAGAAACTGTTACCAGTCCACTTGAAGTTCACAACTCCGATTACATAGAATGAGAAGGATGATGTCAAGCCAATGACAATAAACAAGGGCAGCTGCTTGGGAGGCAACCTAAGAAATCAGATTTGATTTTTCTATCCCTTTACTATTTAATTTTTTTTTATTATTATTTTATTTTTGCATGTAGTTCTTTCTTCTTTGCATAATTTTCTTACATTGGGGACAATGTAAGGTTTGAGTGTGGGGGGAGAGATTTACGTTTTTTTTAATTTTATTTTAGTGATATTGATCTGCTGATTTTGATAGGAAATAGGACCATCTTGATGCCTTGAAATTTTTTTTGAATTTTTTTGAAAAATTTGATTTCCATAACTCTATTTTGCCTATGTGTTCAAAGGTTAAAGTCAATAAATGAGAATCAATGCTAAAAATTCAAAATCTGTTTGATGCTTAATTGATTAATGATTGAGAAAAACTAAGTCATTATCCATAGTAATTGATTTGAATTGAATTTGTATCTCATGAGTACTTGAACATGTGATATATGCTTAGTTGGCTAAGTTATCTGTGGAGTTGTCTATGTGCACTAATCTCATGCTCTAGAACTATTGAACTGCTTAAGCTTTTTGCAGGACCATGTGAAAAAAATCAAAAAAGTTGGAAACCAGTGAAATTGTTGAAAAAGAAGCAAAAGAGAAGTCATGTGGTGGGATGAGATGGAGCGTAAAACGCACTTTCCCATAAACACGTGCGAATAAGTGAGATGGAGCATAAAATGCACTCACTTAAAAAAAAGAAGAATGATTGAGGAAGGTGAAACGGAGCATAAAATGCATTCACCGGAAACAAATAAGAATTTGAAAAGGTTCTGGTAAAAAAAATAAAGCAGGAAAAGACTGTTTTGAGTTTTGAGTGGTGTGTACGGTTTTTGCTCCATGATAACTATGTTGAGTAAGTGTGTGGATTTTAGAAGAGTGTTTATGTGGATACTATTTGACTTAATGAAATTCATTGGTGAAGTGGCAAGGCGGTTATCTTGAGTTAATTGATGAACATTGATCATGCTTTTGTGGGTTTAGTATTGATAATCATGATTTGGTCTTGAAATCCTTTTGACGTTATGGTTGAGTAGAATTTTTGAAAATCAAACTTTTAGTTTACACGAGGACGTGTAAAAGGCTAAGTGTGGGGGAATTTGATAAGTACACAATATTCATAATTTTTTATTCCTTTACATTTGATTTTATTACATGTTTCATGTGTATATGAGCTTAATAAGTTGTTTATTATTTTCAGGTGAATTAAAGCTAAAAGGATGGAAACAAGTTGATTTGGAGTTGAATTGAAGAGGAGTTTGACCAGCAGTTGACTTTCTCAATTTTTGGAGATTCCTACATGGAATTGGATTGATATTACTATTAGAATTAGGACTTCTTTGGACTGAGATTTTATTTCCTTATTAGATTCTATTTCTTTATGGAAACTAGTTATGTTTTGTAATTCCTATTAGGATTTGGATTCCTAGTTCTCATAGGATTTAGGTCCTTGTCTAGCACTATAAATAGAGGATGATAGTTAAGGTTTTATTCATTCAATCTTCTACCAACTATCATACCTCATTGAAGTGCAGACTTGGAGCATGTCAGGCTAGTTTCTTTATTCAGTTCTAAAGGGAGGTGGAACCTTGTTACAAGTAATTAATTAATTGAGTATTATTATTTATTCCTTCTTGTATGAAATTTCTTCTGATAATCTGTTTTCATTGATTGCATGCTAATTGATCTAATTAATTTGATATGGCCAATTGAGTTAATTTAATCATTATCATATGCTAGATTAAGATTGGTATTACGTGTAATTGATATCTGTCTTCATCACAAGTAGTAAATTAGTGATACTAATTGTGGACAAGCTTTTGGGTATTGCTAAGATTATCAGAAAACAAGTTAAACAAATCGAGCTTATGTGTTTTTTGCTTGGATTAGCCTAATTCTCTATTTCTTAATGCTTCTATCATATTAAATCTAGAGAGCTTGTTCTAGGTTATATGCTAGTTGAATCTGGTGAAGAGCTTGTTTCATACAGTGAATATCTAAGGAGAATTTCGGATAGCAGAGCTTATTGTTATTTAGGGTTAATAGTTTCATTGAATGGTAAAGAATAATAACTTGATTAATTGATTGCTGTGCTTAGTGAAACTGAACTACAGAACTGAAGTTTTTACATATTTGGTTAATCTCTTTATTTAAATTCTGTTTTTCTTAGTTTAAAACAATTTCAAAAATCCCCCATTTTTATTTTCAGTTAAAATAGTAGAATAAATCTAAAACAAACTTACTCTCTGTGGGATCGATCCTTGCTTACTACTGTGCTAATTATTTAAATTCGTGAAGTGAAAGTGAGGTTAATTTAGGAGTGTAAACGACAGCTCCCAACCAACCTGTGACACCCCCAAATTCGGGTACTTCGTTTTCACATGATTTGGTGTTCACTTTCTAATTAAAACATACATCTACCCAATAATAAAGAATTTCAACTAAATACAACCTTCATAAAACCTTAATAGAAATCTTCCTTTAAAAAGAATGACAACTTGTCCAATAAAATCCCAAGGTTACCTAAACCTTAACATCATTCAAATAATGTAAATGCAGAAACATAAAACATAACCAACTAAATCTTATTACAAAAGCAACTTGACATAGCAAGCCTTCATTTATTCATCTTTCCTTTTCCTTTACTTGTTGATGGTATGTCAACATTCTTGGTCTCAACTGCAAGTGGTGGTAAAACATGCAAGAGTGAGCAAACAAAAGCTCACTTGAAAATACAACAGTGATATGACATAAGTGAATCGTTTCAAAAGAGTTTAAATAACTTTACTTTCATCCATATAAAGAATTGAATTATAGAAACTTCTGAGGGTCATAAGACCTTGAACCATTGTCCTAGGTTATAAATATTTCTATTTAAACCTTTAACAGTCAATAAGACTATGGACCATTAACTGGTACTCAGGGGGATCAACCCTTTGTACCATGAATTGTGCACAACCATCTTAACGCTTTCGCATAAAATATCCCCTAATTAATAGAGTTGTTCATTCTCAGAAATTGAATACAAGTCCGCACCAAAGAAAGTTTGGTTTGGATAGATAAGGGAACTTTAGAGTTCAACTATCATCAACTAGGAGTAGTTGAATCGACTTACATTACTTTACAGTTCAATAATATAAGAATCGTGAACCAATTGCAAAATATGACAATAAACTTCATAATAGATAGGCATGCTTTTAGAAACAACTCAAAGCATTCGATAGACTAAGTAGATCTTACTTGAACAACTAAGTCAAGATCATATTACTAAAATAACACTTTAATACTTACGCTTTATGAATATTGGAGTATGGTATAACTTGTACCACATATAACAAGTTAAGGAACGTAAATGAACTTTCATGATTTATTGAGCAAGGGTTAGGAAACTTGCACAATGAAAAGATACAATGAATAGGCTTGTATAGCATTCAAGAGTAGCTTAAAGAACTTGCACAATATAAATAACAAGTTTAGAAACTTGCTTAACATGAGAGAATAAGGGTAAGAGAACTTGCCTTAAGTGCAAGCTACACTTTAACAATTACAACCACTTCACAAACACCCTACACATTTATATTACATTCAAACCATCTATTAGTATCCAACTACAACATTTAAACCATCGAACTTCATATCCAAGTCCAACTCACAATGTAATTTACCACATTGGTTGCTAATTAGTCAAGTACGTGAGTCTATACTCACGGCATACATTCATAAGCCTATAACTCAATGAATCGTGTTGTGTGTCTCGTGAAAGCAACACACATATACACACATGTAACACATTCATAATATATACTTCAATCTAACTTAAACACATCAAAAACATGTTATCTTATTACACATTTCACTTTCCAAGTCTTAGAAACAAGTTAGCTTAACAAACGGGGCACAAAAACTCAAAAACCAAAAACCAAAATCTCCGGACAGCAGCTTTACCCGCTGGGGCGGGTCCCCATAGTGTAAAACACCCGCTGGGGCGGGTCCTCCCTCTGGTGGAGGGGCTGGCTCGCGAACTAGTGGAGAAATAAGCCGATTTGGCTCATTCCTTCACACCGAATTCGATTTTTCCCAACATGATAAACATGAAACATGATACAGCCAATTTTTTAAACTTATTAACATGCTCATAACATATATAATCCATAAAACACATAATCAAAATCAAGATTTCATGATTTTCAAAGGAAAATACCATTTTAAGCGTTCTTGACGGAAATTGCTACTACGAACTCGTTTTTCAATCAATTCAAGTGATTCCAATTGCAATAACTCATATTCTTAACATAGTAACATAATACATGATCAATTTTAACAATAACTCAAAATCAAACATCAATTTGATAGTTTCAAAAGCCGTTTTTCAGAAATAACTTCACCGAAAATCACTATGAACACACTTCCTATTGTTTATCAAAAATTCATGGATTGAATTGCTAGAACAACCATATAACTCATATATAATCATGTTATATCACATATTACACATAATTCATGCTCACATCAAGGATTAAAAGAAATTTTCAACATAAATTCATAATCTAACACTATGAACATGAATTTCATAGTGTTCATCATATACTTGTTAATTGAAATTCTTAAACAACTATGAAACTCTCATGTAAACATATATATATATATATATATACATATCCCATTCACATATCAAAATAAATAACTTTCACAAAAAGACTTCCACATAGAATTCTAAAACCATGAAAACATAGAAGAATATGCTTTGAAAACTTCTTTTTACAACAATTGTATTTTGAAAACCCTTTCATGGCATACAATTACATATGAAAACATATAAACACCATATATACATAAAATTTTATGATTGTAAAAACCTAATTTGATAAAGAAGAATTACAACACATAAGAATTGAGCACAAGGGTTAGGGCATGACCTTACTTGTTTTAATTAAAGAAAAGAGATGATGATGATGCTCTTTTGCCTTCTCAAGCTTTTCTTTCTCTTCTCTCTTCTTCTTCTCTGACAATTCTCTCTAACCCTCTTCTTCTTTCTTTGTTTTGTTTAGACTTAGGCTTTTAGAAAAAAACTAACATATCTTTTAACTTAACATATATAATACAATATATAATATACATATATAATATATATGTAACCTATAAGTAATAAGTATAATACTTAACACCATATTAACTCATACTAATAGCATAGGTTACAAAATTTGAAAAGCCTAAGGCCATGTTTGGCAAAATCACATTATTTTTAAAAACTAACTTCTTGAGCTTAAGGCATTGTTTGGAAGAAATAAGATTAAACAAGTACAAGGGCCTCGTTTGATAAAATACTTTAAAATCCCTTTTTCATTCTTTTAATAACTCTTTAAATTCATAGATTACATACTACACTTATTTAATTAAATTACAACACTCTAATTCAATTAAATAAACTAACATTCACATAATACCAAATTGTCACACAATTAGATTTTCTTTATTAAACATAATTCATGTAACAAATTATTAACACTTAGCACATAATATTAAATCTAATTGAATTATTCTTAATCAAATTAAAATTATGCTACACCATTGCTAACATATCAATTTAATTAAACATGTAGCATTTAATTAAATTATCCATAACAACCACATAATTTATTTATTAACTCAACAAATAAATTCCATAAAATATTTATTTAATTCAATAAATATTTACAATTAATATAAAAAATTCTCAATCGTTACATCTGGTCCGAGTATTCGTCGCTCTCCGACTTCATCCCAACATAATGGCGTTCTGCACTTTCTCCCGTAAAGAGCTTCGTATGGTGGCATGCCGATACTCGCATGGTAACTATTATTATATGCGAATTCTACTAAGGGTAGGTGGTCATCCCAATTCCCCTTGAAATCCATCACGCAAGTCCTAAGCATGTCATCCAGCGTTTGTATTGTTCGCTCACTCTGTCCGTCGGTCTGAGGATGGTAAGCAGTACTCAACCTCAACTGTGTTCCCATTCTCTCTTGCAAACTCTTCCAAAAATTGGACGTGAAGCGCGGATCTCGATCAGAGACAATTGACACCGGCACTACATGTCGTGAAACAATCTCCTTTACGTATAGGCTCGCTAATTGGTTCAAACTGTAGCGGATCTTGATTGATAGAAAATGTGCGGTCTTGGTTAGTCTATCCACGATAACCCAGATAGCATCATAACCTTTTTGTGTAACTGGAAGTCCTACCACGAAGTCCATCGTAATATGCTCCCATTTCCACTCTAGTATTTCTAACGGTTGTAGTAAACCACTTGGCCGTTGATGCTCTACTTTAACGCGTTGGCAAGTCAAACATCTACTGACGCACTCTGCGACTTCCCGTTTCAAATTAGGCCACCAAAAATGTTGCTTCAAATCTCGGTACATCTTAGTGCCTCCCGGATGAACGAAATATGTTGTATTATGTGCCTCGTGAAAAATCTCTTCCCTCAATTCGGTTACCGCTGGTACCCACACTCTTCCTTCGAATCTCAAGATACCGTCTTTATCCATTCAAAATCTTTCTTCTTCATTTTCTGTGATCCTCTTTCGGATTTTCTCACACTCTTCATCCTTTTTCTGAGCTTCCTTTACTATATCCAACAATGTCGGATGAACTTCCATTACAAACAACTTCTCTTCAGGCTTCTCTGGTTCTTTCACTTCTATCTCCAATTTCTCCATCTCTCTTATCAATTCTTCCTGAGTCGTCAAATTAAACAACTTCTCCCTTCCTTTCCTGCTCAGAGTGTCGGCAACCACATTTGCCTTACCCGGGTGATAAAGAATATCACAGTCATAATCTTTAATTAGATCTAACCACCTCCTCTAACGCATATTCAGCTCCTTCTGTGTGAAGATATATTTCAGACTTTTGTGGTCCGTGTATATCTCACATTTCTCTCCGTACAAATAATGCCTCCATATCTTTAACGCAAATACTACTGCCGCTAACTCTAAGTCGTGAGTAGGGTATCGTTTTTCATAATCCTTCAATTGTCGTGATGCATATGCAATGACCTTGACGTGCTGCATAAGCACACAGCCAAGTCCCTTGTGCGATGCATCACTATACACCACAAAATTTCTCGCATCATCTGGTAATGATAACACAGGCGCTTCGCTCAATCTCTTCTTCAACTTCTGAAAACTCTCTTCGCATTTGACGGTCCATACAAATTTCACCGTCTTTCTAGTCAAATTGATCAACGGGGTTGCTATCTCAGAAAAATCTTGGATAAATCTTCTATAGTACCCAGCTAACCCTAAAAAGCTTCTCACCTCCGTCGGTGTTCTCAGTTGTTCCCAATTACTTACTGCTTCTACCTTTGCAGGGTCTACAGCGATTCCATTCTTATCCACCACGTGGCCTAAGAATTGAACCTTCTCCATCCAAAATTCGCACTTAGAAAATTTTGCATACATCTTTTCCTTCCTTAGTTCCTCCAAAACAATCTTTAGATGTTCGGCGTGTTCTTCCTCTGTCTTCAAGTAGATCAAAATGTCGTCGATAAAAACTACTACAAATTTATCCAAGTATGGCTTGAAAACTCGGTTCATCAAGTCCATAAATGCTGCTTGAGCATTAGTCAATCCAAATGACATTACCAAAAACTCGTAGTGTCCATAACGGGTTCGAAACGCAGTCTTTGGTATGTCCTCATCCCACACCTTCAGTTGGTGATATCCTATTCGTAAGTTAATTTTTGAGAAACACTTTGCTCCCTTCAGTTGATCAAATAAGTCGTCTATCCTCGGTAACGGATATCAGTTCTTGATCGTTACTCTGTTCAAATCTCAATAGTCGATACAGAGCCTCATCGATCCGTCCTTCTTCTTAACGAATAACACTGGTGCTCCCTAAGGAGACACACTTGGTCGAATGTAACCCTTATTCAATAACTCTTGCAATTGTATCATCAATTCCTTCATTTCTACTGGCGCCATACGATATGGAGCTTTCAAAATCGGTGTTGTTCCCGGTGCTAAGTCTATTACGAATTCGATTTCTCTGTCTGGCGGAAGACCAGGCAGATCATCCGAAAACACATCTTGAAATTCATTCACTACGGATATATCCTTAATTTCTACTCCCTTCTTTCGAGTATCAACGATGTAAGCTAGATAACCTACACATCCTCTCCTTAACAATTTCTTGGCCTGCATCATCGTAACACAACACGATTGCTTAAGCGATGAGCTACCATAAAACACTACCTTAGACTTACTTAGAGTCTGAAGGTTCACACATTTATTCTAACAATCAATTATCGCAGCATGGTAATGCAACCAATCCATTCCCAATATTACGTTAAATTCTCCCAATCTAATAGGAATCAAGTCTACGCTCAGTTCATGCTCTCTAATGTTTGCGCGACAATCTCGATAAACGTATTCTACAGGGATCACTTCCTTATTAGCAACTTCTATGATCAAAGGATTTTCTAATCGTTCTGGGGGTGTAGTAAGTTTACTAGCAAATTCTTCAGATATAAAAGAACAGGTGGCCCCGAATAAAATAATACATAAGCATTTATATCATTAATTGGGATTATACCTGACACCACGTCCTTTGCAGCCACGGCGTCCTAGACGATCATGTTAAAAGTTCTGGCGGTTGGACGGTTAGATTATGCAGGTCCGCCGATCATCAGCTTGTTGCCTCCTTGCTGATTACTACCCCTGCCACTTCCCTTCTTTAGGCAGTCCTTGATGCGGTGCTCCGTCGAGCCACACGCAAAGCATCCTTGTATCTTCTTCGGTTTCGGGCAGTTAGGCGAGATGTGCCCTTCCTGTCCATAGTTGTAGCAAGGGCCACGTCCTTTCCAGCACTCGCCCTGGTGATTCTTCCCACACTTTGGGCATCCTTCAGCCCTCTTCTTGAAACCTCCACGTAAATTCCCTGATTGATTATTGTTGTTTTTGTTGTTGTTGTTGTTATTCTCCCATTTTCTCTTCCCCAAATTACTTCCTCCACTGCTGCTTCCTCCAGTACAATTCTCTCCTTCAGCATTCTTTCCTTTCTTCTCTTTGTTGTACAAGCTCAAAACTTCACTTCCTCCCTCAGCAATAATAGCCTTTTTCAGCAGTGTTGCAAAAGAATCGATCTGAAGAACTGACACCTTATTGAATAGCAAAGGCTTCAACCCTTGTTCGAAGCGTCTAGCCTTTCTCTCTTCATCACCAACTTGGTGCTCTGCAAATCGCGCTAGTTTGTTAAACCTAGCCGCGTATTGCGCCACCGTCATCTCACCTTGTTTTAACTCTAGGAATTTTACCTCCATCCTATTCTTCATGCTTTTCGGGAAGTAATTCTAGAAAAATAGGGTCTTAAACTTATCCCAAGCTATTATCCCTTCTCCAGCTCTTTGTTGATTAGCCTCCCACCAGTAGTTCGCTTCTCCCCTCATCATGTTTGTGGCAAATACCGTCTTCTGATCTTCGCCTACGCGAGCTATAGTAAAAGCTTTTTCGATCTCCTTGATCCACGTTTGTGCGACGATTGGGTCGGTAGTTCCCTCGAACTTTGGGGGTCCTACACTCTTAAAGTCTTTAAAGGTTGTTACTGGCACAGCCTGAGGGTTTGGGCGAACGGGTTCATTGTTCCTTCCCTTTAATGCCTCTCCTAACAAGTCTACCAGTTTCTGGATCGGGTCAACTTGTTCCCTCTCGTTATTAACAGATTCTTCGGGTGCAGTCAATCTACGTCTGGGCGGCATTATCTGCAACACAAATTTTCATTTTATTATTATTCAAGTATATTACTTAAGTATTTCTTTTAATACAAAAGAAGAAATTTATAACACATTTCTGAAATAAGCTTCATTTATATTCATATGCCATTTCATTACATGATTTTCCTAGCATACTGCTATAAATGTTATCACATATATCCCCTAATATCACAAAAGACGGGGAATATACCAACCTACTACCATACTACCCCTCTAACAAAAGCTAACTCGGGATTTACATCATTATCCCACATCTTACACAAAAGATCGGGATTATACATAGTATATACAATACATAAAGATAAATGCTATAACTACTACTAGACCATTTAAGGACATCTCATCACATCATGCCACGCTCCACAGCGCTCTTGTACTCTAACTGCGCTATATAAGCTACCAGCTCTCGACTCATAGTGTGTAGAGTCTCTCCCTGCTCTGCCGGGTAGTGGTACACACCATCAAGCACTCTCTCAAATGCCGAACCGAACAAGTACCCCATCTTGTTCATTTTCCTCTTCTTACATTTGACCTCATCTTCCAGGTCATCTGCTCTCTCATGGGCAGCCCCCCACTTCTCCTCGAAGTGTATCCTATCCATCACTTCTAATTCCAACCGAGTACGGAGTGCCTCTTTCTCAGTCTTCTCACTCAGCTCCCTCTGCTCGACCTCTTCTAGCTTCCCTGCCAGATCTATATTTCTCGCCACTGACCTGTGCAATAGGGTTCCCATCTGGATCCCTGCCTCCCTACGATAAGCAATCTCCACCTCTAACTCCTGCATGGCCAGCTTTCTTTGGTGGTCCTCGTCCCTCAGCTTCTGAAACTCAGACTCTCTCTCTTTGGCCTTTTCCTCCAGCTCCTAGACTCTGCAGTCTAACTCTAGAATATGCTCCTCGTACTCGCCTAACATCTGCTCCTCAAGATTAGGCTCGCAGGAGTCCTCCATAGGTTCCTCCTCTAAAGGCTCGTCCTCAATCGGCTCGTCCTCCATAGGCTCCTCCTCGGGGTCGAACTCTACCTCGATCTCATCCTCATTGTTAGACTTGAATGGTGCAACTGCCTGCACTGGCACAACCTCTAAAGGTGCCTCATATAATACATGTATATCTCTAGGCTCCTCCTCGGCCATTCTAGCGGGTACTCCTGTGTCTACCATCCTACAATCACAAACACAAGACAAGAAACAACAACTCCATTAGAATGTTAAACAAAACATAAGTTCATTGTAAAAAATGAAGTTATATTTCATAACACGCTAAGTCTTGCTCTAGGGAAAACTCTATGTGAGTTTTATCTCCTTTCCAACTTCTAAGTTCGCCTAAGTTATAGTCTAAGGACATTCGTTCCTAAGGTTTATAACTACAGCTCCGAAACCAACCTGTGACGCCCCCAAATTCGTGACCGCCACTTGGTCTCTTGAATTCGGTTTGTCACGTGCTCATGGTAATACATCACGATAATAATAACTAAAAATCACACAATCACAGCGGAAAATCTAAACTAAAATAATTTACAATGATTTATTATAATTATTCCCCCAAGTCTCGCAACCTACAGTACTTAATAGATTACATAATAATATCAATTAACTACTTATTACATAACCTAACTTAAGCTTAAACATAATTAAATCCAGTCTTCCTACATCATCTTAATACAACTTTAAAATATTTAAAAACATAAAAGAGACAAGCTAGATGGTAGCCTTGCCCTTGCCCTTATCAACACCAGAAGGTTTGTTATGCTCTGCCTTAACTGAAATGTTTTTAGGGAAAGCAAGAATGAGCACAAATTTCCCAACAAGTAATATACAATAAGGGTAAGTGATATAATTCTCAATTCTCGAAAGGGTATAACAAGGTTTGATAGTTCAAGGATAACAAGAATATCAACAGTTTTCAATAACAGTCGCTAAGGAAAGAATAATATCAATGTGATTCAATAATAAATCAATTCAAGATTTCAAGATAATTGAATATTGAGTAGTCACTAAGGACCATGAACTTCTACTAGAATTAACAGTAATAAACTAAAAATCCAACAAAAATAGGTACAACAGGTGATCAGCCTAAACTACCATCGTTATGCATAACAATCAATCATACTTAAGTGCGCGCGTCGGTTCTCCGACAATTTTATATTCCCTTCAAAGAAGGTTGTTCTTCTCAGTCAAATACAAGATCCCGCACCAATCAATTAGTTTGGGTCGCTTTTCAATAATATAAGTCTAGCCGAATCAAATGGCATAGACACTTTAACAATATTCAAGAACAATACCAAGTTCAACATGAATAATAGCTTTAATGAAATAAAGGTTCAAGTATGCTAATTCAATTTAAACGATTAAGCAAAGAAACTAGTTCGCAATATACAAGGATAGAATACTTGCACCGTAAAAGAGTGTAAGTTAGGAAACTTGCCTTAAGCGTAGTTTACTCACGTAAAGCTAGCCAACACTGTCGAATTCCTATCGTAATACAATTACGTATATATATGATATTCATTAGTCATATAATTTAACTTCACATTTTACCTTCGAATATACGATCAACACATAAGCTAAGTTTTAACCTAGCTACACAGTTATATAGAATATAATTTCTATCCTTAACTTCTTCTTTGCTCAAGTTGATCATATTCAAACATCATTACTATCATGTGAGACTATCACAATTAGCAAACATACTCGCATTTTATTAATATCATATAAAACTACAAGCAATACTAAAATATATTTCATTTTAGCAAGTTATGGCATTCTCATAAGTTAACCGTCAAAATCGGGTTCAAGTAACACATAACATATGATATCACAAGGTATGTATACATATTTAAAGGATACTTTCATGCTTGTTCAACCTTTCTAATTCCAATCATATATGATTTAGTTTTCATTCACGATCCCTAACGACTTAGGGTTATACAATGCCATGAATTTACATAAGTTGTCATGCTTATCATTTAGATATATAAAGTAGTCATATATTTTATTGATACGCATGTTCATATGTTTCTATGTCATGGATGTGTGATTCTAGCACTGTTACTAGTTCGTGACTTAATCGAACTCATGCTTGATTAACTTGCATTACATCTAACAAGTACGTACATGTATGATGCCTTCAAAGCACATTCAATCATGTTGAAAATATCAGAATGTAGAGTCCTAATATAACATGTCAAAGTCCACATTTAAATCTTATGTTGTCATTAGTAAAGCTTGCTAATAAGGCCTAACATGTTCATGTTATCTACATACATATGTTATCATATCTGACACGCATTACAAGGTCATATAATATATGCTCGAAAAGTAAAAATATATATATGGTCTTTACATGTCAATATCAATCTTCAAAACTTATATTTTTATTAGAAAGGTGCACTAGTTGGGTTCACCTGTTCATATTGTATCACGGAACCTATATACATAAGTTAGCATGCATTTCATGTGTTTCTAAGTCATACTAACATGTCTCAAAAGTCAGAACCTAACTATGGCGCTTATATATCAAAGTCCATTCTTAAAGCTCCTAAGTTCACTTCGGAAACCTAACGCTTTTTGTTAACCATGTATGCTAGTATAATACAATATGTTTACATTGCCTTAATATATTCATATACATGTGCTACACAAGTTAGCATGCTATCTTACGCTAAATCAAACCATTAGTACGTCGTAGAAAACAAGCAGGAAATCAAAACTATACACAGTTCCCTGCGCAGCTGCGCAGCATGCCAAGGCCAAACCGGTGCAGCTGCGCCACCCCTGGTTCTGGCTGGACTGCAGTCTGCTTTGGCAGTTATAAGCCCAATTCACAAAATTACTTCACCGATTCTATTTTTAAACATGCTACATTATATACTAACATGTTACCAAGTCTATATAACAACTAATAATCATCCTATAATCCAATTAACATGCCTTACAACCAAAATCAAGAATCCAAGAATTTTAGAATTACAAAAATGGAAAAATGAAGAACAAGAATGTATATTATACCCCTGTAAGTGATTGAACTTGCTGCTATTCAATCTTTACAACTCTAGACTGATATTATATATGCTCTCAATTTATCAAACTCAAGCAATTCTCAGCAATTAGAAATATAAAGAAACATGGCTGCTATTTATAAACGAATTCTTACACAGACAATGCAATTATATTTCAAATCAAACTAACAGATGAATGGATTGCATGCTAGATAAGAGGGAGTTGGTAAATGGTTGGTAAATCTCATCATCAAAACCACTCCCCATTGATCATTGCTAGCTAAGCTTGGGAGAAGAATGGGGAGAATAGGCCTTAGCCTTTTTGCCATACACGTGAAGGAGAAGGAGAGTGACAATTATATTGGGACAAGGAATTATCAGCATTTGCAACACTGATATATATATATACAATACTTGTTTTACTATGCACATTTCATATATATATATATATATATATATATATATATATATATATATATATATATATCCACGTTGTATTTGTATAATACATTCTTAGGTTGTAATTAAAATGTCACAATGTAATTCATATACTGTAATAAGTGTAATTTACACACATATAATCCATGCACATTTGTTTTACCGAATATAATTCAAATCAAATATATTACATTATCTCATTCATTATTAAATTCTATTAATTCAATAATTGTTTACAATATAGTCATGATATATCATTTTAATGTATACTTACTCACATTGTCACATAGGTATTAATCATATAGCTCACATAGTTTAATTAATCTTAATACATGGTCCATATGTGTAATATATTCACATTGCATTATATAACATAGTTTATGTATACTTGCATGGTCACACCTAAGTGTTTCTCCACACTTTATATTTTCAAGTATTCCACATTTACACATAGAAGTCAATATAATCTCATCATATTAATAACTTACTTATTTATTTTATTATTCATAATGTCAAATAAATAAATTATTCATCTCATTGATTAATTAACGATAATATTAATTAATCCATTCCTCATTGATAAATAATGAAATTATTAATTTCCACAATCATTGCTCATTTATCACGCACAGTATATAAATATAAATATTATTATATTATAGACACGTTGCTCATTATTATTATTATATTTCTTGCAATAATCACATATTATTAATTAATCACCATTAATATTCTATAATAATTATTCTACGATGACAATTAATATTCTATGATTAACAATTAATATAGATTAATTGTTCGCTCAAATTAATATAATCATTAATATTTCTCATCACTGTGCCACACAAGGCTTTCACGAGTTTATTATAAACTCCACCAATTTCTCAATTATTATAATTATTCAATTTTATATAATTGAATTAATTCATCTCATAACACAAAATCATTTATATATGAATAAATATTCACTTCCATTAATATATTCATTTATTAATATATGGAAATTCTCGGGTATTACAATGCTGAACACTTACGACTAACCTTAGAAGCCCTGAGACGAGAGAAGCTTTATGCTAAATTCTCGAAGTGCGAATTCTGGTTGGAACGTGTACAATTTCTTGGCCACGTGATCGACAAGGATGGTATTTCGGTAGATCTGTCAAAGGTTGAATCTGTTATGAATCGGGATCAGCCGAAGACGCCGTCTGAAGTGAGGAGTTTCTTGGGATTGGCAGGTTATTATCGTAGATTTATCCAAGACTTTTCTAGAATCGCAAATCCATTGACGAATTTGACTCGTAAAACGGTTAAATTTGTTTGGACGGAGAAATGTGAGGAAAGTTTTCAAGAGCTAAAGAAGAGGCTGAGTACTACACCTGTTTTGTTGTTACCAGATAGTACGGGAAATTTTGTAGTATATAGCGATGCCTCACATAAAGGATTAGGTTGTGTGTTGATGCAGAGCGGCAAAGTCATTGCCTATGCGTCACGTCAACTAAAAGATTATGAGAAGGGGTATCCGACCCATGATCTAGAATTGGCGGCAGTAGTGTTTGCCCTAAAGATTTGGAGGCACTACTTATATGGAGAAAAGTGTGAAATATACACAGATCACAAGAGTCTGAAGTATATATTTACCCAGAAGGATTTGAACATGCGCCAAAGAAGATGGTTGGAACTGATTAAAGACTACAATTGCGAGATACTTTACCATCCGGGTAAAGCTAACGTTGTCGCCGACGCTTTGAGCAGTAAAGGTCGGGAGAAGATGAACGTGTTAACTGATCAGGATCAGTTGATAGAACAGATGGCTAGATTGGAGTTGGAGGTGAAGCTTCCGAAGGAATCGGATGAGATGTTGTTTCAAGTAACCACTGGTTCTACTCTAGTAGACAAAGTGAAAAAAGCACAACTTCACAATGAAGAATGTGAGAAGATTCAGAGGAGGATAACTGATGGCGAAGAGTTCAAGTTCAAGATCGATAATGAAGGTTTGTTACGGTTTGAAGGTAGAATCTGGGTACCGCCAGTACCTGAGGTCAAAGGGGAGATTCTGAGCGAAGCTCATAGTTCTAGATATTCTATTCACCCCGGGAGTACGAAGATATACCAGGATCTCAGGCATCATTTTTGGTGGCCGAATATGATGAGGGATGTTGCTAAATGCATTGCGAAATGCTTTACGTGCCAAAAAGTTAAAGCAGAACACCAGAGACCGAGTGGTTTGCTACAACCGTTAGAGATTCCAGAGTGGAAGTGGGAGCACATCACGATGAATTTTGTGGTAGGTCTTCCAACGACTCAGAAGGGATTTGATGAGATATGGGTCATAGTGGATCGACTGACGAAGTCAGCCCACTTTCTGCCGATCAAGGTTAAGTACAACCTGGATAAGCTAGCGAAGCTATACGTGAAGGAAATTATTTCTAGACATGGTGTTCCGGTGTCAATTGTGTCCGACAGAAATTCACGTTTTACGTCTAATTTCTGGAAGCGATTGCAAGAATGTCTGGGAACGCAATTGCGAATGAGTACAGTGTATCATCCTCAGACTGATGGACAGAGCGAGAAAATGATTCAGACGCTTGAGGATATGCTGAGAGCTTATGTGATGGACTTCAAAGGAAGCTGGGAGGATCATCTACCGTTGGTGGAGTTCGCCTACAACAATAGTCATCATGCGAGTATTGGCATGCCGCCCTACAAAGCGTTATACGGCAGAAAATGCAGAACTCCTTTGTGTTGGGATGAAGTCGGTGAACGTCAATTGTTGGGACCAGAATTGGTATAACAAACCGCCAAAATTGTGAAGTTGATCAGAACAAGATAGTTGCTGCTCAAGACAGACAGAAGATGTAACGACCATGAATTTTAAACTCCTTATTTATTAAATATGTGATTTAATTTTAACGAGTTAGTTTTGTGAGTTTATTTAAACCTTATGTGGTGGTGAGAATTTGTGAAATGATTAAAGGAAGTCACTAATGAGTTATTTAAATTAGTGAACTGACCTTAAGGATTTAATATCAGAGAATTGATGAGATTATTAAAAACTAAATATTAAACTTATTTGAGTATCGTGGTAGGATTTGAACGTGTTTGATGAATTTCAATTATGAGTAATTAATTGATAATGTGACGCCCCCAGAATAGGTCCATTCAACCCAACCCATTCTGAGTCGCCAAATACATGGTACAGAATTCAAATACAAACTTTATATCATACGGTCGTGCAAAATACGACCACACAACTGTGAGTCTCAGTACAAATATGTAGAAAATATTAAGATTCAAACTAAGTCCTCATTACAATTATTATCACACTATTTATCAGAAATAGTGAGGACTACTACTGCTCTAACTCGGACCATCACTCTGTCCCCCGACTATGCCCCGCAACATTCTCATTTCCTGAAGAGGACAACAGATGAAAAGGGTGAGCTCAACTAGCCCAGTAAAGAATATTATGACTAAGATAATGAAAAATAAATTATCGTTAGTCTTCAACAGTTCAGATAAAATATTATGGACAACAAGTTTTAGATCAATATTCGCAGCGAAAATAACAAATCATTAGAAGAGTTAAGTAGAGAATGAAGTCTACTATCTTCTATGATTTAAAAGTCCATCACCAATATTTTATCCCTGTAACATCAATCAATATACATCTCGAATCAATATTCATCTTTGCACTACAGGCCAAAGATATTCATTTGCATCATCAGTAGTTATGTTCATCTCAACACCTGTCATATTTGCACTACAGGCCAAAGATATTCATCAGGTAATCATTCATCTTTGCTCTACAGGCCAAAGATATTCAGTTACATCAACTTTTAGGACTGAGGATGATGAAAAACATTTTAAACAAAACGAATCCAGTGAGATAAAAGACAAAGATTAGGGATTCGTCATTTAGTTTATCCAAATTCAAGAATAATCCATAATAATACTTTGTGAAGCAAAATTCAAGAATAAAGCCCAAAACTTGGATACAATCAAAGATAGTAACCTTAACAGACAATTTGGACAATTAGAAGAAAAATAAATTTTCTCGTGAATAGTGCCGTATACGTGAATAGTAACCCCGACGGGAAAAATAAGAATTTCATAACAAAATTCATGACAATATTTCTGTATAATGATATTGAAAAGAATAACATCATTTACGAAAGAAAATAACATCCCTTACTTCAAAAAGATAGTACCTCTGACTGGAATATCGGATATAATATTGACGGAAACTTGCGCTGAATACTAATACTCAAAGTATAGAAATACTCACAAAAATACGCTCGATATTATAGAGAGAGAAAACTTCGAATTCTGGTGTGATTTTCAATTCTAACCTAAGCACCCTATTTATAGGAAAAGCTTAGGATGCCAAAGGAGACTAAAATAATAAAATAATATTATTTTTACAAAACTTCTCCAGCCGCCGGCTGCTTCAAACATCTGATTTTTTTCAACAAAACAACAAAAGTGGGGCCCACCATTTATAAAATAATATTTATTTTTCGAAACTTCAATAATTCATAATAAATAGCCCCTTTGTCAGAAAAATACAAATGATGTGTCCTTCTATAGGAAATTTAATTCTCTACAACTTTGCAGAAGAAAATTTTTCCAAATTCCCAACATAAATTATCCGAAATCCATAAACGGATGATTTTTCACACCAAAATACTGATAAAAACACATCAGCACAAATTCCTTCTTTTATATCCACAAAATAAATATTTCCTTATCATATAAATCAATAATTAATTATTCACAAATAATATTATAGAACTACAATATTGACAACCAGGTCGTTCCCAGGACAGAGGGGGCCTTCCGATAAGGACTTCTCCTTACTGGCGCGCAATTAAATAACCCCTCCTAGACAGAACTTCCTTAGACATTGTCAATAATGCTATCTAATAATATTATTCAAATAATATGAATTATTGAGTTGATAACGTGAAATACTGTGCAACGACAATTATTGAATCAATACTACAAAATATCAACTGTAGCCATTATTGAATCAATCATAAAAAAATAGCAACGTAGCAATTATTGAGTCAATAAAATATCAATGCAGCAATTATTGAGTCAATAATATAAAATATCAACGTAGCAATTATTGAGTCAATAATATAAAATATTGAACAGTAAATACTGTAACAATAATTGAGTAGGTTCCTTCTCACGTAAGACTCAATAATTCGAAATACTGTGCAATACCGTGTGCTACTGCGCACCACCGCGTACTGTATTTTAACCACCGGGTATTTCAACAGTACTAACGGTAACAACTACGCCGTTATCTTGTAAAAAGTTATTTCTGTCGCTTTCTATATCCGACAGTTATTCCGTTGTGGGGTCCACAAATAACTGCGCCGTCGTACGAATATTCCCCGACAACAAGAATATTCCACGACCAAACGAATATTCCCCGACAACAAGAATATTTTATAACCACTTGCTCATTTTAAAAATATTTGCACATTTCACCCATAACTTTCATATTTATCAAGTCAACACCTTACTATTTCGAAATAATATATAAAGAAAATTAAATCTTTATTCATAAAAGTTGGGGTCTTACAACCTCCCCTCCTTATGAAATTTCGTCCTCGAAATTGACGTACGTACCTGGTATGTCGAAAAGGTGAGGATACCTCGCTTTCATTTCCGATTCCAACTCCCAGGTCATTTCCTCAATTGCATGGTTTCTCCACAAAACTTTAACTTGAGGTATAATTTTCGAGCGTAGGACATGCTCCTTCCTATCCAAGATCTTGACAGGTACCTCCTCGTACGTTAAATCTTCAGCTATCTCGTCTGGTTCTAACTCAATAATGCGGTTTGGATCCTTCACATATTTACGTAACACGGATATGTGAAACACGTTATGAACACGAGACATGCTTGGAGGTAAAGCGAGTCTATAAGCCACATTTCCTATTCGGTCAAGAATCTCAAATGGACCAATGAATCGTGGATTGAGCTTTCCTCTCTTCCCGAACCTCGTAACTCCTTTCCACGGAGCAATACGTAGTAACACATGGTCCCCAACATTAAATTCCACGTCTTTTCGATGAAGATCTGCATAACTCTTTTGTCGATCCTGTGCCGTCTGTATACGTTGTCGGATTATTTGGATCTTTTCTGTAGTCATACGTACTAACTCTGGTCCCAACAATGTTGCTTCACCCACCTCATCCCAACATACTGGAGAACGACACTTTCTCCCATACAACGCTTCGAATGGAGCTACACCTATACTTGCCTGATAACTGTTGTTGTAGGAGAATTCCACCAATGGTAAATACTTATCCCAACTCCCTTTGAAGTCTAGAACACAGAGTCTCAATAGATCTTCAAGAGTTTGGATAGTCCTTTCCGATTGTCCGTCTGTTTGAGGATGATAAGCCGAACTGAATCGTAAATCCGTACCCATAGCTTTCTGCAAACTGATCCAAAATCGTGAAGTAAATCTGGGATCACGATCCGAAACTATGGATACTGGCATGCCATGCAATCTCACAATCTCATTCACGTACATATGAGCAAGACGTTCAAGGGAATAAGTCTCTCGTATCGGCAAGAAATGAGCAGACTTGGTTAATCTATCAACAATAACCCAAATCGCATCTAAGCCTTGAGAAACCTTGGGAAGACCCATAACGAAATCCATCGTAATGTGTTCCCACTTCCATTTCAGAATCTCCAGTGGTTGCAATGGACCCTTCGGTACTTGATGCTCCGCCTTTACACGTTGACAAGTTAAACATCTAGAGATGAACTCCGCGATCTCTCTCTTCATATTGCTCCACCAAAATGTATGTCGAAGATCACGATACATTTTAGTACTCCCAGGATGGATCGCAAACGGTGTGTTGTGTGCCTCCATCATGATTCTATACTTCAAGTCAGAATCGTTAGGAACACAAAGTCTGGAGTTGACTCGAAGTATTCCCTCTTCATCGATTCTTGCTTCTGGAATTGCACCTTCTTCTTCATCTTCATCAGCTCCGCATCTGTAGCTTGAGCAGCTTTAATTTTATCAAGCAAAGCTGGTTCTACACGTATACTTGACATCATCGCACTCGTTCCCACATATGATCTTCTACTCAACGCGTCAGCTACCACGTTCGCTTTTCCAGGATGGTATTGGATGGTATGATCGTAATCTTTCAACAGCTCAAGCCAACGTCGTTGCCGCATGTTGAGTTTCTTCTGAGTGAAGAAATATTTAAGGCTCTTATGATCTGTATAAATCTCCACTTTCTCTCCGTACAAGTAATGTCTCCAGATCTTCAACGCGAAAACGACTGCTGCCAACTCTAGATCATGAGTAGGATAATTCCTCTCATATTCTTTGAGTTGTCGCGAGGCATAGGCTATGACTTTCCCATGTTGCATGAGAACACATCCTAACCCTTTGCCTGAAGCATCGCTGTAGATAACAAATCCATCCGAACCAGATGGTATTGTCAGAACAGGTGCCGAAATAAGTCTCCTCTTGAGCTCTTGGAAGCTCTTCTCGCATTCTTCTCTCCAAACGAATTTCGTATCTTTCCGAGTCAACTGTGTTAATGGAGTAGCGATTCGAGAAAATCCCTCTACGAACCTCCGATAATAACCAGCTAAGCCCAGAAAGCTTCGTACTTCGGTCACCGACTTAGGTTGCTCCCAGCTTTGTATTGCTTCAATCTTCGCCGGGTCAACAGATACTCCATGTTTCGATACCACGTGCCCAAGGAATGCTACTTCCTCAAGCCAGAACTCGCATTTCTTTAACTTGGCGTATAGCTTGTTCTCACGAAGCTTTTGAAGTACCAGCTTCAAGTGGTGTTCATGATCTTCACGGCTTTTAGAATAGATGAGAATGTCATCAATAAAGACAACAACGAATTGATCTAAATACTCCTTAAATACACGGTTCATCATATCCATGAAAGCAGCAGGAGCATTAGTCAATCCAAAAGACATGACTAAGAACTCATAATGCCCGTACCGTGTTCTGAAAGCAGTCTTTGGAATATCCTCAGTTTTAATCTTCAACTGATGATATCCAGAACGAAGATCGATCTTTGAAAAAAATTGCGCTCCTTGCAACTGGTCGAACAGGTCATCAATACGAGGTAACGGATACCTATTCTTGATGGTGACATGGTTCAACTCCCGATAGTCAATGCAAAGTCGCATACTCCCGTCTTTCTTCTTTACGAATAAAACAGGAGCACCCCAAGGAGACGTACTAGGACGAATAAAACCGATGTCTAACAACTCTTGTAATTGGACCTTTAACTCCTGAAGTTCAATAGGAGCCATTCGATATGGGGCTTTAGAAATGGGCTTTGTACCGGGCTCAAGGTCAATAAAGAATTCAACTTCACGTTCTGGGGGTAGACCGGGAAGTTCTTCGGGAAATACATCAGGAAACTCATTAACAACGGAAATATCATTCAAATCTGATGTATTCTGATTTAGATCAGTGACATGAGCTAAGAAAGCTTGACATCCGTTTTTCAATAAACGAATAGCTTTATGACTTGAAATGATATTGACTGATTTTAGTGGTTTGGTGATTTGGATTCGCACAACAGGTTGATTAGGAATATGAAAACTAACAACCTTACGAAAAACAATCAATTTTGGCATGGTAAGTGGTTAACCAGTCAATTCCTAAAATCACGTCAAATGCAAGTATTTTCAAAGATATAAGATCAACAGGTAAGGTAAGGGTACCAATCTGAATCAAGCAAGATTTGTAAACTGTAGATGTAACAAAGGTTTCTCCTAACGGAGTTTCAACAGATAAGTCAAAGTCTAATTTATCAGAAGTCAAGTTCAAACGTTGAGCACAAGCAGGTGAAATAAAGGAATGGGTAGCACCGGTATCTAACAAGGTATAAACTTCGCAAGAGTTTATGATCAGCTTACCCGTAATCACCTCGTGTGGATTCCTCGCGTTTTGGGCTGTAACGACAAACGCTCTTCCAGGAATCACCGACTTTGACTTGTCTGCAACCGCCTTTGGAATCACCACCCCCGCTGAACTTGGTTTCGCAACAGGACAATCTCGAGCTATATGTCCTTCCTTTCCACAGTTATAGCATCCTTTGAACTGTTGTGGGCAGTTTGGGCTGATATGTCCCTCTTTCCCGCATTTAAAGCATACGACCGGTGGTCGTTCTCCTCCCCTCGAAACAGTTGATGCTGGTGCTGATGTTGACATCTTCGCGTTCTCATTGTTATACCTTCTCTTTTTGAAATCTCCTCCCGATTCGCTTCTTCTACTATCATGGCCACGATAACCACCGGAGTGGTTACCGCTTCTGTCATACTTTCCTCCTCGCTGGTTGTCATTGCTCCGATGACTACTGCCACCAGTACGACCTTGGTTGTGGTCCCTTGGTTGAACATAATCATTATCTCGTTCCAATAACTGGGCCCTGTTTACTACATCCGAATATAAAGAAAACTTATGAGAAATGAGGTATTGACGTATTTCGGGTTTCAAACCTCTTAGAAACATCCGCGTCATACGTTCCTCATTCTCCACCAAATGAGGTGCAAACCTGGACAGCTCCGCGAACTTAGCCTCGTACTGGGATACCGTCATGTTGTTTTGCTCGAGTCTGATAAACTCTACTTCCTTCATATGACGAATACTTTCAGGAAAGTACTTGTCATTAAACAGTTTCTGGAACGCTTCCCAAGACATCTGGAGTGCGGCAGGCTGGGTACGCTTCACGGATTCCCACCAGTAATCTGCCTCTCCACGGAACATAAACGTGGCGAATGGAACCTTCTGTTCCTCTGTACATCCCAAGACATCAAATATCTTGGTAATTTGTTTAATCCACGTCTCCGCTTTGATCGGATCCGGCTTTCCCAGAAACTCTGGTGGTCCCAATTCTTTGAACTGCTTAGCAGTGACAGCTCTCGTGTTGTTATTATCTCCACCTGTATGTTGCACACGAGTCTCCCTCGTCTGATTTTGCATGAACTGCAAAAAACTTCTAAACATCTCATCGTTTATCGTCTGACCAGCGTTATTTTCAGGATGAACATTGCCCTCTTGTTGCACGTTCTCCTGGTTAACGATTAAAGGTGTCTCCACGGTCTCATTCACTTCGTTGTTAACGTTCTCAGCTGCCATTCTCAAATACTGCCATAAAACAAGGGTTAATTAAACAAGTCAACATATCACATATTAACCCTATGCTCCGACTGACCAATTAAATACCACATAAGCTTAGGTAGGACACACTAGCGAAGGATTTACTCGTCTCTCCCCTCCTAGTTCTATTCCCCGATCTCCGCCAGAGATCATATCCCTAAGCTCTGATACCAACTGTGACGCCCCCAGAATAGGTCCATTCAACCCAACACATTCTGAGTCGCCAAATACATGGTACAGAATTCAAATACAAACTTTATATCATACGGTCGTGCAAAATACGACCACACAACTGTGAGTCTCAGTACAAATATGTAGAAAATATTAAGATTCAAACTAAGTCCTCATTACAATTATTATCACACTATTTATCAGAAATAGTGAGGACTACTACTGCTCTAACTCGGACCATCACTCTGTCCCCCGACTAGTCCCCGCAACATTCTCATTTCCTGAAGAGGACAACAGATGAAAAGGGTGAGCTCAACTAGCCCAGTAAAGAATATTATGACTAAGATAATGAAAAATAAATTATCGTTAGTCTTCAACAGTTCAGATAAAATATTATGGACAACAAGTTTTAGATCAATATTCGCAGCGGAAATAACAAATCATTAGAAGAGTTAAGTAGAGAATGAAGTCTACTATCTTCTATGATTTAAAAGTCCATCACCAATATTTTATCCCTGTAACATCAATCAATATACATCTCGAATCAATATTCATCTTTGCACTACAGGCCAAAGATATTCATTTGCATCATCAGTAGTCATGTTCATCTCAACACCTGTCATCTTTGCACTACAGGCCAAAGATATTCATCAGGTAATCATTCATCTTTGCTCTACAGGCCAAAGATATTCAGTTACATCAACTTTTAGGACTGAGGATGATGAAAAACATTTTAAACAAAACGAATCCAGTGAGATAAAAGACAAAGATTAGGGATTCGTCATTTAGTTTATCCAAATTCAAGAATAATCCATAATAATACTTTGTGAAGCAAAATTCAAGAATAAAGCCCAAAACTTGGATACAATCAAAGATAGTAACCTTAACAGACAATTTGGACAATTAGAAGAAAAATAAATTTTCTCGTGAATAGTGCCGTATACGTGAATAGTAACCCCGACGGGAAAAATAAGAATTTCATAACAAAATTCATGACAATATTTCTGTATAATGATATTGAAAAGAATAACATCATTTACGAAAGAAAATAACATCCCTTACTTCAAAAAGATAGTACCTCTGACTGGAATATCGGATATAATATTGACGGAAACTTGCGCTGAATACTAATACTCAAAGTATAGAAATACTCACAAAAATACGCTCGATATTATAGAGAGAGAAAACTTCGAATTCTGGTGTGATTTTCAATTCTAACCTAAGCACCCTATTTATAGGAAAAGCTTAGGATGCCAAAGGAGACTAAAATAATAAAATAATATTATTTTTACAAAACTTCTCCAGCCGCCGGCTGCTTCAAACATCTGATTTTTTTCAACAAAACAACAAAAGTGGGGCCCACCATTTATAAAATAATATTTATTTTTCGAAACTTCAATAATTCATAATAAATAGCCCCTTTGTCAGAAAAATACAAATGATGTGTCCTTCTATAGGAAATTTAATTCTCTACAACTTTGCAGAAGAAAATTTTTCCAAATTCCCAACATAAATTATCCGAAATCCATAAACGGATGATTTTTCACACCAAAATACTGATAAAAACACATCAGCACAAATTCCTTCTTTTATATCCACAAAATAAATATTTTCTTATCATATAAATCAATAATTAATTATTCACAAATAATATTATAGAACTACAATATTGACAACCAGGTCGTTCCCAGGACAGAGGGGGCCTTCCGATAAGGACTTCTCCTTACTGGCGCGCAATTAAATAACCCCTCCTAGACAGAACTTCCTTAGACATTGTCAATAATGCTATCTAATAATATTATTCAAATAATATGAATTATTGAGTTGATAACGTGAAATACTGTGCAACGACAATTATTGAATCAATACTACAAAATATCAACTGTAGCCATTATTGAATCAATCATAAAAAAAATAGCAACGTAGCAATTATTGAGTCAATAAAATATCAATGCAGCAATTATTGAGTCAATAATATAAAATATCAACGTAGCAATTATTGAGTCAATAATATAAAATATTGAACAGTAAATACTGTAACAATAATTGAGTAGGTTCCTTCTCACGTAAGACTCAATAATTCGAAATACTGTGCAATACCGTGTGCTACTGCGCACCACCGCGTACTGTATTTTAACCACCGGGTATTTCAACAGTACTAACGGTAACAACTACGCCGTTATCTTGTAAAAAGTTATTTCTGTCGCTTTCTATATCCGACAGTTATTCCGTTGTGGGGTCCACAAATAACTGCGCCGTCGTACGAATATTCCCCGACAACAAGAATATTCCACGACCAAACGAATATTCCCCGACAACAAGAATATTTTATAACCACTTGCTCATTTTAAAAATATTTGCACATTTCACCCATAACTTTCATATTTATCAAGTCAACACCTTACTATTTCGAAATAATATATAAAGAAAATTAAATCTTTATTCATAAAAGTTGGGGTCTTACAGATAATGTGTTGATTAATAATAAATAATAATTAATGAATAAGAGATTAATAAATATAATAATATTATATTTACTTGGTTAATTGTTTTATACAAGTATGCAATATATTAAACCTTGTAATATGTGGTGATTATCTTCATATTATATAAAGTGCAATGTGCACATTAATGTGGCTATGTATATTATATATAGACTATATAGTAAGATTTATTTGCATTAGTAGAGTTACACAATAATATTTCTTATTTGACTTGAAGTGTGTAAGTAAACATTCATGTATGCCTCATCAACATACAGTAATATCAATGAATAATTATTAATTGATAAATAATTTCAATAAGTTGTTATAATAATTATAATAACAGTTGTGTTGGTAAATACTAATAATGCCTAATTGAATTATATTCGGAATTATAGAAAATGTATATGGATTATATGTTGATATATCTATGTGTACCCCTATTTGATACATTGTGTTATTAATTGAAGTAGCATTGTAACACCCATTTAATTAGATAACTTAAGTATATACTATAGGCATATACATATATAACATTAGTGTGTTGAAATACAAGTTGCTGAGTTAACTGGCTTGTCCCATAATAAGAGTCCCTCATTTCATTCTTCACGTAAACTTCCACATGGCTACACCACTCTATATCTTTCTCAATTTCAACAAAACTAGCTAATGATCTCAAGGGGTGTGGGATTCATGATGAATCCACCCACTCTCAACCACCCTCCCTTGACCATCATGTTCTTGCTAAATCCTTTGGTTTGTTCTAATGGAGAATTGAAATGTCTGTGTATTGAAATGACTATAAATATAGTCCTCTCTTCTCCTTCATTCATTTGCTGAGTATTTCATTTGATTTAAGGGAGAGTATCATAATAGCATTATAGAATCTATTTAGCAGTAAAGCCATATAACAGAGGTATAATTTCTATAGTTTCCATTCTTGTTCTTCATTATCTAATTCTCGATTATTGAATGACCATTTGATTGGAGAAGGCTTGCTATGTATTATATAAGTTGTTATGTTAGCTTAGAATTGCAAAAATATCATGTTAGAATAGAATTCATTTGAAATCTCTGAGTTGGGTTTAAGCTCCTGCCAAGCAGAAGCAGTTCCTGGTCGGCCCAGGCAACTGCGCAGCTGCGCCAGTGTTGCACTGGCCAGCGGCGCAGCTGCGCCGGGCCTGCACCAGAATTTTTGTTTTCTGTTTCGTTCTGGTTGTGCTATCCTGATGGTACCCTTTTTGGTTAAGCATGTAAACTGGATTAGCACACCTGTATAAATACCTTTATGTAGTATGAGCATGTATAACAATGTTAGTACACATGATTGACGCAACACTTATGGTTTTGAAATGAAACTTATAGTTCGAATGTGAACTTAGACATGTAAGTATCATGTACATATTCTGATATTCTAAACATGATCGTATAGTTTATATTGACATAAAATGCATGTTTAAAGTGTGTTCACACACTAGCATACGTGATTGCAAGATTCTAGTGATTTCAAAAAAGAAACTTAAGAACTTTCAAAGTGAACTTGACTAAGGTTAATGTCTTTTAGATTCTGACTATTTGAGAACATATATGTGGCTTATATATGAGTTCTAAGACATGTGAGTCATGACTACGAGACGCTTAACATGTGCTATGAGACCTTGTTGACTTAATTTGATTTTCGATGTGAAAACTTAAAATGAGAAAACTAAATAGTGTCGATTACCATGTGAATGATATTATGATCATGCGAGCATGTGTATTAAAGTTCATTATACCTATAAGCATATTAACATAGACCTCATTTGGTCAAAGCCTGAATTTTGCATATGCACGTATTCATAAGAAATGAATTTCTGAAGCATGAACTACGTGATTAAAGTATATGTGTGTAGTATACTCGAGCATACATATTAAATATTGTTTAGCCTTGTTATGTGATAACATGACTTTAGTAATCAACTTTGAAGCATGAACTTGTATTAGTTAAAGTATGTGAATTACCGGCATGAAAACATGACTTTGAATTAGATTAGGATAAGCATGCTAGTTTCGAACTCAAGTTTATAAAACTTATAAGCATGTGTGTTGATTTATAACTTGAAGTGCTATATTGATGCATAGTAACTAGATAATCTAAAGTTATTAAATCTAAGACATGAGTAGATGGATTTACGTGAACTATGTGCTAGAATTATATGATAATTAGATTCTTGTTAGTGTAGACTCGTATTAGTTTACACATGCTAATTGGAATACCAACTTATTAATGTTAGGTTATTTTAGTAAGATTTAATTAAAGCTAGAACTTATTCGTAGCTGAACAAACAAGCAAGTATTCTAAATTCTTGCACTACCTTATTCAATGAATCGTGTAAGCGAGTTTCTTAACTTCACTTGATTTGAATGCAAGTTCCCTTACACTCTTTATTGTGCAAGTTCCTATCCTTCTCATATTGTATTGAGCAGGTTATTATCGTATTGACAGTTAATTATTTAAAGCTTGAACTTTATTTCCAAGCATGCTATTAGGTGGTTTAATTACTTTACAATTATTCCACATCGATATTATTGTTATTCGCACTTGGTGCACTTGAGTTCGTACAGTCTTGGACTTGTACATCAGTTAAAATTTTATAATTTTTGAACTGTGTCAGATAGAGCCTGAACCCTTGTTCGGTTAGACAAGTATATAAAATTTTATAAAAGCTATCCAAACCAATTGATGGTAAGGATTCTTAGACTGAAAGAACACCCTTATATTATAAGGGAGTAGCAAGTATCTAATATAAGATATAAACAGCAGAGTTGAATGTTATGCATTTACATGGCGTACGCGAGGCTGATCCCCTCAAGTACTATTCTGTAGCCAGTAACCAAAGGGTCATTCAGCTATTGATTCCGTTGGAGTTTTATAGTTCGAAGTCTACTTGACTATCAGTTATTCTAAAAGTAATTATTATTCTTGCTTCCGATATTCATATTGTTGAATTCATTGTCAAATATTTTCTATTCATCATGATATATCCTTTATTATTGTATTTAAACTTGCTGAGCAAACTTGTTGCTCATTCTTGCTATATCATGACTTATATTGCAGTTAAGCCCAAGACTTCAGGGAAGGACAAGGGTAAAGGGAAGATGTAGGATTAGTTTGCAAGGAGCAGACTTTATCTTTATGTTTAATTAAATTACTGTTATGTATTATGAACCCTAATGACTATTCTAGGGTAATGTTTGTATGTTTGTATTTAAGGTTATCGAATCTTGGGACTAGTAACACCTTTTGAATGAACGACGTATGTTTATTATATTCCGCACTTTAGTTATCGTATGTTGTTTAGAGATGGATGTTTAGTATTGTTTCGTGACGACCGGACCGGGGTCAAAGGACCCGGATTCGGGGGTGTCACAGAAGAAGTATGCCGATCTTCATCGACAAAATCGAGAATTCTTACCAGGAAGTTTCGTGTTCCTGAAAGTATCTCCCTGCAAGGGGAATATTCTATTTGGTAAGAAGGGAAAGCTGAGTCCCAGGTTTATTGGACCTTTTGAGGTGTTGCACAAAGTTAGCGAGGTAGCTTACGAGATTGCATTACCTCTGGAGCTCGAGAATATACATAATGTCTTTCATATTTCTGTGTTAAGACCTTACAAGCATTATTATAAACATGTAATAGAATATGAACCTTTACAGTTTGATAAAGACTTAACATATGAAGAAGTGCCTGTTCAAATAGTTGATAGAAAGGAACAAGTACTTAGGAATAAAGTGATACCTTCTGTTAAGGTAATCTGGAGGAACCACAGTGCTGAAGAAGCTACGTGGGAACTCGAAGATGTTATGATAAAATCTTATCCGCATTTATTTGATTAGTTTTGTGTAACCCCTTATATATTGATTCTGGGGACAGAATCCTTTTAAGGAGGGAAGAATGTAATAGACGAGAATTTTTTTTATGAGTGATTCTGGGGACAGAATCCTTTTAAGGAGGGAAGATTGTAACGATTGAGATTTTATATTTAATTTTAAATATTTATTGAGTTAAATAAATATTTTATGTGATTTATTTATTGGATTAAATAAATAAATTATGTGATTTATGGAGTGATTTAATTAAGTATTATATATTAATTAAATGAATGTGTAATATTTATTTAATTAATGTATATTAATTTTATACTATAGTTCTAATTTAATTGAGATAATTGAATTAGATGAAATATGTGATGAAGTGTTACATAAATTATAATTAGCGAGTAATTATAATTATGTGGTAATTTTATGTGATTAATTGATGTTAGATTTTATTTGATTAAATTAGTTTTTTAATATTTAATTGATTAAAATATGACATTAAAGTATGTGTTAAAATGATTTGTTAAAATAAAAAAAAAGGATTTTAAATCTATTTTCCAAACAAGGCCTTAGTAATAATAATCTGTTTTTTTTAAACAAGTGGTTTAGCCAAACAAAGCCTTGTGGCTTTTCAAATGTCAAAAAAATTGGTAACTGATATTGTATTTAATATATTTTGTCAGTTATATTATATACAATTAATCATATATCTATTAGTACATATTATATGTCAGTTTTTATTCTACGTTAGTCTATACTACGTTAGTTTAAGCCTAAAGCTAAAGAACAAAGAGAGAAAAGAGCAGAGAAAGTTAGAATACACAGTGAGTTAGAGAGAAAGAAGAAGAAGGAAAAAGGGAGAAAAGCTTAGGAAGCTAGAAGAAATCACCATCACTTCTATACTCTTCTTCAAATCATCAAAACAAAGAGTAATTTTAATTCCCTTATTTTTCTATATGTTTTACTGTTATTCATGTTTTGAGTCTCTATGAATATGAATTTCATGAAAATGATGAAGACATGAAATAGTATGTATCAATTGTACTCTAGCATGCTTATACATGAATTATATGCGATAAAGGATTTTCAAAAAACCAAATTATTGTGAAAATAAGTTTTATATGTGAAAATAGTGTTTATATGGAATTTCATGTTTTGGTTGAGTTTTAGAATGAAAATTTTATGTAGTAATATGCATGTTTAGAATTGTTTATGATGCTATCTTCAATCATGAATATAATGCATGTGTTATAAGTTTAATTGGAAGAGAAATGTTGTTACAGTGAATTATTTTATGAAAAGTATGAGTTTTATGAAAATATCAAATTGGATTTTTAAAACTTGTGATTATCGTTATTTATATGGTTTTGTGTTTTAGAAGCATGTTATATAGATGTGTTATGGTATATGTATGATTTTCAATGTCTATGATGCTTGAAATTTTCGTTGGTTAGCTTATGGGATGAAGCAGTGAAGCAGAGGGTTGAAACTGTCTACGTCTGGTCGCGTTGCTGCGCAGCTGCGCCGGTAGTAAGGCCAGGAACAGCGCAGCTACGCCGTTTGCCCTTCCCTGATTCATTCCCTGCGCAGCTGCACCGGGTTTAAGGCAGCTGGCTGCGCCGCTAGCTGTGCAGAGGCAGTAAATTTCGTTTGTTTGTGCAGTTTTATTTGATAGCTTATGTTAAATTGGTTATGATAATGAGCATGAATCAGTGACTATAACATGTGATTAACATGAAGTTGACAATTTCATAATTTGAGAAAAAGAAGTTTTGAAAACCTTAATATAGTATTTAAATTATGCTATAATTATTTAATTGTAAAATAAGTTACTTAATTATAATTTGATTAATTATAATTAAGAGTAAATATTTAATTTAAATTATAATTCTGTGAAAATTATAATGTATAGAAGTTGATTTATTTTAATCAATTAGATATTAATTTAAATTATAATTTAATAAATGCATGTTTAATTATGGATTATAAATTGACAATTGCATGATTTATTATAAATTGTGTAATTATAATGCATGACGTAGTCTAATTGATTTTAAATTATAATTATTTATAATTTAAATGATAATTATAATTTAAGTAATTATAATTTAATTAAGTGTTTGAATTATAATTGTTTAATTATAATTTAGTTAAATACATAATTAATTTAATTATGTGAGTATGTGTGTGATGTAATTAACTATGTGATAGTTGATTATTTATTTAATTAGAGTGAGTTAACCACGAGGGTTAACCACTTATGTGAATTAGTTATGTGTTAACTAATTTATGTTATTGTGATTAAATATATATGTGTAGGAAGTATTAAAGTACGTGACTTGAGTTAAGTAGCTTGCGCTTGAGGCAAGTTTTCTACACTCTGATCTTGTATTAATTTTTATGCAAGTTTTCTAAACCCTGATCTTGTATTAATTTTATGCAAGTTTTCTAAACCCTGATCTTGTATTAGTTTTATGCAAGTCTTTTAACCCTAAACTTGTTAATTCTATACAATTTCTTGAGTTCATATATTCATCGTTGAGAGTGTCCTTTCCATTTCTGTATTGGACAATTGTTTATTTAATTGAAATGATCTTAACTTATTGTTCAAGTAAGATCCAGTTATTATTTTAAATGCTTTAAGTTTACTTCTAGAGCATATGTTAATTCATAATTCTTTTATTTATGAATTATTGAAAGTCGATTCAACTAATCCTTAGTTAATGAACGTGAATACTAAATTACCCTTGTAAGCTTATCCAAACCAAACTTTCTTTGGTGCAGACTTGAATTCAAATTACTGAGTTGAACAACCCTAATTATTAGGGGAGGTTACTACGCATAGCGTTAAGATGTTTGTGCATAATACATGGTACGAAGGGCTGATCCCCCTAAGTACGAGTTAAGGTCCATAGTCTTATTGACTGTTAAAGGTTTAAATAGAAATATTTATAACCTAGGACAAGAGTTCAAAGGTCTTATGACCCTCAGATAAATTCTATATTCGAATTTTAATGTTGATAGAGAATTATTATTCAATTCTTTATTATTGAAGCAAGCTAAGTTGTTCAGATTCTTTTAAAGATGTCCTTTCATGTCTATATTATTGTTAAAACTCCAGTGAGCTGTGGTTTGCTCACTCTTTCATTAAATAACAATTTCAGTTAAGGTTGATAACGTTGATGCTCCGTCTATGAGTAAGGGCAAGGGAAAGCAAAGGAAGTGAAGAATTATTTAATTATTTTGAAATGATTGTAATAAAACTTTTATGTCATATTTTTATTCCGCACTGTATTGTTTCTGTCAAGGTTAGAGTAACCCTGGGATTGATTTTTGAGAAGGTTGTAACCCTTGTTTTAAGGGAGATTTTATTAATTTGAATAAATATTGTAATTTATTTTGAGATGTATTGGGTAGATGTTTGTTATAATTAGAAAGTGAACACCAAATCATGTGGAAACGAAGTACTCGGATTTGGGGGTGTCACACAATTGAATGGTTGGATGATAATGGATGGTGAATGATGAGAGGGTGTTATGTAAGAGTGGAAACTTGGGGGTTTTGACCATAATGGACCATAACCTAAGTGACCAACTTGTAAACTAGTGGAAAGTCATCCAAATGACCAACCTACCCTCTCTCTTGGAATTCTATAAATACAAGGCATTAGCCTTCATTATTTGGTTGATCTAATTAGCAAACATATATTGAGAGAGAGAGAGTGAGAGAAAGGAGATGCTAGCTTTTGATTTGATTAGAAACCAATCAATTAAGGAGCCAAGAAGTTCATAAGACATATTATCAAGATCATCAAATATCATCAAAGGTACTAAGATAAGAAAATCAATGATAATTCCTAGTCTTTCAATAATAGTTTTGATAGAGAAGTGAATTGGTGGAGCATGTTCAATAAGAAGTGATAATGTTAGCAAAGTAGTGAACTAAGAACACTAGTAAGCCATGAGTAATTAAATCATAATGATTGGTTAAGGAGCTAATAAAGAACTTAGCAAATTATTAAGAGTTTACATGATGAGCATATGAAACATTAAGTCATAGATGTTTATATGGGTTAGAATCATTAAAGAACAACCAATGGATTTATTCCATTTGGTTTGAAGTAAAAATATCGAAGAACGAATATTCGACGGAAGTTACGCGATTAGACGTTAATCGTCGAAACCGTGATTTTCCCATAATAGAAGTCAAAAGTCGCCGTGAGATTCGAAAATTATGGTTTTCGATTACTTCACATGTAATTAGGTAAATAAGACTTGCGAGAACAAGAACAAATGGATTCGGTCTTAAAACGAAGAATTGAGCGTCGAACGTTCACGAATGTTTAACGAATGTATAAAAATGGACTAATCGACTAAATTCTCGCCGCTGAATTTAGAAATGAATTCTGACTTGATGAAATGATAGAACATAACATTTATGAACTATTGGATTTCAAACGAGCCAAATCCGAGTTATAACGATCGCGTTATGAGCTCAGGAATTTCAGAAATTTTAAAGACTTTGAAAATTTTTCTGAGAAACAGGGTTGGTGCTGCAGCGCCGCCCATATAGTAGTCCCCAAAGCCGAAGCGCCGTCTGGAAAGGCAAACTTGGCACCGCAGCGCTGGGGCACGGGAAATATTGTTACGAGCCAGTGCCACAGCGCCAGCTTTAAGCCTAAGTCTGGTGTTGCAGCGCCCTTAAGTGGAATTTTTCCTACATAAATATTTCTAAACCTAGTTTTCTACATGGTATTTATGGGGCAACTATATGATGAATATTCATGAAGAGAAATTACTTAAACAATATGTTTAAGATTGAGTTTGTAACAAACGAGAATTTTACATATTAAATATTTATTGAATTAAATAAATATTTTAATTTATTTATTTATTGAGTTAAATAAATAATTTACGTGATTATGTTATGAAGTAATTTAATTAAGTGCAATATGTTAATTAATCTGATGTGTAATAATTTTGTGATGAAATCTTAATTTAATTAAAATAATTTAATTAGATGAATATTATGTGGTTTTATTACATGGGATTATGATTGATGAGTAATTATAATTGTTATGTGGCAATTTTATTTAGTTAATTGATGTTAGCTTTAATTTAATTAAATTGGGATATTAAGATTTAATTAGATAAAGTGTGATATTGAAAACTATGTGTTAAATGAGTTATTAAAATAAATTAAAAGAGTTTTAATTCAGTTTTACCAAGCAAGGCCCTTACATCTATTTTAAAGTAGTTTTACCAAACAAGGTCTTAGTCCTAAAAATCTGTTTTTGAAAATAAAGGGTTTTGCCAAACAAGCCTTATGATTTTTGATTTTCAAATAACGTATAACTGATATATAAACTTAATATAGTCATTATGTTTTTATCAGTTATTATATATGATATTATATGTATATATCAGTTATATGTATAATACCTATACTACGTTAGATAATAACAGAGTTAGAATATCAGTGAGTTAGAGAGAATAGAGAGAAAAGAGAGAAGAAGAAAGAAGAGGAAGAAGAAACTTGTGAATTAAACAGAGAATCACCGTCATCTTCTTCTCCTAAAATAACAAAGGGTATAATCTAACTCTATACTTATTAAATTATGTTCTTCATTGTTTTCATGGTTTTATAGTTCTCTGTGAGTAACGTTTTCATGAAAATTTGTGTAATATGGTTCATGTATGTAAATTATGTTCATAAATTTCATATATATAATTTGTATGCAAATTTAAGTGATTGATTTCATGTAAATATGTTGAACATAAAGAAATCACATTCATAGCAAATTACAGTGAACTTATTTTGAAAAATAGTCTTTAATTATCAAAATTTATGTTTGATGATGCTCTATTATAAAAATTGATCATAGATTATGATAATATGTTAAGAAACGAACAATACGTGATTTGAATTATGTATTTTGGGTTAAAAACAAAGTCACAGTGTTGATTTTCATCAAGAACACTTAACAATGGCTTTTTCTTCAAAATAACAAAATTAAAGGTTTTTAATCATGTGTCATGATATATATATATATATATATATAAGTGTTAAAGCATGCTAGAATCATGAAGTTATCATTCTGTGAAATTTTATATGCATTTTATATACTGAATTATGAGTTTGGTGCGAGGAAATAAGCCAAATTGGTTTTTCCCTACACAAAGTCGCAAACTGTCAAAATGGGCTGCGCAGTGGCGCGGCGGCGCCGCTTCAAGGCTTCTATGGAGCACGCCCGCGCCATGCAGCGCAGCCGCGCCGTTCCAAGGCTTACTTGGAGCGCGGTCGCGCCGGCCATGCAGATTACCCAGAAAGTGTTATTTAAATGTATAACTTTATGGGAAGGATAATGTAATAAATTTAAAAGAATGTTAATAAAAAATAATGCTAAATGGACAATAATGAATTATATTAAAATATAAAATGCATGATTTAAATTATAATTTCATTAATTATAATTTAATTAATGTGAGTGTATAATTTAAGCTTGATTATAACTTGATTGACTATTTAGTTGGATGTGAATATGTGGTTGATCCTATTATGTGATAATAAGTGATTTAACCTAATAATGAGTTAACCTAGATAGGTTAACTAAGGATGTGAGTTAGTTATATGGTAGCTAATGTATGATACTATTGTTAATTACATGTACGTAGGATAAATTGTGGAACGTGGTAGTAATTGATAGCTTGCGCTCGAGGCAAATTGTTCTATCCTATCTTGTTACGTTTATGCAAGTTATCGTATTCTCCATAATTTCTATATTGAAAAAATATCATATTGGAGTTCGTTATCAAATTAATGTAACCTTGACTTAATTATTCAAGCAAGGTTTTATTGAATCTTTCAAATGCTTTAAGTTTAATTCTAAAGCATTACTATTGAATATGATGTCTATTGCTATGACTCATAGTATTTCATAATTCTTTTATTATCGAATTATTATTTATTGTAAGTCGATTCAACTACTCCTTAGTTGATGATAGTTGAACTCCAAATTACCTTTGAGCTTATCCAAACCAAACTTTCTTTGGTGCGGACTTGTTAAATAAAAACTGAGATGAACAACCCTATTAATAAGGGATTATCATGCGAAAGAGTTAAGATACTTGTGCACAGTATATGGTACGAAGGGCTGATCCCCCTAAGTACGAGTTAAGAGTCCATACAGTCTAACGACTGTTAAAAGTTTTAAATAGAAATGTTTATAACCTGGGATATAGTTCAAGGTCTTATGACCCTCGAATGATTTCTATATTCAAATTCTGATTTTTGATGAAAGAATTATTATTCAATTCAGTTGAAGCTATTCAGTAATATGTCATCACTATTGTTTGTTATTTCAAGTGAGCTATTGTTTGCTCACTCTTGCACTATATAATCCTTGCAGCTAATGTTGAGAAAGTTGACGAACCGTCAACCAGTAGAGGGAAAGGCAAGATGAACAAGTGAAGACTTATTCATAATTATGTCATGATGTGTAATAAGATTTTAATTGTTTATGCTATTTTATTTTTTCGCATTGATGATGTAAAGGTTAGAAAATCCTGGGAATGTTTTTGGACAAGGTTGTAATCCTTTTTATAAGGAAGATTTTTATTAATTAAGGTTGTAATTTATTTCGCATTCCTTTTTTATGGGCAGTAGTTATGTTTTATTTAGATAGTGAACACCAAATCCCGTGGAAATGAAGTTTCCGGATTTGGGGGTGTCACAGATTTTATGAGTTAAATGTTGTTAAAACGTATTTAAATTTAAAACTCAAAAAATGATAATGGGAATTATGAATCGTAATCGAGTTGTGAGTGGGCCTTAATGTTATATAACATGTAAAAGAGGTACGTAATGCATGACGGACATTAAATGAAGTTGAAATGCATGTAAAGTTTATACGATGTCCGATAATGGGAATCCGGAGGAAATGTGTCCGAGTTAAAGAACCAATTAGGTTTTCGTCAGTCATTGTACTTAAATGACGATCGACGAGTATTGATTTAGAACATATGCATGTTAATAAGCTGTAATGAATGATAAGTATCCTTAAATCGAGAATTATTAATGAAATAATTTTGAATAGGATATAGAACAGAAAGAAGTTGGTATAAACGAAAGGTAAGAAGAATTAGTGAAATGCTTAAACTGAGTCAATGAACGTTATGAAAGGGTGAACAATGGTGCTAAGCTAATACAAAAGTATATTGCTTAGACATTCGCAAAGGTTATGATAAGTGTTCAGTAAACGAACACCAAAGCACTATAACTAGTAATAATAAACTTGAGGAGTAGTTCGAATCTAATGATATAGATATGAACGTAGAAGAAGTGAAGATAGTATAAGAACTGTGTATTGAATTTACTATCGTTATGTGCCTAATTTATATGTTATAGTTAATGCAAGTATATAGGACATTAGACGGGCGAATATCGTCAAGATTGTAAAAGAACGCTTGAGGCAAATTTTCTAATCTTGTTCAAGATCTGCTTGAGACAAGTTTCTAACTCTTGTATTAACTTTACATTATGAAAGTTTCCTATGAAGTATAACCTTGGTGTTATATGAATTCTCTTAAAACTTGTCTATACTGTAGGTAGGAGAAGTCACTTATTTCATTGGATTATGTTCCTATAAAATCGTATGAGTTAATGGTATTGTAGTATATGTTCTTCTTGCATGAATATGCATATTCCAGACTTTTGCAAATCTTAGTATTTGTACAAGTGTTCGAATTATATATAACATGGAATATTTACGAAGGTGTCAACGCCATTTGATTCGGTTAGACAATTGCGGAAATATTATGTTGGTTTACAAATCTCTCAGAATATTGTCATTGCTATCTTGAATCACTTACTTTGTGTAAGCATTCAAGGTAAAGCATGAGAACGAATAAACAGATGTTCTAAGTCATTTGTCGACAGGCACGACAAGTGTCAGAAGTAAACATAAATACGTTTAACGAAATAGTGTTGCACAACATATGGTACTAGAGGCTGATCACCTTGATGTACTCGTAAGCAATATCAGACTTATGGCCTTAGTGCTATGTTGTCCTTCTCAGGAATGAAAATTATAGGTTATGGTCTGATGACCAAAACTTAAAGTTCTAATGATGTTCTGTCATCTGAATTGTATAAAGAGAAGCCAAGTGTGGTGTTATTGTGCATAGTACTTCATAACTATTCGTTCAGTTATTGAAGTGAAATCATATCATTCGTAATGGTGCTATTGTTGAATTGTTAAACTTGCTGAGCACTTTAATTCTCATTCCTTACTTTAACTATATGATTTCAGCTAGGGTTATTATAACGGAGCATCCAGTACAGAAGAAGACTAAAAGAAGCTTTAGAAGAGTATGTAACGAAGCAGTATTATTATGTAATGTGTAATACTATGATGGGAGGAACATGTAAAGGGTTAAGAATCTGGGATTTAAAGAATTTGATGTAATTGTATAAGTTTAGCTTTGTATCAGTAAGCTTGTATTATTAATGAATTATAGAATGTTGTAGTACTGTGTAGCACCATGTCCATGGTTTGAAGATACCAGTATTTGGGGGCGTCACAGGTTGGTATCAAAGCGGTTAGGTTAAAAACCTTAAGTAAGGATACTTAAGGCTATAATCTTAGAGAAAATAGAGAAGTTAGGAGATAAAGAAGCTCAGGATGAGTGGTTAAGAGGTGAATTATGGTAATTCATCAAGAAAGGGGTATAAAGAACTAAAAATAACATAAAGTAAATTTTATTTGTGAAAATGAATATAAATTATTGTTATGTGCTAATCAAGACATAATTTGAGTGCAAGATGTCGTGCAGTGATAAGGTGGAGGATATGCATATGGATGCAGAGATGTTAGAAGTTATATTGGAGTTGTTATCCGAGGAATTAACTCAAAATGATAAGGAAAGTATCATGGAAGAGGAGTTTGAAGAAAATGTGGGAGTGCCAATGGGAGTTGCTGACAGTGTAGTAGTTGCAGCTGCACCTTCTGAACAGGTCTTAGTAGGGGAACCTACGATGGATCTGGACGGTGAAAAGGAAGATTTCTTTGAAGAAAAATTTACTGTGGATGGAATGGTAATGACTGGAAATGGTCAAGCATCCGAGGAGGTTCGGGCTCTAAACGAAAAGGTGTTCCTCCTGGAAGTGAGGGGGAAGAAGGTAAGGCTGCTAATTACCCGATTAGTAGGAGTATTAATGAAGGTAACGAAAGTGTATAATGATTTCAGGACACAAGTCAATGGGATGGAGGTGGAGCTTAGTGTAGTTCGTGACACTATGAGTAAGAAGAGGAAAGGAAAAGGGATCGATAAAGGTGGGCGCAAGCAGCTAGGCCCTAAGAAGGGGTTTAAGATATATATAAAGTGTGGAAAGACCCATATGGGAATTTGTTTAATGGGGAAAGATGTATGTTACAACTGTGGATGGATGGGGCATATTTCTCCTCATTGTCCCAACTCGAAGGAAAAAGAGTGCTTTGGATGTGGAGCATTGGGTCATGGGTTCAAGAAATGCCCGATGAAGAACACGTAGAGTAAGTGAAGGAAAAAAAATAGTAGGATAGATTAGGCTCGTACAATTTTGGGGAGCAAGTTCAGATGGGATGAGAATCCAGGCTTTTGTATACTTAGTAGTATATTTTTGTAAGTCCCAACTTTAGTATAAGTTGAGGAAGAACTGTGTTACTTTTATCCTTGGTGGAAAGTCTTGTGTAAATAGCCGCAAGTGCTATAGATTATAAATAGCAGAAGCTATAATGATGTAATGAGTGTGTATTGTAAGAAACATATTAATATGAAGTGCCTATTGTACATGCTTGTTAATAAGTATGTGTTAATGATAAATACGAATGTTGTGAAATGAAGAAAGGGAATGAATAATAAAATATTTCATTGAAAGTGAAATGATGAGAGGAGTTTCGTAATGAAATAAAACATAAGTAGAAAACTCATAATCAAATGAGTATAAGGGTCAAGCGAAACCAATGGAGTAGATTAGAAACCTTCCAATTGTAATGTCCGAGATTATTATGTCATTTAACAATTATTAATAAACGAATTTATGTGAAATTCTTGTGTGTTTTCTTTTATTAGATGTATATGTGTTATACATACATGTGTTATTTTATGATATGTGATGGGGAGTATTTAAATGGTTGGTTCAGTTTAATTCAACTATTTAAATTGGTTAAGGATGAAATTAATTCCATTAATTTCGTGGGATGGCTGTAAAGTATGAGTTTGAGTTCGGAGCGGAATTTAGAGATGCGGACTGCGTATTTGAGTCCGGAACGTCAAAATTAGTCAGGATAGAATATAACCACAAAAATGTGTCACGGTTGACTTTTTGGTCAAAGTCAACCGGTTGACTTTTTCGGGTAAAAAGTCAACCACAAATTTCGGAGATGAATTTGATGAAATGGATAGTTCCATGACGTCCGGGATGTCGACTTTGGTAGGAATCGATATAAGTATCGCAACGTTCGGCTACGAAGGGCAAAATGGTCAAAATAATTATTTAATTGATTAAATGATTATAATAATGTTGTTATTTATACAAAGTCAGTTGTTGGGAGTCTTGGTGATAGCCAAATTGGGACAAGTCGGGAGAGTATATACGTATATAGCAATATTATGAAAGGAGGGGGTTATATTTGCTTTCTTTTATTCCTAAACCTTTCCATTCTATAACCTCCTTCTCTAATTATTTAAATTGATGATTGTAACTGGTATGTGCATATGGAGGGGCTACAAAATCAGTTTCTCTATCACCTATTATATATATACCCTCCTCCCCCAAAGTGCATTTTCCTTTCACTTTGCAAAGTTCCACCCAAGAGAGCAACTAGATATTGAGAGTGAGTGTTTGAGAATGTTAGAAGAGTTCTGGAGATTTGGAGAGGCTAAGCAAGCAAGGAGTGAGTCTCCAATAGAATTAAACAAGAATAATTCGCTGAAAAAGGTAAGACATAAACCATTTTTATGTTCTTGAAGAGAAATGGTGAAAAATGCATGAACTAGCATGGTAGATGTTTTATTTTGGAATTGTAATGCCATGCTAGTGCTTGTTTCTGATATGTGGTTGTAGAGAATGAAAATTCTGGTATTCATCATGTTTCAAATTCGTAGAGAATCGTAGAATTCATGTATGCATACTAACCATTTGATAAAATGCCACTACCATGCTAAATTCATCAATACATGGAAATTTAGTGAGTTTGATTGTTGTAACATGTGTATATATGTTAGTATATGTGGTCTGGACAGTAGGAATCAACCCTATGCATGCTAGAATCAAAATCATGATTTTGTCAAAGTTGGTTAGAAAGTAAAATCTGTAATTTTTGGGTTTTTCAGAGCCTAGGATTCATAGGTTCTATGACCCGATTTGAGTATGCAGGAATTTTATAAAATACTATGTAGTATGATGTATAACCTGACCAAATTTCATAAGAAACGGAGTTAAAATGAGCAAGATATGAAATTCGGTAGCAAGCATGTTCATAGGGGAAAATCTGCAGATTCTGGGTTTCCCAGAAATTTTCTAAGTGTGAAAATTAGTTCTGGCACGCTTTCTAAGGCAGCCGGTTTGTGGTCTTAACATGCTAGTTTCTGGGATGTGTTATTTTTGTAAAATACTATGCTATATGGAGTGTATTGTGTCAAAAGATCAGGGTCATATCATGTATGGTTTGGTCAGAATTAAATCGCAAAGTGGGCTGCCCAAAACTGCAAAAAAAATTGGGCTAAAGAGCAGCGCAGCTGCGCAGCTCATAGGGCATAAGCCGGCGCAGCTGCGCCGGTCTGGACAGGTCCGGGCTGGGTCTGATATGGGTCGGGTCGAGCCGAAAAAAATTTTAAAAACTTTATTTTTTCCAGATTCTTATATTTAACCCCTGGACCTATAAGATGCAATATGTTGATGTAATTGAATTGCATGCTATGTGAATATTTGTTACTCAATAACTTAGTTTAAATAATAGGAATCGTTTTCTCTCAAATTTGAGTTCGAGAACCTAATAGCTTAACGTGACATATATGATTAGGTTACGTGAAGGTTAATTGCTAGCTTTAACGATAGTAAACATATCAGGCAAGTTTCCTAACCCTAATTTTTATTGGGCATTTATTCAATCCTTACTCATTTTTATCGCAGTGAGGGTAAGTATTGGACTTGTGCTAGCTATTTATTCGTGCAAGTTCCTTTGTTGTGAAGTTATACAACTTCAATTATCTTGCAAGCTTATAGATGATTACTCAGTTATTATTCTAATAGCTATGCTTATAAGTTTCATGTCATTATCGTACTGTTTCTAAGTATGTTTCCTGGCCTTTGTTTTTGGCTAGATATTATTGATGAAAAATGATTTAATTCAAATCTTTCGAAGTTATTTAATGTTTACCAATCCAAATTTCTTTGGTGCGGTCTCGCATGAATACTAAGATGAACAACCCGAATAAACGGGCAAACAGATGTCGGGCATATAGTCCCATTTATGCTTATGCAGTTTAAACTTTATACTTGTGCACAATGTAGGGTACGATAGGCTGATCACCTGGAGTACTTGCAGAGATCGTTTACAATCTATTTGATTGTTAAACCGTCTGATGGTTTTTGATGAAACAAAGTAACGTTCAGGGTATTTAACACCCCTTAGTATGATATTGAGAATTCTTAAACTCTTATCTTTGATAATTCTTGTTTGACACTTGATAATTCTTTCAACTATGGAGATATAGCCATACAGATGTTCTTACTCCTGATGTATGTTTTTAAACTACTTTATATACTTGCTGGGCAATTTGTGCTCATTCTTGCTTAAACCTTTCAGTTAAGGATGAACAGGTTGAGGGCTCGGGCAAGGACAAGGGAAAATCTAAGATGAAATGATGCTAGTTACCTTTTGTAATAAGTTTATATTTCCGCATATGATGTAATGTAGCGATAAACGCTAAGTTTAAGTTTTGGGTTATTAAAGGTTGTAAAGACTTGGAATTTTATTTTGAATAAGTATGTAATAGTTATATTCTTATTATTTTTGGAGTTTACGTAGTTAGACAATGATGTATGTTGTACCGTGAGCACCATGTCCTGTAATCGATGTTGCACGGATTTGGGGGCGTCATAGGTTGGTATCAAAGCTGTAGGTTATAAACCTTAAGTGGGGAACCTTAGACTATAACCTTAGGGGGAGTAATGGAGATGTTAAGGAGATGAACTCACGTAGAGTTCTAAGTGGAGTGTCAAATCTATTTTTTTTCCTATAAACAAAATCAAAATCTATTTTAAAATACTAATCGAGTTGTTTGTCTTGATTGTAGGATGTCAGGAGAAGAGGAGGTTAGAGATATTCACGTCGTGAGTGAGCAGAGTTGGTGACAGCTGTACCTGAGCCTATAGCTAAGGCAGTAGCTGAGTCAGACCTAGAGGAATATCCTGAAGAGGAAGAGGAGCCCGAGGAGGACTCCGAGGAAACACATGGGGATGGCCTATTAGATAAGTTGATGGATAGGATTACTGAATTGGATGACAAGGTCCATGAGTTGGAGGAGCTGTATCAGGGGGAGCAGCAAGCTGCAGCATTGCTTGAGGCATTGGTGCACCACCTGATAATTAGGAATGGGGATCTGGCTGACAAGCTGCGAACAGCAGGTCAGAAGGCGAACAGGCTGAAGGATGAGAAAGAAGCTATCAGGACCCACTTGGGACATACCATTAATGGGTTAGAGTCAAGGATTCAGAGTCTCCAAAATGACAAGCAGATCATTACCACATTCTGGGGAGATGAGAGGAGAGGCCGTGTTTGGGCCGAGAAGCTAACTGGCGAGTTAGAAGGAGAAGTAAGAGATAAGAAGGTTAGGATGGATAGAATGAATTATACGTTTAAGTCAGCACATGGGAGGTTCCAGCATAGGGTGTATCACTTTCCACCTGAGGAGCACCGGTCTAGACATGCCATAAGCCGTGGGCTGGTGCTGGAGATAGCGAATGAAGAGCATGAAGACGCCATTAGGCGGGGTCTTTAGTTTATTCATGTTGAACTTTTACTACTAGCGTATAGAACGCTTATCTATGAAATAAAACTTGATTTTCGGTTTTTCCTAGTGTTTTGGGTTAAAGAGATGTAAATGGCATAATGCCATAAGATGATGAGATACCTTGTGATTATGTTTTTTAAATAAATATGCTTGTATTTAAATATATGATGTGATGATTAAGTTTTATATGAATTATATATGCTGTAGGAATAAGTTTGAGATGATAACATTAAGTTTATTTAAACAGATAGATGGCTAGAGGAAGACGTCGTCAAGTACCTGAAGGGTCAGGTGGTAATGCTGGGGGTCCACCGAACCCCATGCAACAATTCGTAGACATGTTAGTTGGGGCACTTCAGAATCGAACCCCGAATACCAATAACCCTCCAGCGGGCCAGGTGGCACACTTTAAGGACTTCAAGAGCGCGGAACCCCCAGAATTTAAAGGAACCACCGAACCCATTGAAGCCTAAACTTGAGTCAAGGAAATTGAAAAGGCGTTCGCTATCGCCAGAGTAGGAGATGATCAGAAAATAATCTCCGCCACTTACATGCTGAAGGGTGAAGCCAATTTCTGGTGGGAGGCAAACCAGTCCAGGGCGGGAGAAGGTGTGATACCTTGGGAAGGGTTTAAAAAGATCTTCTTCAAAAACTATTTCCCTGTGAGTATGCAGAGTCGTATGGAGATGCGATTCCTGGAGTTAAAGCAAGAAGACATGACGGTACCTCAATATGCCGCAAAGTTCAATGAGCTGGCGAGGTTCGCGCCTCATCAGGTCGACACGGAGGAGAGGAAAACGAGGAGGTTTGAGCAGGGTCTTAAACCATGGTTATACAGTAGACTTTCGGTGTTGTAGACGAACAGCTTCGCGACTCTCCTGGAGAAGGCTATAATTGTTGAGGGCGGAAGTGAAGCCCTAATGAAGTTTAATAAGGAGAAAAAGAAGAAGAACGAAGGAGGGAATCGCGGGGAAGGTAGCAGCAGCAGTGGTGCAAACAAGACGAAGTGGAACAACAACAACAGCAATAACAATTTCAACTCGAGAAACTCTAGGGGAAAACCAGGGGAAACAAAGAAGAGGACTGAGGCATGCAAGGAGTGTGGGAGGAATCACTCGGGTGCATGTCTAAAGGGGAAGAGTGTTTGTTTCAATTACGGGCAAGAGGGGCACATCTCTCCCAATTGCTCTGCACTAAAGAGGAATGGATGTTTCAACTGTGGAGCATTGGATCATCAGGCAAGGAATTGCCCAAAGAAGAATTCAGCATGAGGAAATGGAGGAAGGGGACCAAGCGGTGGAAATCTCACAATTACTGGACCACCAACTCAGAATTGACCAACAGCAAGGACTTTCAATATGACAATTCAGGATGCGGTCGCATCCAAGGATGTGGTTTCAGGTATCATTCCGATCAATGATATATCTGCTTACGTATTATTTGATTCGGGTGCTACTTGTTCCTTCGTATCGCATGAATTCTCCCAATGATTAAACTTACCCCAAGAAGAATTAGAATATCCTATGAACATAGAAGTCGCTAATAAGGAAGTCATTCCCGTTAGCCATGTCTATTGGAATTGTGTTGTAGATATTAGGGGGTATAAGTTGCCTGTGAATTTAATTCAGATTCAATTAGGGGAATTTGATGTAATTCTAGGAATGGATTGGTTATTTAACCATGGAGCGATGATAGATTTCCAGAAGAAGTGTATAAACCTTATGACTCCAGATAAGTCTAAGGTAGTGTTCTACGGGAGTAAGTCGCTGAGACACTCGAGTTGTCTGACGATGATAAAAGCAAGGAAGTTGCTAAGGAAGGGATGTATAGGTTATTTGGCCCATATCGTTGATACGCAGAAAGTGGGGTAGGGATGGGACAGATACCAGTAGTGAATGAATTTTCGGATGTATTTTTGGAAGAATTACCAGGACTTCCACAAGATAGGGAGGTCGAATTCATTATAGATTTAGTACCGAAAACGACACCAATTTCAAAAGCCCCATACAGAATGGCACCGACAGAGATGAAGGAGCTGATGGTACAGTTGCAGGAATTATTGGATAGAAAGTATATTCAACCGAGTGTGTCTCCTTGGGGAGAACCAGTTTTATTTTGAAAAAGAAGGACGGATCAATGAGACTTTGCATCGACTATCGAGAGTTGAACAAAGTGACGATCAAGAACAAGTATCCGTTACCTAGGATAGATGACCTGTTCGATCAGTTGAAGGGAGCGAGATATTTTTCCAAGATCGACTTGAGGACGGGATATCACCAGTTGAGAGTGAGGAAGGAAGATGTTCCTAAGACAGCGTTCAGGACTCGTTACAGTCACTACGAGTTCCTAGTGATGTCATTTGGATTAACGAACGCACCAGCGGCATTTATGGATATGATGAATCGGGTATTCAAGCAATACTTAGATAAATTCGTAGTCGTGTTCAAAGATGATATCCTGATCTATTCCAAGACTCAGGAGGATCATGCTAAACACTTAAGGTTGGTATTGGAGGCGTTGAGGAAGGATAAGTTATACGCAAAATTTTCAAAGTGCGAGTTTTGGTTGGAGAAAGTTCAATTTCTGGGTCACGTGATCGACAAGGACGGAATCTCCGTGGATCCAGAAAAGGTGGAAGCGGTGCAGAATTGGGAACAACCAAAGACACCGACTGAAGTAAGAAGTTTCTTAGGATTGGCAGGCTATTACAGACGGTTTATTCAAGATTTTTTGAAGATAGCAGGAACATTGACGAATTTAACGAAGAAGTCTGTAAAATTTGTCTGGACAGAGAAGTGTGAAGAAAGTTTTTGGGAGCTTAAGAGAAGATTGAGTGAGGCACCGGTGTTGTCTTTACCAGACGATACTGGTGATTTTGTAATTTTCAGTAATGCGTCGCACAAAGGACTTGGCTGTGTGCTTATGCAACATGGTAAAGTTATTGCGTACGCATCGCGTCAGTTGAAGGATTATGAGAAGGGATATCCTACCCATGACCTGGAATTGGCAGCGGTAGTATTTGCCCTGAAGATTTGGAGGCACTATTTATATGGTGTAAAGTGTGAAATATACACAGACCATAAAAGTCTAAAGTATATCTTTACGCAGAAGGAGTTGAATATGGGACAGAGAAGATGGTTAGAACTAATAAAGGATTATGATTGCGACATCTTATATCATCCGAGGAAAGCTAACGTGGTCGCAGATGCGCTAAGCAAAAAAGGCAGTCGTAGGTTGGCAATGCTAACGGCTCAAGAGAAGTTGATTAAGGAAATGGCCTGTTTGGAACTTGAGATAAAGAGTCCGAGTGAGTCAGATGAGAAGTTGTTCGCAATGGAGGTTCGACCGACTCTATTGGACAAAATCAAGGAAGAACAAAGCAGGGATGAAGAATGCGAAAAGGTGAGGAAAAGAATTTTAGATGGAGAGGAGCTTAAGTTCAATGTGGGTGGTGATGGATTATTAAGATTTGAGAGGAGAATTTGGGTGCCAGCGGTATATGAATTAAAGGAAGAAATCTTGCAGGGAGCTCATAGCTCAAGTTACTCAATTCACCCGGGAAGCACAAAGATGTATCAGGATCTTCGCCAACATTATTGGTGGCCCAATATGAAGAGAGAAGTGGCAGAGTGCGTCAGGAGGTGTTTGACATGTCAGAGAGTTAAGGCGGAACATCAGAGATCGAGCGAGTTACTTCAACCTTTAGAAATTCTAGAATGGAAATGGGAGCATATCACGATGGACTTCGTGGTAGGACTTCCCAATACACAGAAGGGTTACGATGCAGTTTGGGTGATCATTGATCGATTGACCAAGTCAGCGCATTTCTTGCCAATCAAGATGAGATATACCTTGGATCAGTTGGCAAAGCTTTATATCAAGGAGATCGTTTCTAGGCACGGTGTACCTGTATCAATTGTGTCAGATCGCGATCAGCGGTTCACAGAAAATTTTTGGAAAAGTTTTCAAGAACGCATGGGAACGCAACTAAGGTTGAGCACCGCGTATCATCCTCAAACAAACGGACAGAGTGAAAGAACTATTCAAATATTGGAGGACATGCTGAGAGCATGTGTTATGGACTTCAAAGGAAGCCGGCATGACCACCTACCGTTGGTGGAATTTGCATACAACAACAGTTACCACGCGAGCATCGGGATGCCACCTTATGAAGCTTTATATGGAAGGAAATGTAGAACGCCATTGTGCTGGGATGAAGTAGGAGAACGTAAATTGCTAGGGCCAGAATTGGTGCAGCAAACTACAGATGTGATCAAAATAATACGAGCGAGATTAGTGACAGCTCAGGATCGACAGAAGAAATATGCTGATCAACACCGGTAACAACGAGACTTCGACGTTGGCACTTATGTGTTTCTAAAGGTTTCACCTTGGAAAGGGAAAATGAGGTTTGGGAAGAAGGGAAAACTTAGTCCCAAATTCATAGGACCCTTTGAAGTGCTAAGGCGAGTAGGTGAGGTAGCTTATGAAATAGCTTTACCTCCAGAGTTAGAACATATACACAACGTGTTCCACATATCAGTTTTATGACCTTATAAGCAGGGTTACAAGCATGTCATAGAGTATGAACCCATTCAATTTGAGAAGGATCTAACCTATGAAGAGGTTCCTGTACAGATTATTGATAGAAAAGAGCAAGTGTTAAGAAATAAGATAATACCTTCTGTAAAGGTAGTATGGAGGAACCATAACGCCGAGGAGGCTACGTGGGAACTCGAGGAGAAAATGATGAAAAATTACCCTAGTCTTTTTGTTTGATGTGTAATAATTCCGGGGACGGAATCCTTATAAGGGAGGGTGAATGTAATGTCCGAGATTATTATGTCATTTAACAATTATCAATAAACGAATTTATGTGAAATTCTTGTGTGTTTTCTTTTATTAGATGTATATGTGTTATACATACATGTGTTATTTTATGATATGTGATGGGGAGTATTTAAATGGTTGGTTCAGTTGAATTCAACTATTTAAATTGGTTAAGTATGGAATTAATTCTGTTAATTTCGTGGGATGGCTGTAAAGTATGAGTTTGAGTTCGAAGCGGAATTTAGAGACGCGGACTGCGTATTTGAGTCCGGAACGTCGAAATTAGTCAGGATAGAATGTAACCACAAAAATGTGTCACGATTGACTTTTTGGTCAAAGTCAACCACAAATTTTGGAGATGAATTTGATGAAACGGATAGTTCCATGACGTCCGGGACATCGACTTTGGTAGGAATCGATATAAGTATCGCAACGTTCGGCTACGGAGGGCAAAATGGTCAAAATAATTATTTAATTGATTAAATGATTATAATAATATTGTTATTTATACAAAGTTAGTTGTTAGGAGTCTTGGTGACAGCCAAATTGGGACAAGTAGGGAGAGTATATACGTATATAGCAATAGTATGAAAGGAGGGGGTTATATTTGCTTTCTTTTATTCCTAAACCTTTCCATTCCATAACCTCCTTCTCTAATTATTTGAATTGATGATTGTAACTGGTATGTGCATATGGAGGGGCTGCAAAATCAGATTCACTATCACCAATTATATATATACCCTCCTCCCCCAAAGTGCATTTTCCTTTCACTTTGCAAAGTTCCACCCAAGAGAGCAAATAGATATTGAGAGTAAGTGTTTGAGAGTGTTAAAAGAGTTCTGGAGATTTGGAGAGTCTAAGCAAGCAAGGAGTGAGTCTCCAATAGAATTAAACAAGAATAATTCGCTGAAAAAGGTAAGACATAAACCATTTTTATGTTCTTGAAGAGAAATGGTGAAAAATGCATGAACTAGCATGGTAGATGTTTTATTTTGGAATTGTAATGCTATGCTAGTGCTTGTTTCTGATATGTGGTTGTAGAGAATGAAAATTCTGGTATTCATCATGTTTCAAATTCGTAGAGAATCATAGAATTCATGTATGCATACTAACCATTTGATAAAATGCCACTACCATGCTAAATTCATCAATACATGAAAATTTATTGAGTTTGATTGTTGTAACATGTGTATATATGTTAGTATGTGTGGTCTGGACAGTAGGAATCAACCCCATACATGCTAGAATCAAAATCATGATTTTGCCAAAGTTGGTTAGAAAGTAAAATCTGTAATTTTTGGGTTTTTCGGAGCCTAGGATTCATAGGTTCTATGACCCGATTTGAGTATGTAGGAATTTTATAAAATACTATGTAGTATGATGTATAACCTGACCAAATTTCATAAGAAACGGAGTTAAAATGAGCAAGATATGAAATTTGGTAGCAAGCATGTTCATAGGGGAAAATCTGCAGATTCTGGGTTTCCCAGAAACTTTCTAAGTGTGAAAATTAGTTCTGGCACGCTTTTTAAGGCAGCCAGTTTGTGGTCTTAACGTGCTAGTTTCTGGGATGTGTTATTTTTGTAAAATACTATGCTATATGGAGTGGATTGTGTCAAAAGATCAGGGTCATATCATGTATGGTTTGGTCAGAATTAAATCGCTAAGTGGGCTGCTCAAAACTGCAAAAACAATTCTAGGCTGAAGAGCAGCGCAACTGCGCAGCTCATAGGGCATAAGTCGGCGCAGCTGCATCGGTCTGGGCAGGTCCGGGCAGGGTCTGATCTGGGTCGGGTCGGGTCGAAAAAAATTTCAAAAACTTTATTTTTCCCAGATTCTTATATTTAACCCCTGGACCTATAAGGTGCAATATGTTGATGTAATTGAATTGCATGCCAAGTGAATATGTGTTACTTGATAACTTAGTTTAAATAATAGGAATCGTTTTCTTTCAAATTTGAGTTCGAGAACCTAATGGCTTAACGTGACATATATGATTAGGTTACGTGAAGGTTAATTGCTAGCTTTAACGATAGCAGACATATCAGGCAAGTTTAATTTCTATTAGGCATTTATTCAATCCTTACTCATTTTTATCGCAGTGAGGGTAAGTATTGGACTTGTGCTAGCTATTTATTCGTGCAAGTTCCTTTGTTGTGAAGTTATACAACTTCAATTATCTTGCAAGCTTATCGATGATTACTCAGTTATTATTCTAATAGCTATGCTTATAAGTTTCATGTCATTATCGAACTGTTTTAAGTATGTTTTCTGGCCTTTGTTTTCGGCTAGATATTATTGATGAAAAATGATTTAATTCAAATCTTTCGAAGCTATTTAATGTTTACCAATCCAAATTGCTTGAGTGCGGTCTCGCAGGAATACTAAGATGAACAACCCGAATAAACGGGCAAACAGATGTCGGGCATATAGTCCCATTTATGCTTATGCAGTTTAAACTTTATACTTGTGCACAATGTAGGGTACGATAGGCTGATCACCTGGAGTACTTGCAGAGACCGTTTACAATCTATTTGATTGTTAAACCGTCTGATGGTTTTCGATTAAACAAAGTAACGTTCAGGGTATTTAACACCCCTTAGTATGATATTGAGAATTCTTAAACTCTTATCTTTGATAATTCTTGTTTAACACTTGATAATTCTTTCAACTATGGAGATATAGCCATATAGTTGTTTTTACTCCTGATGTATGTTTTCAAACTACTTTATATACTTGCTGGGCAATTTGTGCTCATTCTTGCTTAAACCTTTCAGTTAAGGATGAACAGGTTGAGGGCTCGGGCAAGGACAAGGGAAAATCTAAGATGAAATAATGCTAGTTACCTTTTGTAATAAGTTTATATTTCCGCATATGATGTAATGTAGCGATAAACGCTAAGTTTAAGTTTTGGGTTATTAAAGGTTGTAAAGACTTGGGATTTTATTTTGAATAAGTATGTAATAGTTATATTCTTATTATTTCTGGAGTTTACGTAGTTAGACAATGATGTATGTTGTACCGTGAGCACCATGTCCTGTAATCGACGTTGCACGAATTTGGGGGCGTCACACCAATAGAGGCAAATGATAGAAAGTGTTAATATAAAAAAAGGTGAAAAAAAATTAAACTGGGCGAGTAGCCAGTTTAAGGATTGGATTAGATAAGAAATGGAAGCAGTAAAGAAAAATGGCATGGGAGTGTAGGTTCTGAAAGAGAAGTAGAGGGGTATGTTAAAACTCAGTACAGGGTATGTGACACCCCCAAATCTGAGTACTTCATTTCCACAAGATTTGGTGTTCACTCTCTAAATAAAACATACATCTACCCAATAATAAAGAATTTCAAAATAAATTACAACCTTTATAAATACTTAAATAAAAATCTACCTTATAAAAAGATTACAACCTTGCCCAAAATAAATCCGAGGGTTATCTAACCTTGACATAAACATTTAATGCGAAAAATAAAAACATAACTTAAAGTCTTATTACAATCAATCAACAATTAAAACAAGTCTTCACTTGTTCATCTTTCCTTTGCCTTTACTAGTTGACGGAGCGTCAACACTTTCAACCTTAGCTGCAATGGTTATTTAATATGCAAGAGTGAGCAAACAACAGCTCGCTGGAATACAACAATAATAAAGATATAATTGAATAGCTTCAATAGATTTGAATAACTTTACTTTCATCAACAATAAAGAATTGAATAATAATCCTTTCATCAATAATTAGAATTTTGAATATTGAAATCATCTGAGGGTCATAAGACCTTGAACTTTTGTCCTAGGTTATAAACATTTCTATTTAAAACCTTTAACAGTCATTTAGACTATGGACCTTAACTCGTACTTAGGGGTATCAGCCTTTCGTACCATGTATTGTACACAAACATCTTAACGCTTCCGCGTGGTAACCTCCCCTAGTAAATATGGTTGTTCATCTCAGTATTTGAATACAAGTCCGCACCAAAGAAAGTTTGGTTTAGATAAGCTTAAAATGGTAATTTAGAATTCAACGTTCATTAACTAAGGAATAGTTGAATCGACTTGCAACAATCAAGAATAATTCATAAATAAAAAATTGTGGATAACTTATATGCTTTAGAATCAAACTTAAAGCATTTAAAAGACAATATAGACCCTACTTGAATAATTAAGTCAATGTCATGTTAATTCAATAATAAACTTTGATAATATTTGCTCAATATGAAATTTATAAAGAGTACAAATAATTAGCATCATTATGATCAATAAAAATAATTCAAGGTTTGAGTTTTGAGAACTTGCCTCAAGTGCGAGCTACAGTTATAACTCACGTTCTTTAACACTTCATACACATATATATTTAACCACAATAATCTAAATTAGTTAACACGTAACTAATTCACATAATTAGTTAACCCATCTATGTTAACTCATTCTTGTTTAATTATTAAGTTAATAATTAATTATCTCGAAATTAATCACATCACATAACCATATTACATGCTCACATAATTAATCAATTAATAATTATGCACTTCATATTAATTAAATTATATTTAAATAAATTATAATTTAAACATTTACTTTAATTATAATTACTAAATTATAATTAAATGAATTATAATTTATAATTAATCAACTATATCAAGCATAATTACAAATCATAATTAATCATGCATTTATTAAATTATAATTACACATATTATAATTTAAATTATCATTCAATTGATTAAAATTAATCAAATAATATTCATTAAAATTTAACAAATTATATTTTAAATTAAAATTTTACTTTAATTATAATTATTCAAATTATAATTACATATCATATTAACTAAATTATAATTACAATTATAATTTAACATTTACTATAAATAAATTAAATGATACTTTAAGGTTTTCACAACCTCCTTTCTTTTCCAACATGAAATTGTCAATATTCACATAGAGAATATTTTATTGCATCTTGATACATGATCATTAGAAACAAATCAACTTAAGTTTTAAAGACTGCATAAATAATTAAAGTTCACTGCCTCTGCTCAGGTCCTGGCGCAGCTGCGCTACCTTAAGCCTTGGCACCGGCGCAGCTGCGTTGGTGCTCAATCCGAAAAACTCAACAGGCGCAGCTACGCCGTTTCTGCCTTTGTTGTCGGTGCAGCTGCGCCAGAACGCAGAGAGAAACAATGTAGTTCGGCACTCTGCTTCACTGTTCATCCCCCATATGCTACCAATCGGCAAAACACAGCAACTCAAACAATGTAAAACATATATACGCAATATTACACACGTAATACAAGGTTCTAATCACAGAAATCTTTTAAGCAATCAAAATCAAAGGTTTTAAAATACAAATTTTGCTATTTTCATAAAACTCATACTTTAACAAAACAATCCACTATAAACTCAATTATAAATCACTCAAATCCATAGTACATGCATTGTTTTCATTTATTGACGATAGTATCATGAACAACTCTCAATTGACATATTAACACATATGAAATTCATCAATTTTACTCTCAAACTCAACCAAAAACATATAACTTCATAAGAACAAAACTTCTCCATAAAAACTTGTTTCTACAACAATTTGATTTTCTGAAAATCGTTTATAGCATACAATTCAATAGTTTGTAAACACAAATTCTACATATCTACAACAATATCACCAATTCATGAATAATCTTTTCACAGAGAACTCAAAATAAGAAAGAACAACTAAATAAAGTTCTTAAAAATTATAAGGTAGTAATTATACCCTTTTTGCTTTGATGATTAAAGAAGAAGATGATGAGGAGCTTGAGTTCTACCAATTCTTTCTCCTTCTTTTTCTTCTCTGAGTATTCTCTCTAACTTTCTTCTCTACTCTTTCTTTGTTTTTATTTTGTCTTAGGCTTAGAACTAACGTAACTTAGCTATATCATAACTAATATAATATACGTATACTGATATAATATAACTGTTAAGTAATTAACCCATATAATAAATATATTAATTAATACATGAGTTACACAAATTTGAATTTAAAAACCATAAGGCTTGTTTGGCAAAAACAGAGTTATTTTAAAAAAACAGATTATTAGTAACTAAGGCATTGTTTGGTAGAATGGGTCTAAACCTAGTACAAGGGCCCTGTTTGGCAAAACCTTTTAAAACATAAGTAAGGACCTTGTTTGGTTAAAACAATTTAAAAACTCTTTTCTTTATTTTAATAAATCCTTTTAACACATATTTTAATGTTACACTTTAATTAATTAAATCTTTAACATTCTAATTTAATTAATTAAAATCTAACATCAATTAATCACATACAAATTATCACGTAACAATTATAATTACTCACTAATTATAATTTCATGCAACACTCATCACATAATTCATCTAATTTAATTATCTCAATTAAATTAGAACTATACTATAAAATTAATATACATCAATTAAATTAAATATTCATTTAATTAATATATAACACTTAATTAAATCAATCCACAATAATCACATAATTTATTTATTTAACTCAATAAATAAATTACATAAAATATTTATTTAATTCAATAAATATTTACAATTAATATGTAAATTCTCATTCGTTACAGGGTAAGTTCAATGAAGTTTGCTAAACCTGTTCCACATTAAGTGGACAAGGAAGTTATAATAAATGAGAATATTTAAACAGAAGTAAAACCTTTGGGTTTGGTAAGAAGATATAAATATTTTGAAAAGAAGATTTGTGAAGGGCTGAATTAGACAATTGAATGGGGAAGGTAATGAATAAATTAAGTCTAGAAAGAATTATCGGTTTTTTTGATGGATAAGAAAAAGTGTATAAAAGAGTGTGCAAGAAAAGCACTAGTTGCAAGCGCATAATGTCAATTGAGAGAAGGCTCTATTTTTGAGTCATATAAATTAAAACAATCGGTATATCCGTAAAATTTGAGGAAGGGAAGAATAGAAGTACTAAAGATCAATGGATGAGGGGCTATATGGTTATATGGTCAAAGAAAAAACAAAGAAAATTTGGAGTATTGATAAGACGATGAAAAGAAATTCTGGTATTATTATATATTTAACTGCAAATGTACTAACATTTCAATTCTATCAAGCCCGGATATCAAATTCGTGGTAGTTTACCGCTTTTATATATATTTACGCATATATAAGCGACTTTCACCATCACTGGTACTCATATCAGTCCTGGTTGACTACATTTCTGTTAATATATATATATATATATATATATATATATATATATATATATATTTTCAGTCGGCCTGGACTATTTCGTGGCCATTTTACTGCTTTTGCACACTTCCCCATAATGGGTTCTCTCCCCAGTCACTGGGTGACTACTTTTCTGTCAATTTCAATTATAGTATTGGCACCGGCATGAAAACCCATCGCCGTTTTTACTATATATATTTTATTTCTGTCACAGCCTGGATCATTTTATGGCTACATGCAATTTTTACAACTATATATATATATATATATATATATATATATATATTTCAATTCAAGTCCGGGCTTGCGAGTGAAAACCCATCGCCCTTTTACAGCTTATATATATATAACTATATATATTGCTTTATTCAATTTATTCAACTGCTGCATTTAACATTCATTTGTATATGAATTTGCACTAATATATCTACGGGCGAACTAGATTTATCCAAATCTCGCCAGTTCTAGCTTTCAACGGTTCAAATAGGTCCCGACATAACCTAGAAGCTATAATGGCTAAGATTTCTTTAAATCTAGTTATTTATATAGTTTCAGATTCAAAAGCAACCTCGCGTCCCTTAGATCGCTCTTTAGTGGGAACGAGACGTTTCGGCGGTGCGGACTGGGATTTACTGAATAAATCCCTAGTTCTGGCTATCTTGGGATATTTATCTGTTTCTGTACAAATTCAAACTGTGCAGGATTTCTAGCCATTCATATGTGAGCCTAGGAATCATGGGATTCATGATCAAACTGCTCAGAATCTGATTCCCACGATGGACAAACTCCAGTTTACAGATGTACCCTGCCAGTTTTTTTGAAAAATGTATATACACAGACCTTAAAACGGTTATCCGGATTTAAGGTCTCAACATAGTGAAAATATGAATTGTCGTGTCAGCGTCCCTCCGATGGTTTTCATGCCCATGAGGAGACCGACACTTGTCTATTTCTGTGGTCGAGGATGCTTCGCAGCCCGACAAATCACCAGTTGCATGCAGCCTTAAGGCTATAAAGATAAAATTGAGAGTAGCGATATGTTTCAATTCCTATGTCAGCGTAAGGGTTTGATAAAACCAGCTTTCAAAACATCACTGTCAATTCAATTCAAAAGCTTTTGCAAAAATTAAATTAAATAATGCTTTTTGCAAATCAAATCAAAGATTAATTTTCAAATCAAATCAAACGGTTCGTACATAGGCTCAACAAAGCCTGTCAAAGCTTTCAATCAATCCAAAGGCCCAATTTTCAATTAACATTCAATCATGCATTCCAATTTTAAGAGAAATATTGAAAATATTGTGGTACCATGTTTACATGCGAGTCGTGGCGTGCCTAACACCTTCCCCACACTTAACCAAGCCCCCGAACTCAAAACTCCGATTTTAAAGATTAAGTTTCGATAGTGTCCAGCAATTGGGCCTCTTTTCAACTCAAAATAGGTTGAGTTGGTACAATCATTTTCAAAACTACCAACTGGCGACTCTATTTAAATCAAATCAAATCGTTGACATATACACATGTTAGCCTCTTTCCTAAAAATCCTTCAAACCTTTTTTTGCAATAAAAAGATTAAGGGTAGAGATAACTTAGGAAGATCGATTTGAGGAAAATCGGGTTATAAATCAACCCGCGGTATTTCTTAAATTTTCTAATGGCGACAGATGGCGACTCTGCTGGGGATAGTAGAGGGCTTAGGCCGCTTTCAATCTTTTCAAATATTTCCCTTTCAAAACTATTGAATGCGTGAAATCCTGCGTCTCCATAGTCAATGGATGAGTGAATGTTGCGTCTTTCATTAAATGTATAAATGATATACCTTTACATTGAATGAATGAGAATGAATGCTTTAGTGCTTCGCACCCATATTAGTGCTTCACACGAACTGTCATTTCATGCATAAGCGGTAAGGCCAATGTATGTGAATGTATGCTATGAGTCCCTCCACCAAAAGGCTAACCCGGTCGGTGATAAATAAGGACTCTGGGACAACTAAGTCTCCAGGGCTTCCTCCTGAAAATGCACCACCCAGATTTGCTCCAGTTGAATGATCGAATTAACTTCCCTTCTAGTATATTGCGATGATCTGGGAACCTTCATGCCGAAACAAAAGCCGCGAGAGTAACCTAGGATAGGTCAGCTTCTGATCAACCGAATCCGACGGGATGCTTCTTCATGCCTTCCTCTTTCAATTCCATGTCAAGTCTCCAATTACTGAGGAGCACAATGTAAATGACAATAATGAAAGATTTACTTTCCTGTCAAATATCCTGTCATCCTACCATCAAAACAACTAACCTCGGTTTTGCAGGATAAACTTAAAAAACACACATCATAAATGCATCCAGTCATTACCTACCACAGGGAACTGAGACGCATACGTTTTGGTGTAGGTAGGGAAAAATTGGTCCTATCAGCAGATCAAAGGCCAAAAAAGCACCCGGTCCATCTACGGACATGGCTTCAAGTGCTCCACCAGAATCCACCCCTGTGTCTAGGGAAGAATTCGAAGGATTAAAAAATCAGATAGCCGAGCTAGCCGGTTTCCTTCGAGAGCAAAGCAAGGCCTTCAAAGAGAAACAATCTCGAACTCATCCAGAACCAAGAGCATCTGGTAGTGGTGCTGGCGGCCAAGATACAGAAAAGGCCGAAACTCAGATTTATGAACCCCAGAATCAGGATGTAATCAACAAAACTCCAAAAATCACCATCCTAAGCAAATAACAGGAAGCTGGTGACATTCTCAAGAAAACACAATAAATGGAAGAAGCCCTACGGTCCATCAAAGGAACTGGGGCATTTGGCAGTGTCAACTACTCAGATCTATGCATATTTCCCGGGGCTAGATATCCCGAAAAATTCCAAGTCCCTGATTTTAAGAAATATAACGGATTAGGGGATCTTTATACGCACCTAAAAGTTTTCATCAGAGAACTTTGATCCTATGTTGAGGACGAGAAACTTCGAATGCAGCTATTTCAGAAAAGTTTAATCGGAGAAGCTAGAGCCTGGTATGCCCTTCTGGAAAACTACAAAATCCACAGTTGGGAAGAATTGGCCCATGCCTTCCTCAGCCAGTACAGTTTCCAATCTCAGCTAGCTCCAGATCGGTATCAAATTACCAAAATCAAGAAAAAAAACACTGAATCATTCAGAGAATATGCCCAGCGATGGAGATGGGTCGCAGCACAAGTTACCCCAGCCATGACTGAATCTGAAATAGTCATGACTTTCATCGATATTCAAGAAGCTCCTTATTATGAAAGGGTCCTAGTAGGCATAGGAAAACCTTTCTCTGAAATGATCAAACACGGCGAAATCACCGAAATGGGACTCAAGTCTGGGAAAATAAAAGACCTAACGGCACTCGAAGCTGTTGTTGAGCATATCCAATCCTAAAATTATCGGAGTAATCCCTGGAGGGTCCATAAAAAGAAAGATGAAGAAGTTTCCTTAGTGTTACAAGGACAAAATTCAAGCGATAATTCAAACAATACACCCATTCAATGGAGCAACTATACTCCTTTCCAAGCTGCAACACAGCCTTCAAATCCTTCATTCCAGAAAAACATGGAGGTCAGACGCAAAAGGACTTTCACCCCACTAGGGGATTCACTCAAGAACATCTTCAAACTTCTGACAGTTCAGAAGAAGATTAGCCAGCTCCTTCCGCCAACTAACACTAATGCCAGGAACTTCGACCCTAGCAATAGATGTGCTTATCATTCCAGATCACCGGGCCTTAACACTCAAGACCCTTGGTCCCTCAAGCACAAAATCTAAGATTTGATTAATAATGGAGAGATTGTGGTCACAAAGCCCGATCAACCGCATGTCCAAGATAACCCTTTCCCACAGCACAAGGAGGAGAGTGTCAACATGATCAACACTTTAAGTGGAGAAGGATCCAAATACCTCCGCTATGTTGAAAAATCCACTCAATCCAACAACATCAGCCCAATGAGTTAGAAGGCTTTTGAAAAACAATTCCTGATAGAGCAAGAAATAAAGTCTATCAAGGAACAAATCGAGAAGTTGGATGAATTGGTCGTCTACCAACATCAACTCACTAGAAAGATGTTGAAGCAAATCCATCAATCTATTGGCAGTCGCTCTCCTCCAGCGAAAGTTAATTCTAATCAAGATCATAGCCAGACTTGTGAGCTTACACCCTGGACTGACAAGGGGATCGAAGAAGCAAGTGTCCAAGCAGGTAGGAAGTTCCTATTTTAAAGGAATTTCACCAATTTGAACCAGTCAATGGAAGAAATCCTGCAAATGATGATCAGTGAGGGAATGGTTTAAGACTTGCTACCTCTGTTAAACCCTCAATCCAAACAATTCAAACTTGACCAAATATATCAGTACCATTCCAACTCTCCCAGCCATGATACAGAAGAATGCTGGGCACTTCGTAACCTAATTCAAGACCTGATTGAGAAAGGTGACCTAATTAGAGGAAATTAAATCCTCGACATGACAGATAAAGATAGCCTCTGGATCCCCGATGCATGGTATCAGGACACATTAGCTGTCATATCCTGTGATAAAGAATCAATCATCACACCCCTGATACTGACAGGTAAAGGGGTCCAAGACAAACAAAATCCTATGAAGGTGGCTGCACCTCAGCCTCTAGTTTTGCCCTCCAGGCCTCAGTATCCAATCCTCAGTCTGAAGAAGGTCCCATGGAACTACGGGGACATTGAAATCTCTACTTCAAACAATATTTCCATCCTGTCAAAGGATAATCCATTGTACCTGCCTCAGCAGGTGATTAAACCAGTTACCAAAGCAAAAGAAAGGGTGGCTGAAGAAAAGATACAAGAGTTCCTCAAAAAGATGGGACACAATGAAATTAAGATAGTGCAAAGCTTAAAAGATGCACCCAAACAAATATCCATCCTGGATTTGGTCCTATCATCAGAGGATCACCGTAACATCCTAGTGAAGGTACTAGAAGAAGCTCAGCTGCCATACACGGTAGATACGGAGAAATTTCGTCACGCGATAGAACACATTTTCAACAACAATGTGATTTCCTTCACAGACGATGATATCCCGGCTGAGGGGAGGGGCCACCACAAGTCCCTGCATATAGCCGTTATGTCCTCCGGATACGTGATCGGAGGAGTGCTTATTGATGGAGGATCTTCCCTCAACATTTATCCGTACGACACATTGGAAAGGATGAAGATATCTAAATCGAATCAAAGCCAGTCACATGGTTATCCGGGCTTTCGATGGATCTCGCCGCCAGGCTATGGGGGAAATCGAGCTTCCTCTAGAAATTGGTCCACACACCTTCTACGTATCTTTTCAGGTGCTCGACATAGCCATTGGATACAACTTATTATTGGGCAGGCCATGGATCCATATAGCCGGGGCTATTCCATCAACCCTCCATCAGCAATTCAAGTACATTATCAACGGCAGCCTCATCACAGTGAATGCTGAACCGGAATACCCTACCTACATACATGGGGACGTGCCAGTGATTAGCCTAGACGCCGGGATTGAGCCTGCAAGTTTTCAAACTCTCGAGGAGAGCAATATTCAATATCTACCGATTGGGGCACTAGCCCTGAAGCCTAAAATTTCCACTAAAGTAATGACAGTGGGCCAAGAAATAGTAGCTGCGGGTTTTCAGCCTGAAGAAGGGTTAGGAAAGGACAAGCACGGCATTAAGATGCCAATTCAAATCCCAAGTCAGATGGGAAGAGCATGATTGGGATTTTCATCCGGGTTAAACCACCTGAATCCACACAAACATCCCAAGGCTCAAGCATCCACGATTCTGCTCCCAAACCTCACAAATGCCGGATGGGTGAAATCTACGAGGAAGATCTGTAATACGCGAGAATTTCCAAATATTATTAAATGAATATATTAATAGAAATAAATATTTATTTGAATATAAATATGTAAGTGTTATGAGATGAGTTAACTCAATTATATTAAATTGAATAATTATGATAATTGAGAAAATATGGAGTTTGCGATAAATTCGTTGAATGCCTTGTCTGGCACAGTGATGAGAAATAATAATTGAGGAAGGAATTACTTCATGAAAAATTAATCAAATATTAATTGTTAATTGTTATTATAAGAAATAGAATATTAATTAATTGATATAATGGTGATTAATTAATGATATGTGATTGCAAGTAATAGAATAATAATAAGCAATTTGTATATAAATATAATAAGATTTATATTTATTTAATGTTAATTAATTGTTATAAGAGATTAATAATTACATTGATTAATGAGGAAGGGATTAATTAATAAGATAAGTAATTAATTAATTACCATTGAGAATAATAATATATGAACGAATAGATAACATTTGCTCAATTAGTTGCTATGTGCAAGCATGTGATAATTAAATGTATAAAGTATAGTAGCTACCTATATATTATATGAAGTGTAGTGCAATGTGACTATACAATTATATATAAACTATATGGTAAAGTTTATTGAATTGTGAACGCTACATGATTAATACAATGTGACTATACATATTGAAACTATATGTTATGACTAATTAATACATTATGAGGCTGTGTGACAATATGTATATGAGTATACATTAAAATAATACATCATGAATATATGGTAAACAATTATTGATTAATAGAATTTAATTAAATAATACATGAGATGATGTAAGGTGGTAATATCTGATAAAATTATACTAATATGATAAAATGTACATTAATTATATTTATATGTGGATGGGTGAAACCCAACTTGATATATTGTAACATTGTTTCTCCATTTAAAACTATATTGTCAGACTAAAGGAACTATAGCTTAAGAGTGTGTAATATGTAATGTGTAATGACTAAGTATGTATATATGTTGTTGAGTTTCCTTCCTTGTCCCATAATGAGAGACACATTCCTTCTTCACGTGTGCAAACAATGACTTATGCTACTCTACCTCCTCAACTTTAGCAACTTAGATAATCATCAGGTAATGGGGGGGTGAGGATGATGATGGAATCCAACCACTAAATTACCTACTCTTTCATAACCTTCATGCAATCCTTCAATCCGTTGGTTTGGTTTGGGAGAGAAAAACATTGTCTGGTTATTGTTTGTTCTATAAATTGAGCCCCCCTCCTTCTAATTCATTACTGAGAATTTTGTTTAAGTGTGGAATTGAGAGCATATATACTTTAGTAACATCATTATGGAATTGGGAGAATTCAATTAGCAGTAAGCTCATTCACAATTTAGCAAAGGTATAACATACCTTCCATGTTCTTCAATTCACATTTCTAAAATTTTTGTAAATTTCCAATTCTTGATTTTCGTTGGAGTTCATGATTTTGTGATTTGATGATGTTAATTGATTGTTATATAAGATAATATACGTGTTAGTAAGGTAATGTAGTTGGTTTGATAGCAAATTCATAGGAAATTTCTATGTTTGGGTTTGCCGTTTGCCGTTGCAGGAACTGTCTGTTGCTAGTAGAGAGCCGGCGCAGCTGCGCCAGTCTTGTACTGGGGAGCTGCGCAGCTACGCCACTCCCTAGTTCTCCATTTCTGGTTCTAATTCGAGACTATTAAGTACTAATGTGTTTATACTACCTAAACGAGCATGCTAATGGGTTTGACATGCTTATATGGGTACGTTAACATAACGTAAGCATGGATACTATGTTGCATGCATGATTAATAGGGACTTATAGTTTTGAAATAAACTTAGCATTTTATAAACACACTTCAAAATTTGGAAATGAACTTAATATGTAGGCATGCCATGTTAACATTCTGACTTTTGCGGGCATGTTAGTATGACTTAGAGATGCATGAGAGACATATTAACTTATGTATATAGGTACCACAATGAAATATGAACATGTGAATACCAGCATGGCATCTCTCTCTGAAGATGGAGGAGCATCTGTAAGAGTAGTCCAGTCAGCCTCCATACGGCTTAGAACATCCACAGTCATTTGCAAGGTGGCACTGTGGTCATCAATGTAAGCACTCATCTTGGTAACCAAACTATGGGTGTAAGGTCGGAGAGCAATACTATTAGTAACGTGGAAATCACGAGAAGCTATAACCTCATCCCTCTCTGAAAAAGCTGCATCCCGAGAAATCAAAGTCTCCTCAATCTTAACATATGTTGCATCTCTGGCTGAGCGAACCTCGTCTCGCTCCATAAGGGCAGTATCTAAAGCAGAGCGAAGCTCCTCTCGCTCAATCAATCTAGTATCCAAAGCGGTCCTGAGACCATCCCTCTCAGCAAAAGCTAAATCTCTGCCAGACAGGGCAGCCAACAGCTGCGCTCTAGCTGAATCTCTCTCAAAGGTCATCCTGAATAGAGAATCTGACAAAGCTGGATCTGTCCCTATGGGAATAATCAGGGGATCACTAATCAAAGCTCCTACCAAATCTGCAAACAGCTCATCCTCAGTAGGAGAAACGGGATCCTCCATAGGCTCTTCCTCGTCAGAATCCGCAAGCGGAGGTAAATGAAGCTTTACTACTGCGACTACGGCCTCTGCCTCTAACCATGCAGAATATTTCGGAGAACGACCCGGATGTCTACTGGAGAACTCAGCCCTCTCCCTGTGAGTCCATCACTCATAAACCCTAACCAAGTTGGCCGGTGACATAGATGAAGCCGACATCCTCTGATCAGCAGAATCCTCAAAATGGTGCATACTCTGCCACTGATCAAACTGCTCCATAACTTCCAAGGGATGATAAGTAGTCATACCCCTCAATCCTGCCAAAGGCAAATAATCAATGCCAGATGCATGAGTAATGAAGCTGAACGGGGTCGCCATCCCTGAGCATAACAAAACTGCGAAGGGATGCTCAATATCTGACAAAAATGCTAACCAGAACTCTGAGTCGATGCAATCAGGCGGACGGAAGGAGTAAACTGAGGATATCTCGTGGCTAAAACAATAGGCATGAGGTCTAAATGATCCAATCGGTCTTATATGTGACATCAACAACATATACAGCACGACCGAGCTACCCTAGTAAAACCCCGCTAGATGGGTACTGCAATAGGTGAGCAACCTCAGAGTCTCCGCCAAAATTATAGGGATAATGGTACTACCCTGCCTAGGGGCTCTGACTACGATAACCAATCCCACATCAAAGTGATCTAAATACAATGCCACAATGCACATCAGCAACATGTCTATCTTGGCTGTCTGCCAATCCTCTGCGAAAATGACGAAATCTTCGACCTGACGATCGTAGCTATCAAGCTCACCATTGCGCTCTATCAAGAAGTCGAGGGAGATCACATACCCTGAAACAATCTCATCCATGACTATGCTCTGTCGAAGACCGGACAGTCGAGTAAACGAGCTCCGCATATCACTGATAGCCGTTCGAGCATACGGTGACTCTAAATCCAAGCTAGTAAATCTCTGGCACTCCTCCAGAGTAGGCGTAAGCTCACACCGCCCAATGCGGAATACCTGTCTCTCCGGTACCCATAAGGGTATGACACCATCAATAAAGCCATCTAGAACCCTGAAATCTACAAGGGCCATCGAATGCCCCAGCATCTGGTCAACTGTCCCCCTAGCTGGGAAGGGCAGACTATCATACCATGACCGCAACGATGCCGCCACCTCTGACAGTGGCAAATGCTCTATACGGCTAACTGTAGACATCGTCATCTGTAGCACCGTATCACAAGATCGTCCAGAGGTCAAGTCAAATCGCAGCTATCTGAATGCATACACATGATACATACATGATGACAATGATATAAATATGATGCAGCAGATAAAAATGATAGAAATATCTACAAAAAGTTATCTACTGCATACATTATCCCTATATCCTGGTACAAAGTGAAAGGAAGAATACAAGGAAATGGGGCACCACCACCCAGCTAATACAGTGGTCTATCAAAAATGATGGCACAGATGCCGAATAGCCAAAATAGTGGCTAACCAAAAATATAGCTGCCATAGCTATCACAGGAAGTCAAAGACCTCGGTATCAAACCGATCGACCTGCACCAGATCCTCTGTCTGCACAAAGCTACTGGGATCAGGCATATCTAGGCAGTATAAGGGAGGATTTGCCCCTGTATAACTGCTACTGAATGGACCTGAAGAGGGGCCTACTCCAGAGCTGGATGGGTCAAATGAAGATGCCTCTAATGTATCTCGGCCAAGGTGCCTGATAAAGAAACGAGCCTGGTCCAACTCCCTAGTCAAATGTGCTATCTGGTTTGCATGAGTAGGCTCTCTAATATAAGCTATCCAGTTTGTCATCAACACGAACCCCCGCACCATGTCTGCCATAAAATGGGTGGCACGAGTCTGAGCCCCGATAGTGCGAGGACTCCACCAACTGTAAAGGGCGGCCTGGCTGTATGGGCCATCTGATAGAACAAAGTCGTCTATACCCTCCAAAGGGATGTCCATCAAAGGCACGGATAATGGCCAATGATGCCAAGTAGGAGGAGCAATAGGAATACGGATCTCCCTTGTAACGCTCTGAATGGCACGCTCTCCGAGATATAGCTCCCAGCCTCCCTCCGTCAACGTAGGGACTCTGCAGGTTGATAAGTCAAACTCCCGGCCAGTGGGGAAACCTCCATCAAATCCAACGGTTAAGTGCTCGGATGTGTACGATGTCCAGGTGATCGAGCTAGCCATCAAAAGCTCCAACTACAGACGGGCATGAGTGAATCCCTCAGCAACAGGGACCTCCATCAAAATGGAGTGATGCCATCTCCGTCCACGTGGATAGGTCTCCAGACCTAATGCTGAAACGGGTCGTAGGCAAGGAAGCCTCTCAAATGCCCAAAGCTATCCATAAAAATATCAAAAGTCCACAGTGACCAAGACTGCCAAAAATAAGTTCAGAAATCAAAAAGGTACAGAAAGATGTACTCAATAGCAAAAACTGATGGAATCCTAACCAAGCCTCCGTCACACCCTCTGAAAGCAGGCGCATGCCTTGGAGAAAATAGGCAAAGGTATAGGAGCCCATATCAAAATCACTGAGGCGCTCTACATACTAAGTGGCACTGATCAAAGAAAAGGACACCGTCGACGAATTATCCGCCACAAAATAACCCCTGATGATCGAAAAAAACAATCGCCTCAAAATGCGATCCCTAGCCCTCCGATCATCAGGCGGAGGCAACTGCAAAGTCCCGTCCTGGGCATCTATACTCAAGGGACCAGATCGGACTGACCGACCATTGAATGTCGACTTAGGGACTCCCAACAGGTATCTAACTGCGGTGGGCAAAATGTCAGAGACGACAGGCACTGTCTCACCCTCAAACTCAATGCCGGTGATAAACCTCCGGTCCATAAGAGTAATCATCACCTCGCAATCAAGCAGATGAAGGGACTGAGTCTGGTGGAACCAGCGCTCAGACAAAGCCCTCAGATACCCCTAAGGGCAACAACGGGGCAGGATTGAGAAGAAGGCGTGAAATCCCCAGCCATCTATAATCTCCCTGTAATCCTCGTGCAGAGTCTGATAGAGGGAGTGCACACTAAACCAGTTCCCTCGAGGCTGTGTCCAGCCAGGGACTTGCATAAAAAACCAACCCATGTAAAAAACCTATGCCTCGAGAATTACCAGAAGATGGGAAAAGAATCCAGAGGGAAGAAAGACTTCAAGTCACCTCGTTGGCCTGAAGATATCTAGAAGGATGGCGACTCAAGTCGCTCAGCAACTCCTGTATCTGCACAGCAATGCCCGGGATCTCCGCACGTGGAACCTGAGCTGGAACAGGAGCAACAAAAGTAGTCTCCTCGCCATTAACGTCAATGGGTTGCTCATCCTGTGCTGGACGTATCCTGCTTTCTACCAATCTGCGAGGCTTTATAGCTGGACGGGCCTGTGGGATGGCAGAAGCCCTCCTCCGTCTAACGCCTGATGAAACCCCGGTAGAGCTGCTGGGTTTATCACGATCCATCGCATACACCAGTACTCGAAATCACCTCAAACAGGGTGTGGTAAGCCTAAAACCTGTGGCTTATTAATCAATCAATCTAGCATACATATCTAAGTTCTAAAACATGCATGGGTCTATCAAAAATACCCTATATAGTCAAAACTGCATGTTTTCAAAATCCCAGAAGCTCAAAACCTGCATTGGGTTAGTAAAAAACTCCCCACAGAGTCAAAAATGCATGCTTTTCAAAACCTAAGATTTTGGAAAATTTTCGCCAGAGTCTCCTTTGTAAAATGGACTGTCCACATGCACCTGGCATGCTTAGGTGGCCATTCAGTAGCACACCTACACAAAAAAATAGAAACAGTTCATATATATCCAAAAAAATCAAAAACCAGCCTCACATGGTCTCCGAAATACCATAGGCATTTTTAGTTGAAAGTCCAGGCTCACTAGTCCTCAAAAAGGATGACTAAACTGATCAAAAGGTGGAAAAATTAACTGTCTCAGAACCTGAATTTTTTTACATCCAAATGTGCATTACAGTAAGATATGCATACATATATAGACAGAAAATTTTTCATAGGTCATATAGACATACATTTTTCATACATTGCATTTGAAAGCACCCTAGGTGGTTCGCATGCTTTTAACGGTCAAAAACTGCAAAATAAAGATGGAAAACATTACCTGCGCCACGCTGAACGCGTAAGAACTGGCAAATTCAGAATCTGACTGCCAGAACTCCATAGATCTGAAAAAGAAGATTGAAAATCCTTTCGCTGCTTAAACGAGAAACTTGCAAAATGAAAAATCCGGCAGCATATTAAATAGCCCAGGAAGCCGCACCTCCACATACGGCTACCGCACCTCCACCTGCGGCTGCCGCACCTCCACCTGCGACTGCCGCACCTCCACCTGCGGCTACCCAGGTGGGTCCCACATGCCCTGGGCTTGATTCGGTTCGAGTCAAAATGGAGTTTAAACGGGCCGCCGAATCAAATCTGAAGAGAAATCCCTACGCGATTGAGAGGTTTGCCCTAAAATCCTGCGTTCAAGCAGTGCAATCCTGACAAAAAGGGAAACTCCACAGAGACCCTTTACATTCAGCCCGGAGTCATGTCCTGGGGTCAATAGATCAAACTACGAAAAAGTTGTGCAAAAATTGTGCAAAACTGCTAAAAACTGCCATTTTTGAAGCATCGGGTACTGACCGATGACAACTCAGCCGTTGGTTCCCGTCCAGCGAAGCATCGGGTACTCAACGGTGACAACTCAACCGTTGGTTCTAGTCCAGTGAAGCATCGAGTACTGACCGATGACAACTCAGCCAATGGTTCCAGTCCAGCGAAGCATCGGGTACTCACGGTGACAACTCAGCCGTTGGTTCCAGTCCAGTGAAGCATTGGGTACTGACCGGTGACAACTCAGCCGTTAGTTCTAGTCCAGCGAAGCATCGGGTACTGACCGGTGATAACTCAGCCGTTGGTTCTAGTCCAGCGAAGCATCGGGTACTAACCGGTGACAACTCAGCCGTTGGTTCCAGTTCAGCGAAGTATCGGGTACTGACCGGTGATAACTCAGCCATTGGTTCCAGTCCAGCGAAGCATCGGGTACTGACCAGTGACAGCTCAGCCATTGGTTCCAGTCCAGCGAAGCATCGGGTACTAACCGGTGACAACTCAGCCATTGGTTCCAGTCCAGCAAAGCATCGGGTACTGACTGGTGACAACTCAGCCGTTGGTTCCAATCCAGCGAAGCATCGGGTACTAACCGGTGACAACTCAGTCGTTGGTTCTAGTCCAGTGAAGCATCGGGTACTGACCGGTGACAACTCAGCCAATGGTTCCAGTCCAGCGAAGCATCGGGTACTGACCGGTAACAACTCAGCCGTTGGTTCCAGTCCAGTGAAGCATCTGGTACTGATCGGTGACAACTCAGCCGTTGGTTCAAGTCCAGCGAAGCATCGGGTACTGACTGGTGATAACTCAGTCGTTAGTTCTAGTCCAGCGAAGCATCGGGTACTGACCGGTGATAACTCAGCCGTTGGTTCTAGTCCAGCGAAGCATCGGGTACTGACCGGTGACAACTCAGCCGTTGGTTCCAGTTCAGCGAAGTATCGGGTACTGACCGGTGATAACTCAGCCGTTGGTTCCAGTCCAGCGAAGCATCGGGTACTGACCGGTGATAACTCAGCCGTTGGTTCCAGTCCAGCGAAGCATCTGGTACTGATCGGTGACTACTCAGCCGTTGGTTCCAGTCCAGTGAAGCATCGGGTACTGACCGGTGATAACTCAGCCGTTGGTTCCAGTCCAGCAAAGCATCGAGTACTAACCGGTGATAACTTAGCCATTGGTTCCAGTCAAGCGAAGCATCTGGTACTGATCGGTGACAACTCAGCCGTTGGTTCAAGTCCAGCGAAGCATCGGGTACTGACTGGTGATAACTCAGTCGTTGGTTCCAATCCAGCGAAGCCTCGGGTACTCACCGGTGATAACTCAACCGTTGGTTCCAGTCCAGCGAAGCATCGGGTACTGACCGATGACAACTCAGCCAATGGTTCCAGTCTAGCGAAGCATCGGTTACTTATCAGTGACAACTCAGCCGTTGGTTCCAGTCCAGCGAAGCATTGGGTACTGACCGGTGATGACTCAGCCTTTGGTTCCAGTCCAACGAAGCATCGGGTACTGACCTATGACAACTCAGCCGTTGGTTCCAGTCCAGTGAAGCATCGGGTACTAACCGATGACAACTCAGCAGTTAGTTCCAGTCCAGCGAAGCATCGGGTAATGACTGGTGATAACTCAACCATTGGTTCCAGTCCAGCGAAGCATCGGGTACTGACCGGCGACAACTCAGTCGTTGGTTCCAGTCCAACGAAGCATCGGGTACTGACCGGTGATAACTCAGCCATTGGTTCCAGTCCAGCGAAGCATCGGGTACTGGCCGGTGATAACTCAGACGTTGGTTCCAGTCCAGCGAAGCATCGGGTACTGACCTGTGATAACTAAGCTGTTGGTTCAAGTCCATCGAAGCATCGGGCACTGACCGAAGACAACTCAGCCGTTGGCTCAGCCCCAGCAAAGTTCGGGTTCTGGCCAAAGCAGTTTCAGCCGATGGCTCAGCCCCAGAGAAGTTCGGATTCCGACCGAAGCAGTTTCAACCGTTGGCTCAGCCCCAGCGAAGCATCGGGTAAGGACCGATGACAACTCAGTCATTGGTGCAACCCCAGCAAAGTTCGGGTGCCGACCGAAGTTAATTTCAACCTTCAGACTAGTCCCATGAGATGTCGGGAGACGATCTACGGTTGAAAGTCATATCATAATCCATCTTCACAAAGGACAGATGATGGAATCTGTTATACACATCCTCAAAGAATATCATTGAGGTAGTATCAAGACGGGAAAATCTGTGATAGCTCACCCCCTCAGAATCTACAAAGCTATTGCAGAGGACGTCATCCCCAACTGATCAAGACGGGAAAATCTGTGATAAATCATCTTCAACAAACTCATCAGAGTCAAATAAATTATTGTGAATGATGTCATCCATCACCGAGAATGACAAAACTGGCTCGCGATAACTTCCTAATACCATTAATGGCTATACCGAATAGCGTCATTCGCAACAAAGTGATAACGCACACAGCCAAAAGTAGCCACATTCTACTCCAAGACGCCTAGCTTTAAAATGGCTTTGGCACTCTTTATTTCTAGTGTCTATTAATCTTTATCCTGTCCATTCCACCACATTACATGGACATGATAAAGAGGGGCATCTGTAGACACTCGAAATTTTCCTTGCCCCAATACTAACCCGGTAGGATGGCAAAACCGTCAATCAATCCAAATCCGGCCACCGACGTCGGTCCTACAACCTAAATTTGATTCCCAATATCGATAATCAAGCTCCGACAGTCAATCAAACCATCAATTAAGTTTTGACAGTAAATCGGACCATCAATCAAGCTCCGACAGTCAATCGGACCATCAATCAAGTTTTGACAGTCAATCGAACCATCAATCAAGTTTTGACAGTCAATCGGACCATCAATCAAGATCCGACAGTCAATCAGACCATCAATCAAGTTTCGACAGTCAATCGGACCATTAATCAAGCTCTGACAGTTAATCGGACCATCAATCAAGTTTCAATAGTCAATCGGACCATCAATCAAGTTCCGACAGTCAATCAGACCATCAATCAAGTTCTGACAGTCAATCGGACTATCAATCAAGCTCCAACAGTCAATCGAACCATGAATCAAGTTTCGATAGTCAATTGGATCATCAAGCTCAACCCCGATCTCAACCCGAGAAATCAAAATCAACCCCGGGCTCAACCCGGGAAGTCAATTCAACCCCAGCAGTAACCTGGGAGGTACCAATCAACCCCGACCTCAATATCGGGCTGTAAAGTCAACCCTGGTCTCAATCCAAAAAGTCAAGGCACAACTGACATCAACCGAGGTCATGTCAAGCCATCTCCGGTCTCAATATGGGAAACACAGTTCATCCCCGGCAGCAACCCGGGAAGTCAAACTCAACCCCGGTCTCAACCCGGGAAGTGCAAGTCATCCCTGGTCTCAACCCGGGACGTCAGGTCAACTTCAGACATCAACCTGAAGCATCACAACAACTCCAAAGAAAAACCTGGAAAGACCACGTCAGCCTCAGAGACAACCCTAGGTCAAAAGACTCGACTGGGATCCAAGTCTTGGAATCAGCTCCAGAAAGTCAACCAGCGACCATGTCGACACTACAGGCAGCCCCGGGATAGGTACAACGGTTATTTCATCAACTCTCAACTGAATTGGTCAAAATCAAGCTAAATCGATGCTGCCAAAGTCAGAATGAACCCTAAAGACGATCCCGAGTGGCAACTACGCAAGACAGCTCAACGGACAAACTTCAGAGAATCGAAGACTTAGTTATGAACCCATCTTCCTGGACCCAAAAAAAAAATTCCCATGTCATTACGACACTCTCGGCAAGAGCTTTCTGGAAAGGTATCGCACGCCTCAAACAGACGCTCCGATCAAAAGTTAGAAAGTTTTCGACCGGACATCGCATTGTTTGGAGTGCACGTACTTCGAGACAACCAAGTATGGGCACGTGGACCCTACCTAGGGGAGCCACAGCTCTACATGCCACTGCTGCAAGTAGAGTGGAGGCTCCCTGGCCTATAAATAAACGTGCCCTCTCGTTCATTTAAAAAAAATTAGAAACGCAGCGAAGCCCTGCCAGTTTGATTTTTTGACTTTTACACCTCCTCCAAACTCAAATATTTTCACTCCAACACGTAGATATTCCCATATACTACCACATATTAGAAAACCACTTGTAGATTTGGACGTTTAAAGCCTACGATTCGGCAAAAAGCTCGTAGTGCAACCCATTGTAAGTATTTTTACGATCAGCAAGTCAATACTACTACTTTGCACTGTTTTACACTTGCACACAAAATTTCACTTTCTAAATATGCCCGGAACTTAGTTTCGTGGCCGTTTTTGTCAAAATTTAAAATATTTTTTGTACATAAACTACGTTTTCAACATTTCTACAACTCGAATTGACGATCCGTCAGCTCCAGCAGCTTCAATGCATTAGCACGCACATTCTGGCAACTTCGTCGGACTGGGTTATCTTCCCAGTCCGGGTTTGGCCCTCTTTTGTATATATTTAACTGCAAATATACTAACATTTCAATTCTGTCAAGCCCGAATGTCAAATCCGTGGTAGTTTATCGCTTTTACATATATTTACGCATATATAAGTGACTTTCACCATCACTGGTACTCATATCAGTTCTGGTTGACTACATTTCTATGAATATATATATATATATATATATATATACATATTTTCAGTCGGCCTGGACTATTTCGTGGCCATTTTACTGCTTTTGCACACTTCCCTATACTGGGTGCTCTCCCCAGTCACTGGGTGACTACTTTTCTGTCAATTTCAATTATAGTACGGGCACCGGCATAAAAACTCATCACCCTTTTTACTGCTTTCATATATATATATATATATATATATATATATATATATATATATATATATATATATATATATATATATATTTCATTTCTGTCACGGCCTGGATCATTTCATGGCTACTTATAATTTTTATAAATATATATATATATATATATATATATTTCAATTCAAGTCCGGACTTGCGAGTGAAAACCCATCGCCCTTTTATAGCTTATATATATATATATATATATATATATATATATATATAACTATATATATTATTTTATTAAATTTATTCAACTGCTGCATTTAACATTCATTTGTATATGAATTTGCACTGACATATCTGCGGGCGAACTAGATTTATCCAAATCTCGCCAATTCTAGCTTTCAATGGTTCAAATAGGTCCCGACAGAACCTGGAAGCTATAATGGCTGAGATTTCTTTAAATCTAGTTATTTTTATATTTTCAGCTTCAAAAGCAACCTCGCGTCCCTTAGATCGCTATCTAGTGGGAACGAGAAACTTCGACCGTGCGGACCGGGATTTACTGAATGAATCCCTGGTTCTGGCTATCTTGGGATATTTATCTGTTTTTATACAAACTTGAACTGTGCAGGTTTTCTATCCATTCATATGTGAGCCTAGGAATCGTGGGATTCATGATCAAACTGATTAGAATCTGTATCCCACGATGGACAAACTCCAGTTTACAGATGTACCCTGTCAGTTTTTCTGTAAAATGTATATACACAGACCTTAAAACGGTTATCCGGATATGTGAGACTAGGAATCGTGGGATTCATGATCAAACTGATCAGAATCTGTATCCCACGATGGACAATCTCCAGTTTACAGATGTACCCTATCAGTTTTTCTGTAAAATGTATATACACAGACCTTAAAACGGTTATTCGGATTTAAGGTCTTAACATAGTGAAAATATGAATTATCGTGTCAGCGTCCCTCCGATGGTTTTCACGCCCATGAGGAGACTGACACTTGTCTATTTCTGTGGTCGAGGATGCTTTGCAGCCCGATAAATCACCAATTGCATGCAGCCTTAAGGCTATAAAGATAAAATTGAGAGTAGCGATATGCTTCAATTCCTATGTCAGCGTAAGGGTTTGATAAAACCAGCTTTCAAAACATCACTGTCAATTCAATTCAAAAGCTTTTACAAAAATCAAATTAAATAATGCTTTTTGCAAATCAAATCAAAAATTAATTTTCAAATCAAATTAAACCGTTCGTATATAGGCTCAACGAAGCCTGTCAAAGCTTTTAATCATTCTAAAGGCCTAATTTTCAAACAGCATTCACTCACGCATTCCAAAAATATTAAAAAGATTGTGGTACCGTGTTTACATGGGAGTAGTGGGGTGCCTAACACCTTCCCCACACTTAACCAAGCCCCCGAACTCAAAACTCTGATTTCAAAGATCAAGTTTCGACAGTGTCCAGCAATTGGGCCTCTTTTCAAATCAAATTCGGTTGAGTTTGTACAATCATTTTCAAAACTACCAGCTGGCGACTCTGTTTAAATCAAATCAAATCGTCGACATATACACATGTTGGCCTCTTTCCTAAAAATCCTTCAAAACCTTTTTTGTAATAAAAAGAATAATGGTAGAGATAACTTAAGAAGATCGATTTGAGGAAAACCGGGTTATAAATCGACCCGCGATATTTCTTAATTTTTCCAACGTCGACAACGGTAATATACCGTGAAAAGTTAAGTTAGTCGAGAAAAGTTTTCTCAGAGGAAAATCGCTATTCATCCATTTCTGCTCTGGAATTATTATGAAAATTTCGAGGAACGAGTAATGATAGAATTTGAAGATGAGATAGAATATGTAATAATATTTCATTTATGGCTCACAAAGTTTTCGCGTGAGGACTTAAAACCCTAATGGTTAGAAAGATTAAAACCTAATAAGAATAATTGTTAAGTATAATAATAAATGATTATTATACAGAATGAATACGTGTATAATACGAGATATTATACGAGTATAATATGAAGAGGATACGTGAATTAATACGATGTATAATATAAATTTTACACGAAGTAAATAGGTTTAATTTGAATTAAATTTAATAATTAAACTCGTGGGTCGAACCGATGGGTCAACGGGTGGGTAAAATCCATGGGGCAACCCATGGGCACATGGGGAGACATGGGATGACATGTGATGCCATGTGATATCATGTGGTGGCCATGTGGAAGACATGGTGGGGATATTGACTTAGCTTGGTGATTAAGAAAGGAAGATGAGGTGGGAACAGTAAACTATTGAATGGTTGGATGATAATGGATGGTGGATGATGAGGGGGTGTTATGTAAGAGTGGAAACTTGGGGATTTGACCATAATGGACCATAACCTAAGTGGCCAACTTGTAAACTAGTGGAAAGTAATCCAAATGACCAACCTCACTCTTGGAATTCTATTAATAAGGGCATTAGCCTTCATTATTTGGTTAATCTAATTGGCAAACATATATTGAGAGAGAGAGAGAGAGAGAGAGAGAAAGAAAGGAGAAGCTAGCTTATGATTTGATAAGAAACCAATCAATCAAGGAGCCAAGAAGTTCATAAGACATATTATCAAGATCATCAAAGGTACTAAAATAAGAAAATCAATGATAATTCCTTGTCTTTCAATAATAGTTTTGATATAGAAGTGAATTGGTGGAGCATGTTCAATAAGAAGTTATAAGGTTGGCAAAGTAGTGAACTAAGAACACTAATAAGCCATGAGTAATGAAATCATAATGATTGGTTAAGAAGCTAATAAAGAACTTAGCAAATTATTGAGAGGTTGCATAATGAGCATATAAAACATTAAGACATAGATGTTTATATGGGTTAGAATCATTAAAGAACAACCAATGGATTGATTCCATTTGGTTTGAAGTAAAAATATTGAAGAACAAAGATTCGGCGGAAGTTACGCGATTAGACGTTAATCGTCGAAATCGTGATTTTCCCATAATAGAAGTCAAAAGTCGCCATGAGATTCAAAAATGATGGTTTTCGATTACATCACATGTAATTAGGTAATTAAGACTTGCGAGAACAAGAACGAACAAATTTGGACTTAGAACGAAGAATTGAGAGTCGAACGTTCACTAACGTTTAACGAACGCGTAAAAATGGACTAATCGGCTAAATTCTCGCCGACGGATTCAGAAATGAATTTTGACTTGATGAAATGATAGAACATAACATTTATGAACTATTGGCTTTGAAACGAGCCAATTCTAAGATATAACGATCGCGTTATGAGCTCAGGAATTTCAGATATTTTAAGGACTTAGAAAAAATTTCTAAGGAACAGGGCTAGCGCTGCAGCGCCGCCCATATAGTAGTCCCCAGCGCCGCAGCGCCAGGACGGGAAGGGAACCCTGCAGAGGGAGCGCTGTAGTGCCTCCTGGCAAGGAAAACTTGGCGCCGTAGCTCCGGGGCAGGGGAAATGTTACTGCGAGCCAGCGCCAGCTTCAAGCCTAAGTCTGGCGCTGCAGCACCCTTAAGTGAAAATTTTCCGACATGAATATTTCTAAACCTAGTATTTTACATGGTAATTATGGGGAAACTATATGATGAATATTCATGAAAAGAAATCACTTAAACAACATGTTTAAGATTTATTTTATGAGTTAAACGTTGTCAAAACGTATTTAAATTTAAAACTCAAAAATCGATAATGGGAATAATGAATCGTAATCGAGTTGTGAGTGGGCCTTAATGTTATATAACATGTAAAAGAGGTACGTAATGCATGACGGACATTAAATGAAGTTGAAACGCATGTAAATTATATACGAATTCCAAAAATGGGAATCCGGAGGAAATGTGTCCGAGTTAATGAACCAATTAGGGTTTTGTCAGTCATTGTACTTAAATGACGATCGACGAGTATCGATTTAGAACATATGCATATTAATAAGCCGTAATGAATGATAACTATCCTAAAATTGAGAATTATTAATTAAATAATTTTGATTAGGATATAAAACAGAAAGAAGTTGGTATAAATGAAAGGTAAGAAGAATTGGTGACATGCTTAAACTGAGTCAATGAACGTTATGAAAGGGTAAACAATGGTGCTAAGCTTATACAAAAGTATATTGCTTAGACATTCGCAAAGGTTATGATAAGTGTTCAGTAAACGAACACCAAAGCACTATAACGAGTAATAATAAACTTGAGGAGTAGTTCGAATCTAATGATATAGATATGAAAGTAGAAGAAGTGAAGATAGTATAAGCAATGTGTATTGAATTTATTATCTTTATGTGCCTAATTTGTATGTTATGATTAATGCAAGTATATAGGACATTGGAAGGGCGAATATCGTCAGGATTGTTAAAGAACGTTTGAGGCAAGTTTTCTAATCTTGTTCAAGATCTGCTTGAGATAAGTTTCTAACTCTTGTATTAACCTTACATTATACAAGTTTCCTATAAAGTATAACCTTGGTGTTATATGAATTCTCTTAAAACTTATCTACACTATAGGTAGGATAAGTCACTTATTTCATTGGATTATGTTCCTATGAAATCGTACGAGTTAATTGTATTGTAGTATATGCTATTCTTGCATGAATATGCATATTCCAGACTTTTGCAAATCTTAGTATTTGTACAAGTGTTCGAATCATGTATAACATTGAATATTTACCAAGGTGTCAACGCCATTTTATTCGGCTAGACAATTGCGAAAATGTTGTGTTGGTGGTTTACCAATCTCTCAGAATATTGTCATTGCTATCTTGAATCACTTACTTTGTGTAAGCATTCAAGGGAAAGCATGAGAACGAATAAACAGATGTTCTAAGTCGTTTATCGACAGGCACGACAAGTGTCAGAGTTAAACGTAAATACATTTAACGGAATAGTGTTGTACAACATAGGGTACTAGAGGTTGATCACCTAGGCGTACTTGTAACCAATATCGGACTTATAGCCTTAGTGCTATGTTGTCCTTCTTAGGAATGAAAATTATAGGTTATGGTCTGATGACCAAAACTTAAAGTTCTAATGATGTTCTATCATCTGAATTGTATAAAGAAAAGCCAAGTGTGGTGTTATTGTTCATAGTACTTCATAACTATTCGTTTAGTTATTGAAGTGAAATCATATCATTCGTAATGGTGCTATTGTTGAATTGTTAAACTTGCTGAGCACTTTAATGCTCATTCCTTGCTTAAACTATATGATTTCAGCTAGGGTTGTTGTAACGGAGCATCCAGTACAGGAGAAGACTAATGGAAGCTTTAGAAGAGTATGTAACAGAGCATTATTATTATATAATGTGTAATACTATAATGGTAGGAACATGTAAAGGGTTAAGAATCTGGGATTTGAAGAATTTGATATAATAGTATAAGTTTAGCTATGTATCAGTAAGCTTGTATTATTGATGGATTGTGGAATGTTGAAGTACTGTGTAGCACAATGTCTAGGGTTTGAAGGTACCCGAATTTGGGGGTGTAATAATTTTTATCTTCTTTCAATTCTTAAATTGGTAGAGAAGTGAAGATGGATCAAGCATAAATTGTAGGAAGTAATAAGATGGATGTTAGTGGACTTTAAACCATTAATAACCAAGAACAAGTAAAACTATAATGAAATGGTTAAGAAGTTAATGGAAAGTGAGTTAAAACCATAATGAAATGGTTAATGAACTTAATGAAGGAAACCATTAAAACTTAGATGTTTAATATGGTTAGAATTGAAGATGAATAACCAATGGATTGAGTTCATTTGGTTTGAAGTAAAAATCTCGAGAAACGAATATTCGGCGGAAGTTTACGCGATTAGACGTTAAGCGTCGAATCTTAAATTTCCCGGAATGAAAGTAAAAAGTCACCGTTTAATTCGGAAACTATAGTTTTCGATGGCGTAATGTGTAATTAGGTAAATAAGACTTTCGAGAATAAGAACGAACAAATTTGAAGTTAAAATGAAGAATTGAGAGTCGAACGTTCACGAACACGTAAAAAATAGACTAATCGACTAAATTCTCGTCGACGGATTCAGAAATGAATTTCGACTTGATGAAATGATAGAACATAGAATTTATGAGCTATTGGCTTTGGAACGATAGAATTTGGGCCGAACCAATTCCGAGTTATAACGATCGCGTTATGGGCTTGGGAATTTCAGAATTTGAAAAACTTATAGAAATTTTCAATGGAACAGGGATGGCACAGCAGCGCCACCTAAGCCTTTGTAGCTGGCATCGCAGCGCCAGCACAGTGTTTTCGAATTCTGCAGGGCAGCGCGGCAGTGCCGGGTTTAAGACTTAGGCCGGCGTTGCAGCGCCCTTAAGGGGGAAAAATTTTGACGCGCTTATTTTATAATTAATATTCATGAAGAGAAATCACTTAAACAACATGTTTAAGAATGATTTTCAGAATTAAACATTGAATAAACATATTTAAATTTTAAAACTCAAAACCCTAAAATGTGAACCGGGGATCGTAGTCGAGTTTAATGCTTGCCTTGAGGTTACATGATATGTAATAGAGGTGTGGCAAACGAGAATGTTAAGAAATGAAGGTAAAGCTTATGTAATTCCTATATAGAGTTCGATAACCGGAATCTGGTGGACATGCTTACGACCTAGCAAACTAATTAGGGTTTCGCTTGGCGTGTTGTCTAACGATGATCGACGAGAGTCGGTTGATGGCATATGAATGTTAATAACCTATAACGAAAGGTAATAAGAGAATGAAGAATGACGTATACCGTTGAGAAGCCGAGTTAACAATAATAACGTGAATAACGTTCCGAGTCGAATGGACCGGACATTGTAAGAAAGATACTACTAGAAAAATCAAGCATGTATGATAGATCATGGTGATAATTTTCAAAAGCAATCATAATAGACAATATTTTGTGATAGATTATTTGAGTCATCACAAAAAATAGTATATATATGATGGCTCTAGTGATGGTTAATTTTTCCATCGTGGATATATATATATGTGACGACTATTTCAATCACCAAATATTGTCCAAAAATTATTTTTGGTTTTTGAGATGGCATGCAACCATCACCTATATATTTCTCCTTAACATGATTGCATTTAAGCCATCACAAAGAAAAAAGTTTAAGAAAATATTTGGTGACGGACAAGACCATCATGAAAAGAAAACCACATGTTATGACGACATTTAAAACAATCTCAAAAAACGGTATTAGATGATTGACTTTTTTAACAATCACAAAATAATAATATAGATGACGGCTCCTAGTAATGGCTAATTTTGCCGTCACTATTTACTTTTTGTGACGATCAAGGCAATCACTAAAAAACAAGCACATATGACCAACAAATATATTAGGTGATGGAATTTAATAGAAATCACAAACTAGTAGTATATATGGCGGCTCTTACTGATGCCTAGTTGTGTCATCACTATAAAATATTTGTGACAAGCATTACAATCACTAAATTTTTCGCGTAATTTATTTTTTGTTTTTTAAAGAGAGGCGGGAACAATTGATAAAAATTTCAACGAACGCGAAAACATATTTGTTTTGCCATTTATCAAGGGAGGTCTTTTTCAATTTGTTTTTCTTGATTGCTTTTTGAACCATCACACAATGTTTTATCTAAAGGAAAATATTGAAGTTTAACACAATCACTTATAGTCTTCTTTGTCGGACTGAACAATTTTTATCCAATATTACTATGATCTACACCCACTACATTTAATATCATTATGAGTAATATTTTCTAATATAAGTAATATATCCTTTGTCCCCCAAAAAGTTTTCAAACATTAAAATAATTTATACACTAAAAAATGACATTAATTAATAAAAAAAATAATATGCCTACAAAAAATTAGATGTTAGTGGTACAATTTCAAATATAAAATGTGGTACGTGCAAATACTATATTAAACACTTAAAAGTTCATTTACGCTTGGGTGTACTAGTTTTTTTTAAAACAAATTCTTTTTTTTTTAATTTCATGTACTTGAGATGACTTAATCTGGTCCGAGTAAAACTGAAACTCGTTTTATACTCTTTCTAAATTTTCACAATGTATTTCTATATTAATATCCTTTCATTTCGTGGATTAAAGAAGGTTTTTTTCCCTTTAAATTCAAAAATTGAGTTCATTCTATGTTTTATAGTAGAAATTAAATTATATCATCATTAATAAAAAATCATGTTCTAATATCAATTATTTCTCCTAGTATATATATATATGTCCTTTGTACTAAATTATAGCAACAATACATAACATTTATATGATCTAATAATTCATATCCATATACTATATATGTAGAATTAAAAAAATCATATTTTTTAATAAAGTATAAGTATATGAATTATTTTATGCGAGTTTAACAAATGTATTGACCTTAAGCTAATCGGATTCAACAAAAGCATCAAATCCTAACTGAATTCAACTTAAAGTAATTTTACTCCTTCTCCGTATATACATCTAGCTACCTTGGAGTTATAGGATTCAATTTAATTAACAATATTTTGAAAATACTTTTTGGCTAGTCGATATTACAGTCAACTAAATCTTTTTACTAAAAATTATATATCAAATGTGGTACGATTTAGAGGACCCTTTTAAATAGAAGAAATTGTTATTATGTCAATGACGATGTGATTCAAAATACAAAGTTATTAGTTAGTAAATACAAAGTTATCTTATCCTCTCAGACACAAAATGAAAATGAATTTTGACACTAACACATTTGAAAAAATAGCAAATTAAATAAATATAGTAATTAAAAACTTAAAACAAATTCATACGAGGCTTGTCATTAAATAATCAATGAATTAAACCGTTAAAATTAAAATAATAAAAGAAAAGACACTTAATTTGAAGCTTAATCTAAAAAAATATTTTAAAATTTATTACTATTTTAATTTATTTTACTTTTTTGAATAAAAATTTTGTACTTAATTGCTAGTGGATGAATTAATTTATATTTCACAAATTTATTAAAAAATAATTAAATGTTACTCTTTTTGTAAAACAAAGAGTATATCAAAACAAAATTAAACCAAAATCTAAGGTAATTAAATTAAATTAAAAGAAAATTAAACAAAAAAAATCTAATCTAATTAATTAGTTGTGTATCCCACTCACACAACGTACGGTTAAAATTTAAACCTCCTCATCTTCTGCGTCGGCGACGAACTGAAACTCTCTCCCCATCTTCTCCATAAGCGGAAACTGAAACCCTCTTCCCATCTTCTACCAAAGTTGTGATCCTAGTTAAGGTTTGTGATTTTGAAGGTAAGTCATCTCTTCCTTGGGTGTTTATTATCTCCATCTTTCCTTTCTCTGTTTTAATTTTGCCCCAATTCTTATTTTAGAATTGTGATTATGCTTTCTCTGTTCGAATTTGTCCCCAATTCTTGTGTAGCCTGTAAGCAAATCTAATATAAAACTAATTAGGAAAAGATTTAAATGGGAATTCTTCTTTTGTTGGAGCGGAAGGGTACACATTACTTCATTAATTTGACCTTTATTTTGTATCTTGTTCAAATTGGCCATACACCCACCCACTGCTATACTCACACACACATTATCACACACATACACACACAGAGTATACACACACCCAATGTCAATTAATTGTGTATGTGTTCGTATGCATATATGGTGAGTCTTTTAGATCCAAATTCTAACATAACTCAGTTTGTCCTGTATTGATTTGATATTTTGTATGCGTGTTTGTATTAATCTTTTAAGGGTTTATGAGTTTCAATATGCATCACAAATTGTCTAATGAGAGTTCGTTGTGAGAGTTCAAAACTCGATTACTATTATTAGCAATTAGCCTACCGTTTGATATATTTTGTTTGAAGTTTTGAGCATGTTCAAAAAATGTCAGTTCATCAAGATTCATGTTAATGTCCATACTTGACCAGCCATTTTAGCTCTTCTATTTCTCTGTGCACATGCTGCATTGCTGTTATCATTTGTCAAATATCAAAATCTATGACTTATAGATATGATGTCAGAGTCTGTACATGTGCTTCTATCACCGTTATCCAAACTAACAATACACCAACTTATAAATAATCCACTATTTCTATTTGATCTAAATTTGTACTTTTTTACATTTTCAATCATGAGTTCTATAGTTTCTGCCACAGGTTTTTTTTACTCAAGTACTTGCATGAAAATTGAAATATTATTCCAAATTTTTGTGATCAGTGTGTCAGAGTGAGTATTATGTGTTAGCCACTGAACTTGGAACTAACTTTGCCAAAAAAATGAAATGGAATCTTATTAAAACTTGATGGAATAAGTTTTATTTTTTTTGAATTGAATCTTGGTAGATTCAGCATAGTCGTTTCTTCTCCTTCTTTGGGCTAACATTTTCCCTATAGTTACATAATGCCTTTGCCAAAGTTAATAAATGCAGAGTGCCCTTTTGTTTCATGTGGAATCTAAATGTAAATTACACAATGCAACCACCAATATAAAGTGATAAAAAGGTTGAAATGGTGGTGGAAAAGAAGTAGATGAAAGAGGTGAAGGTAAAGGTTAAAGTGTAGCCTTATCATAATAAGGTCTACAAAAGCAAAAGAATTAATAAAACAACCACCAACATTTTTACTCGATCAAGGATTTTTTTGAGTGTAGCTCATCACTAGTAGTATAGTTTGCTATTTACACTTGAGAATCGTACAACATATTTTTTCTACAGAGAGAATAAAGGCAAATTTTATTGTGGTAAAATTTGGTTGTGCAGTTCCTTGTTAGAGTTCAAATTGGCAAAATTTATTAATCTATAAGGGTTTATGAGTTTCAATATGCATCATAAATTGTCTAATGAGAGTTCAAAATTTGGTTGTGCAGTTACTTGTGAAAAATTGCTACATTGAATGGGAAAATTTGGTGCTTTTGGTATCATGTCACAATAACTTTATATTTACACTTTTATGTGAATGTTTTTTTTGTTAAATGTTATAAATGTCAACTGGTGTTGCTTTGAGATTGCTGCAGTTTGTTCTTCATGTTACCTGGTCATATGGGGTAAATATGGAATTACCTTGGAATAATTAGCATTATAGTGGTGTGAGAAGCCTGCCAAACTTGTTGGCCCAGGTTTGAAGGTAATGTTTCTTGTTATTGAGTTTACTTGAGTCAAAATTCAATAAATGACATTGAAAATTTTCTTAGTTTTTGCTGTCGCCATTCTTGAAAAGTTTTGAGTTCCATTAACAGCTCAAGGGGAAAAAGTGATTTTTTTTTCATCTTTTGTAGTGAAAGAACATTTACGTTACCTTTGAGTATAGTGTACTTGGTATGCAAGGCCAACAATCATAGCAACCTGACCTGCAAACATGAGGTCACCTCTTATAAATGGAACAATAAAGAGTGGCCATCAGGTAACACATCACATTAAATCATATAAGAAATGTGCCTAAATTTATAAATCCACAAAAAAGATTTATGCTTAAAACGTTGAGAAGAATTAAAACAAACAGAAACAAACTATACTCATAATTTGTACAACCAGAAATACAAGGAATACATCTCTAGCCACAAAGATTCAAAATTTTATTTTTAAGCTTATGATGATATCTCATGATTAATTTGATAGGTCTTCTTCGGTGTGGGAAAAGTTGAAGGCTTCGATGGACAAACTACCTTAGGCCAGACATCAAACGCGGTCCCTTCACTCCTTAAGATGAGAATCTTGTCTTTCAACTGCATGGAATGCTTGGCAATAGGTACACCTGAGCTTATTATTTATTATCGACATTGAGCCTCTATTTTATATCTCACGAATCTTTTTAGACAGTATAAAATTACCCCAATTACAAATATTTATGGAGAATGTGATATTGTATTTAGTCTGAATATGTCTCCCAACATATGTTAAGATATAGTTGAGTTCTACTGTGTTGGTAATTATGCATTCTTTAATATAGTACACCAAAAGTCAAAATGTTAGATGCATGAATTAAATATTTCTATTCTTTTCTACTACCTAAGGTAATACTTATAACAAGAGTGGAACATTTTTCTATAAATTGCTTGAAGCTTTGAACATTGTGCTTGTTTATTACTCATCAAGTTTTACATTGAATGGTAAGCATCAAAGATTTGTTAAACGTAAAGGCTAGTCTAGACTACTTGAAAATCAAGTATGACATCAATAAGTTCATACATTGGATAATATATCAAGATGTAAACCTTGCATATGCAAACAATTTTTTAAATAATATATGGTGCATTTTTATGATTTGTAAAAGTATTTAATGTACATATTTAACTCTTGTACATGTTTTAGATTGTAGAATGAATATCGTGCCAAGGTTGCCGGGCTTGCAGAGGATGGTACATCGAAGACAGGCGACTTGGCCATTTGGAGTGTGATAAGTGGCAGACTAAAAAAATAGGGTACTTGATTTTCTCGGATATCGTGCACGAGACTCGCTTGGTCCTCCTAATCTCAATATGCGAAACACTAGCACATGAGATCCTCCTATAGACCAGGAGGATTTGTTTGCCTCATCAAATGCATCAACTGATTTCCCAATAAATAGCTCAGCCACACCTGTTGAAAATGACGACACAGATGATTGACGACTATGTGGAGGATTCCATGGAGAATTTGGGGTGATTTAGATTTCCTTTAATTATGAGTTTATTAGCTTAGGAGTTCTTTGATAGATGTTGGTTAATTAATTGTTTGTTGAACTATGACTTGCAGCTACTTGTTTATATAAGTAGTTGATTATGAATTAATTATTATTTAATTAATGGATCAAGTTTTTTCATTTTAATAATTTTATATTATTTTACGTTCATATTTATTGTAATTTATTTAATTTAGAGATTTGAAATATGAAATTGATAATTTTAAATATATTTTAATAAATGAATTTTGTGACGGCTTTACCATCACCAAAAAATATAAATAGGTTACAAAATTTGGGACAATTGTGATTACTATACCCATCACAAGAGACTTGTCTATGATTGCTTTAGCCATCACAAATGTCTCAACATTTGGTGATTGTTTTGGCAATCACAAAAACCTTCCCAATTCGGGGATGGTTTGGCCATCACAAAAGAATGTGATTGCTTTTGCCGCCCTCACAAAACACTCGTGGGTTTTTGTGATGATCAAAACAATCGCAAAAAATCTATGTGGTAATGTGACAGGTTTAGCGATCACAAAAGGATTGAATGTTTTGGTGATTGCCAAAACTATCACGTAAACCTTTTTATGATGGGCGTATACAAGACGGCCATCGTGATGCTTAAAGCCATCACGTAAACCTTTCGTGATGATTTTTTTTAGTTTTTGTGATGGATGCTGGCCATCACAAATGACCATTTTTTTAGTAGTAAACATTATAGTTATAATGGTTCAGATAAGTTAAGTCTAAAATGGTAATGCAGTCATAGTCTATAATGGTCTAGACATAGTATCTGAGCTAAACGATTCCGTCAGAGAGCGACGGTATATATGAACTAGCAACCGATCTAACTCGCTGTGAAAGACAGTGTAGACGAGACGAAAAACTAGTTTGTTAGTTGTTTGTGGGAAACCACTTAGTGTACTATATTTGACTACTGTTAGAGACTCGATGTGTGCTAAGTGAAAAGTTAATGAAAGAATAGAAGAATGGAAGTAAAGTTGGTCGCGTAAACTTAGATTACAAGAACGCGAACCATAAGAAGTAAAGTGAAGTTAAGCTAATGTGTAAGTCAAGTATATGACTAATGGATATGTGTTATTCCTTATGTGTTATATAGGAATTGTGATGAACGATAAGGCTTAAGCAGTACGCAGCGCTAAGGCAAGTTTCCCAACTCCATTCATTTTCATATGAATGCAAGTTTCCTAATCTTGCTCAAATTCTAATTGATGCAAGTTTCCTGACTTCATTCATATTTTGTTATGAATGTTAGTTTCTTAACTTCCTCAGATGTTGAACATGAGAAAGTATTTCGTATGTGCAAATGTGCGATATTTGTACAAAGTGATAGTATGTATGAGGTCTTGTGCCACGATGTTAATACTTCGGTGTTTCTATGAACTGAAATGTTCAATGTGAAAGAGTGCAGTTTATTTATGAACTGTTCTTGTTAAGTCTGTGCTATTGATTCTAGCTAGACATAATATGTATGAAAAAGGTAGAAGGATGGAAGTATGACAAAGTATATGTGAAGTATGTTTTAAAATGATAGGAATCAGAACGTATTCCTATTATTAGAGCTGCTTTATAACCATTATTCGGTTATTGAAGTCTTAAAAGAATTTCAATTCTTGAGTTGTTAATATTCAACTGCTATAACTTGCCGAGCAATTTCAGCGAACGACGGTAGTATGTATTAAAGGACATGATGAAGATCAAGATGATCGATGTCCTGCTATGATGAGATTTTATGGTTGCGAATACCAGTAGCGTCACAAGATGAAGTACTGTTCATGTTATGAACAAGCGTGAAGATCAAGCCAAGACTTGTAGAATAGTTAGTTAAAAGTATTCTGTAGATATGGTGACTAGTTAAGTCACAATTGTAATGTGATAAGAATAATGTAATTATCATTATTTTTAATGAATGAAAATTTCAAGGTAATATAACCTGGGAATAGAATGATATATCATTAATCTTCAGGATTTAATGATGTATGTGTGGAGTGAGAAGTACTCGTAACGTACGAAATTCGGGTGTTAAGATAGACCGAATTTCGGGGCGTCACCAGTTGGTATTAAAGCTAATAGGTTATAAATTTTAGGTATGATTACCTAAGGCTATAATCGGAGAGAGAAGGATAAGAAAATTGTTGAGTTAAACCATTAAGGAGAAAGATCACTACGTGATCTCGTTAAATCGTAATAATCGATTTTTCTGTTAAACGATAAAGGAGTTATAGCTGATTGCTATAAGGTACATGTACTATGAATAGTATGGGAAGAGGAACTCAAATCGAGTGATAGAGGATAAGGTACGAATTAAAGAAAATTCGTAGTAAGTCAAGAGAGAGTTAGAAGGGTGGTAAATTTCAATTGAGAACTCATGTGATAGTTGAGTTGTGTGAACTTTTGTTATGGGCAAAGGTTTGTGCTTTGGTGTAACAACCACTCAGTCTATTACAGTGATAATCATTGAAATAGTGATGTCGCGCTATTAATATGTATATGACGAGAAGGTGAATCTTTTCTCATGTGTATATTGGATAGTAGATTATATTAAGTTAGGTGCGAGTTCTTGAAACTCATACTTATGAAAAGTTTGTGACTCATAGTTGTATGCTATGTTTCTGAGCCCTGAGCATATGGACAGTCCTTAATTTGTTCTTGGATTACATACTGTGAAGATAAGTTCTTAAACACATATGGTTGTGGAAAGTTCCTGAACACATAAAGTGTGGTAAGTTGATGAACTATACTATGGTAAAGGAATAGCTAGACTGAAAATGAGTTATTCTCAGTATTAGTATTTTCAAATATCAAGTTTCGACAGTGTCCAGCAATTGGGACTCTTTCAAACAAAACTCGGTTGAGTTGGTACAACCATTTTAAATCTACCAACTGGCGACTCTGTAAAATGTTCAATCGTCGACATGATATATGTTGGTCTTTTTCTAAAAAACCCTTCAAAACCTTTTTTGCAATAAAAAGAGTAAGGGTAGAGGTAACTTAGGAAGAGAGAAAGATCCGGGTTGTGACCCGACCCGCGAATTTTTTCCCGACGTCGACAATAGCTTCCTTGAAGAACATATTGGGAATACTTTAAATTTATAGGTTACAGTTCATCTTATATTTGCTTCTATATATATATATATATTACATATCCCTTTATTACAGTCAGAAAGTTAGAATTTACTTATTATTCCTTAACTTATACCAACGTTTTGAACTTACACACTACGCAGAGATGTATATTCATATATATACATTCATAAGATATTATCATATCTTCCTTATTATTCACACTATTACCAAATTTCTATTACTCAAACTTCATCTTATATATTTCTACTTCTTTAACCTGCCTTTTCATTATAGCAATACCTTCTGCCTTTCCTACATACACCTGTATGCATCTTCCCACAGTTCTTTTATCTTCTTTTGTTTACTTTTTGAGCCTCCTAGATCACTGTTATTCCATATTTTCGTTCCCCTCATTACTTTGAGTTTTACATTGTATCTCAAATCTCATCTCCTCAACCCGCTTCCTAAACACGTCATGCTCTTCTGCTTCTTCTTTTTCTATTATTCCCCCCCCCCCTTTCTAGCTTTATATAAGCCCAATTAGGATATGAGTCTCCCTCTTCACTTAGATCCAACTCCGGTACTTTTCATGAGCACTCTCTAAATCTACCATAGGTTTGTCTTCTACAGCCTCAAACACTATTCTATAAGCTACTTCAGTTGGCACTTCTCATAGCCTACCCTATGGATCGTTCTCTATTGGCCCAACTGATTCTGGTTCAGATACCAGCTCAAACGGAACGACATGTTCCTCACTCACTTATGCGAATATCCTTAAATTCTTTATCTCTTGTCAATTATATTAACTTGATTAGCACCTAATATACATTGTATACACATAACAAACAATAGTTTTCTTTATGTTAGTTTTTATCTTATTTTATGATGAATTTTCTCAATTAATCTCCTATAAACTCTTTTTGAGTTTATGTTTTCACTAACTTTTCTACTACTCTTACTCCTTTAAGGTTATAGCCTATGGTGTCCTCACCTAAAGTTTCTAACCTATAGCTTTGATACCAAATTGTGACGCCCCCAAATTCTCTACACTCCCTGTAGCAGATTTGGTGCTCATGTAAATATTAAGATAATAATTCCTATAAATCCAAGATTCACAGTATTCCAGAACGAACAGTAGTTCTCGTCAGAACATTTACTGTGTTGGGATACCCTCACTTAGATGAATAGGTTTATAATCTCACGTATATTTCTTTCATATCAATAATTCCTATCTATCTGACATTCGCAGTATTAATGCTAGGATCGTTCTTGGAACTGAGGGGCGCGACCTCAGTGATAGTAGTGTGCATACAAGCCAATCATGTATGATGATAAAGCACATACTTTGTAAATAATTTTATTTATTTATTAATAAAATATTAATTTAAGGCATTTAAATATCTACATGGTACTGTTTTTATAATATGTAAATAATCCATAGTTTTAAGCAATGTTTTTAGAATCATGATAAGATCATACTAATGAGATCTAAATTCTTAGAAAGCTTAAAAACTAAAATAGTTCTCAATCGTGGGATTTCTAAAATGGGGATTAGTAAATTCGGATAGATTGGTACATATGTTGCTTGCTCATTGGATGAGGATGACTGATCTCATGGTCATTTATGTGGAGACACTAAAACAAGTATGTAGGTGCTTATTGGAGAATAAGTTCACTGAACGTGACTCGCTATGGAATACTTAATGGAGTTTTACTCGCCTGTCAATAGGAATTCCTAATGTGATAGTAGTACAAGTGATCCTTGAACTTGAGATCATCATAGTATCTTGTATGTAACAAATTATAGTTTGACTTATTCCTTAAGGCCTTTTAAGGCATATATAGGGTATGCTTGGGTATAATGAGTTACATATGGAGATAATAAATGATCAATAAAGAATCTACCACCTCTAGTAAAAGATGAGATATGTCCTATGTGATTCGTTAAATGACAACCCAGGAATCCTTGGCCAAAGTAGAATGAAATTAGAAAGAGGTTTCTAATTTGCATTATTTGGAGTTGTGCATTTTTAAATCGAAATACATATGATTAAATAAATTAAGACTTGACAGTAAATCCATGTCTTATATTTAATTGGGACATTGTATGGTGGAAGGATTGAATTGTACGGTAACTATTAACTCACATGTTCTTTTATGATTAATGTTGAAATCTATATTATCTGAAAAGTCGTTGATCGCTAGGGAGGTTTATCCCTATTGTAGAATAAATATTATTTATTTAAATAGATTATTAGTTTAATTTATTTATTTAAATAAGATTAGAATTGTTCTAATTGATTTATTCACAACCGGTTTAATATGGAGAAACTAAAGGGTCACACCATAAAAGGAAGAAGAATTATTTAAGAAGAAAATGGCATGATAGTAATAATGCATTAAGTGTAATTAATTTAATCTATGGTGATAGAATAAATTAAATAGCTTAATGTTTATTATTTAATATTTTAGAAATATTAAATATAAATTAATAAGAGGAGTCTTATTAGTATTATTAGTATTATTATTATTATTTTAATTCTAAAGGAGTTTAGGATATAAATTAATTAAAAGTGTTTAATTAATTAATTAAATAAAACCCTATTCTAATTGGATTAGGAGGGTTAACCTAATATCTATATAAGAGAGTCTTATATCAGAAATAAGGTACGTGAATTTTTTCAAAGGTTGGGAGTACACATATTCTATAGAGATAGAAACAAGGGTTAAGCTAATAACCCATCTTCCTGAGTTCTTCATCTTCCTTGGTGGATCACCGTTAGAGGCCAAACATTTGGGTGGCTGACATTGATCAAGGGAAAGAGCCACTACAGAGGAATCAAAGGAGTAGAACTTGTACTTGAGGAAGCTTGGATCTTCAAAGGTATAATTCCATCATCTCCTTCTATATATTGACTGATAATTGATGCACAAGAAAGATCATGGTTAAGGGTTTGTAAGAAAATTTTAAAAATTGATTTTTCATCCCTTTCGCTGCGTTTATGTAATTTGATTGCATGCTTATGTTTCTAGCAAACCCAACAGTGGTATCAGAGCCAATCTTGTGCTAATTATCAGTTTATGTGATTCCATACATGTATGATATGCGATTGGATCGAGTTCTTAGGCAACAAAAATTTTTCTGATTCTGCAAAGCTGCGCCGGTGCAAGGCCTTCTTGCTGCGCAGCTACACCGATGTCTTGTCCTAGTTTTCATGCTGCGCAGCTGCGCCGGTTCCCTTTATATTTCTGGCGCAGCTGTGCCACTGGACAGGAACTAAATTTTATTTTTTTTTGTTTTGAATGGTTTATTTAATTAATAAAGGTTTAAAATAAAGATGTTTATTTTATATGAAATAAGATTTCAGAATTGCTAAAATTAAAGAGTTTAATTTGGAATTATTTTTGAATGAAATAAAGGAGTTTATTTTTCCAAAAACAAAGTTTAGCAAATTTTTGCCCATTAACTGATATTAATACATATATGGAATGAATTTACTTTCATGAGATGAATAAGTATTATTGATGTAATACCCGAGAATTTCCATATATTATTAAATAAATATATTAATGGAAATGAGAATTTATTTGAATATAAATGATTTTGTGTTATGAGATGAATTAATTCAATTATATATAATTGAATAATTATAATAATTGAGAAATTGGTGGAGTTTGTGATAAACTCGTTGATTGCCTTGTGTGGCACAGTGACGTAATATAAGAATGATTATATTAATTTAAGCAAACAATTAATCTATATTAATTGTTAATCGAAGAATATTAATTAACTGTTATAAAATACTAATGAGGATTGATTAATAATATGTGATTATTATTGCAAGAAACATAATAATAATGAGCAACGTGTTTATAAATATAATAAGATTATATTAATTGATATGTGCAAATGTGCAATATTTGAATATATAAAGTATATGGAATACAACTATATTATATAGTGTAGAGAGACACTTAAGTGTGACCATGCATGTATATACATAAACTATGTTATATAATGCAATGCGAATATATTACACATAGAAACCATATATTACATGAAGCATAATGTGATTATGTTAAAACTATATGTTATGAATGCATGATAATACTGATGTGACAATAAATATGTGAGAATACACTGTATAATATATCATGAACATATTGTAAACTATTAATTTTAATAAAGTGAGACATCATGAATATATGGTGAACAATTTAATAATACATGAGATAATGTAATGTGATAACATCCGATTAAATTATACCAGTATGATAAAAATGTACATGAATTATATGTGCACAATTCACACTTATTACATTATGTGAATCCATGTTAGTATCATTAGAATTACATTGTAACTATAATTGTGGCCTAATTATATAGTATATATACATGTAACATATTTTGGCATAAGTGTTGTGTATATATACAAATTATAGAATGCTGATATATGGCCTTGTCCCAATATAATAGTCACTCTCCTTCTCCTTCACGTGTATGGCAAAAAGGCTAAGGCCTATTCTCCCATTCTTCTCCCAAGCTTAGCTAGCAATAATTATATGAGGAGTGGTTTTAATGATGGATTCTAACAACTAAATACCTACCATTCTATAACCTTCATGCAATTTGCAATCCGTTAGTTTGATTTGGGAGTTAGAAACTTGGATTGTGTATTCATTCTTCTATATAAAGAACTCCCTGCACCTTCATTTCATTGCTGAAATATTTCTAAGAGAAGAGAGTATACTGTGATTGTCTATTTAGTTCAGAAGGAATTTTTATAGTAGCATCAGCAAGCTTACTCCATAACAGAGGTATAAATCCTCTTCATGTCTTCATTTTCATTTTCTGTCAACAGAACTCCATTGTTGTTCTCTGAGTTTTGTTGAAATTCTTGATTATGCCAAATTGGTTCATGATTGATTTGTAGAACCCTTATATTGTTGTTATATGAACATACCCACATGATGGAACCACTGAATAGTCTTTCATTTCCATTGTTCCTCTTCAATTTCTGTAAATACATGAAATTCGTAAATTAGTTAGAGTTCATGAAATTGGGAATTGATAATTGCTATTGACTGTTATATAAGCATACATGTATGTGTTAGTAGGTTAAACAAGTCTGGGTATGTTGAAATTCGATGAGATGGGAGGTTTTGGGTCGGTTTTCGCTGCAGTCTGAACCAGAAAACTGCCTCGACGCCGCAGCGCCGCAGCCCGCGCCGCAGCACCACACGCGCCGCAGCCCGCGCCGCAGCCCGCGCCGCAGCGCCGCACGCAGCGCCACTCGCGCCGCAGCGCCAGTATTGCCGCGCCGCAGCGCCAGCCTCTGTGTTCAGTTTTCTGCATTCTGCAGCAAAACTGTTATGTACCAATTGTTTGATTTTTGTTTAAACAAGCATGGGAGCTTGATTAATACATATATATAAACCTAATGAGGCAATGTAAGCATGTTTTAGTATATTAGCATGCATGGTTAACCAAACGACACATAGTTTGAAAACGAATTTAAAGTTTCATAAACGACGTTAACATATATGAAGCATGTATACATTCTGACTTTTCGAGCATGTTTATAGGGCCTTGGAATACATGAAAAGCATGTTAACTTACATATGTAGGTGTCATAAGGAAGCATGAACATGATAGACCTTATTAATGAACTATACTAACAAAGTATAAGCTTTGAACGTGAACGTTGGTATGTTATGACGAGAATTAGAATTTGACATTTATGGACACATGTGATAGTATTCTTAGACTCATTCATGTGTCATGCATGTATATATACCATGATTAGTTGCCGTGATTAAAGTTTAGCATGAACAAAATATGTTTTCAAGATAATAACAATGCTAGCTACATATATGCAATACGAGTACTCATGAGCATGACTAATACAAGTTATATGAATATCTTATGTGTTTAAAAGCAATCATGTTAGACCATATGAGTTCGTGTCCTTGAATGGCTTTAAGTATTAACTTAAGAACCTATACCATGTACGATTGGATTTGGAAAAGTTATACAAGCATGAAAGTATCCTTTAAATATGAATACATGCTACGCGATATTATATGATGTTACTTGAACCCGATTTTGACGGTTAACTTAAGGAGATGCCGTAACTTGCTAAAATGAAATGTATTTAGTATTGATTGTGGTCTTATGTGATATTAATAATATGCAAGCATGTTTGCTAATTGTTGAGATCTTATATAATATGAGAATGCGTTTAAACTCTAAAGAAGGAACGTTAAGGATATAAATTATATTCTATATAACTGTGTAGCTAGGTAAAACTTAGCTTATGTGTTGATCGTATATTCAAAGAGAAAATGTGAAGTTAAATTATATGACTAATGAATATCATATATATACGTAACTGTATTACAATAGGAATTCGAAAGTGTTGATTGCTTTTCGTGGATAAACTACGCTAAAGGCAAGTTCTCTTACTTACACTCTTTTAAAGTGCAAGTATCCTAACCGACGCATTTACCTTATGCAAGGAAATCTATGATTGTGAAAGTTTCCTAACTTATACTCTTTTACTATGCAAGTATCCTATCTTGTGTATTGCGAACTAGTTTCCTATTTAATCGGTTGAATCGAATTAGCATACTTGAACTCTTATTTCATTAAAGCTATTATTTATGTTGAACTTAGTATTGTTCTTGAATATTGTGAAAGTGTCTATGCCATTTGATTCGGCTGGACTTATGTTATTGAAAAGCAACCCAAACTAATTGATTGGTGCGGGATCTTATATTTGACTGAGAAGAACAACCTTCTTTGAAGGGAATATATAATTGTCGGAGAACCGACGTGCACACTTGAGTATGGTTGATTGTTATGCATAACAAGGGTACTTTAGGCTGATCACCTGTTGTACCTGTTTTTGTTGGATTTTCAGTTTATTACTGTCAATTCTAGTAGAAGTTCATAGTCCGTAGTGACTACTCAGTATTCAATTATTTGAAATCTTGAATTGACTTATTATTGAATCATATTGATATTATCCTGTCCTTAGCGACTGATATTGAGAACTGTTGATATTCTTGTTATTCTTGAACTATCAAATCTTGTTATACCCTTTCGAGAATTGAGAATCTTATTACTCACCCTTATTGTATATTACTTGCTGGGCAATTTGTGCTCATTCTTGCTTTCCCTAAAACATTTCAGTTAAGGCAGAGCATGGTGAACCTTCGGGCGTTGATAAGGGCAAGGGCAAAGCTACCAACTAGTTTATGTCTGTTATGTTTTAAATATATTAATATTGTATGATGATGATGTAGTAAGACTGGATTTGATTATGTTTAAGCTTAAGTTAGATTATGTAATAAGTCGTTAACTGATATTATTATGTAATCTATTAAGTACTGTAGGTTGCGAGACTTGGGGGAATAATTATAATAAATCGTTGTAAATTATTCTAGAATAGATTTTCCGCTGTGATCGTATGATATTTAATTATTATTATTGTGATGTATTACCATGAGCACGTGATGAACCGAATTCGAGAGACCAAGTGGCGGTCCTGGAATTTGGGGGCGTCACAATTGATACGTATGATGATATGTATGTTAATAAAAGGGATTGATTATGAACTATGACCAATGTGATCGGATTTTATTTTGGATGAATGCTTGAATGTATGGGTTTTATAAAATGGGGTCTACGTACCTCGTCTTCTCTGGTTTTATTCTCGGTGTAAATTCTATCTCCGTCCTATGTACTTCCCCTTGACTGCTGATCAAGGTTTCTATTTAATTATAAATAGTTTATGTAAAATAAATAGTTTATGTAATAGAGATAGTTAGAATTATCTTGAAGAAACTGGAGACCAAGAAGCAAAGAGCGCGTGAAGACCCGTTTGTATGGAGCCCGGGTTTAAATGTAATAGTTACATTTAAAATTTAAATTCTTGCACTCCTAGGTTTGACCTTTTGGTTCACTTGGTGGCTCTAGTGAACCAAACTAGAATAAAAGTCCATAATCAATCCGGGTAGAATATAGTATTCTATATTGCATGCTAAATATTATATATATTATATTTTATGCAAACATGCTTCGCATGTTTAATAAAATGACGCGTATTTTATATATAAATATATATATATATATATATATATATATATATATATATATATATATATATATGTGTGTGTGTGTGTGTGTGCATGCGCGCTAAACAAGATGAAACAAATAACAACAAACCCCTTAAAGAAATAATATTAAGTCTGAAGCGTTCAAATGATATTTGGAATATCGAACGTCGCCTTCTAGCATGATTAATTAATAAAGTATTAAATATTTAATATGAGTTTGTTGTGCTATCCACAAGGCGAGTATTGAGTATTTAAGATGTTAATTAATCACATTTGATGCTTATCAAGAAAATTGAACGATCTAGTCTTGTTGTGCTATCCACAAGGATTAACATTTTTCTTTTTTGAATTTATGAAAGTGCTAGGCTGGACTTAACTTAAATCATTTTAGTTCGGATGTGCACACACATGACCATTATAATTTAAGAGGCAAAATAAAAGGAGTTACATGGTGATGTAATTGACAAGAGTTGTCTACCTATTTATTTGTATATCACTTGTTGTGCTATCCACAAGGTTATATACATTTGAAAATGGGATCCTTAATCTCACTAGCAAATCTTTAATTTGATGTTGCCGAACTATATAAGTGAGGGTAATATAGTTTGATGAAAATAGTGGGAGATACCAATTTAAAATAAAGACCTAAATTTATTTTGGTATGCAAACTTAATAAAATGAATGTTTGCTAAAAATGTTGTCTTTTCACATGCAGAATTTTAAAAATGTCAAAATCACTAATCTCACTACGAATCATACTTGATGCAAATAAGCTTACCGGCCCGAATTATGAGGACTGGCTAAGAAATCTGAGAATTGTTCTCACTGCTGAAAAGATTTCTTATGTCCTAAATTCAACTATCCCTGAATCTATTTCGGAAACAGCCTCTGAGGAAGAGATTGCCACTTTCAATAAGTGGTAAGATGATGCATCTGTAACTCAATGCATCATGCTCGCATCCATGAATAACGAGCTTCAACGTCAGCACGTAAATATGGATGCTCCTGCTATGCTACTTCACCTCAAGGAGTTGTATGATGAACAGAGTAGGACTGCTAGATATGAGATATCTAAGGAGCTCTTTCGATCTTGGATGACCGAGGGCACTGCAGTCGAGACTCATGTTCTGAAGGTAATCAATTTGATTGAACGCCTTGGACAGCTTGGGTTCGTCATGGATGGGGAATTGAGTTAAGACTTGGTCTTGCAGTCACTCCCTGAGACCTTCTCACAGTTTGTGGTTAATTTTCACATGAATAAGCTAGATGTCAGCTTACCTGAGCTGCTTAACATGCTGAAAACTGCAGAAGGTCACTTCTCATCCAAGAAGAACCATGTCTTGATGGTGTATTCTTCCAATAAAAGGAAGAGGCCCAAGGTGTCTTCTGAAAAGAAGAAATCCAAGAAGGCTAAGGGAAAGGAGAAAGAAAAGGAATAAAAGAAACCTGAACCAGCTAAAGGAATGTGCTTTCATTGCAACGAGCCGGGACATTGGAAGAGGAACTGCAAGAAGTTTCTAGCAGAGAAGAAGCTTGGAGAAGCTTCGACTTCCAATCAAAGTTTGTTTACGATTGAAATTAATTTTTCTGAAAGTCATAATTCTACTTGGGTATTGGATACCGGCTGTGGGTCTCACATATGTAACACTGTGCAGGGACTGGTCAGAAGTAGAAAGCTGAACAATGAAGAGGTAATCCTACGAGTGGGGAATGGAGCGAAGGTTGCTGCATTAGCTGTAGAAACTTATTGTTTAGCAATGCCTTCGGGCTAGTCCATTTATCTTAATAACTGTTATTATGTTTCGAATATTATTAAAAACATTATTTCAATTTCTGTATTGGATATGGAAGGTTTTGACGTTATTATAAAGAATAATGGTTGTTCCATTTATAAAGACGATGTTTTATATGGTATTGGAAATTTGCGAAATGGACTTTATACACTTAACTTACAAGAAAATATATTTCAAATTGAGCAAACTAAGAAAAGGAAAAGAGATGATATTAATTATACCTACATATGGCACTGTAGACTCGATCATATCAATGAAATAAGATTATCCAAGTTGCATAAAGATGGGCTCCTCGAGCTATCCAATTATGAATCATATCCAACTTGTGAATCTTGTCTCATGGGTAAAATGACTAAATCTCCTTTTAGTGGAAAAGGAGAAAGAGTTACAGAGTTGTTGGCATTGATTCACACAGACGTTTGTGGACCTATGACAACAAGTGCTCGGGGTGGGTATTCTTATTTTATTACTTTCATTGATGATCACTCAAGACTTGGATATGTGTATTTAATGAAATACAAATCAGAATCATTTGTAAAGTTCAAAGAGTTCAGAAGTGAAGTAGAGAAACAAACGGGCAAGAGTATTAAGATACTTTGATCAGATTGAGGTGGAGAATACTTAAGCGGTGAGTTTCTCAATTGTCTCAAAGAAAATGGTATGATCTCACAATGGACTCCTCCAGGTACACCACAATTAAATAGAGTATCTGAAAGGAGAAATCAAACACTGTTGGACATGGTTCGATCCATGATGAGTTTTACCGACCTTCCAATTTCCTTCTGGGGTTATGCCCTAGAAACGACTGCATACCTACTTAACAAGGTACCTACCAAATCCGTCCCAAAGACTCCATATGAGATGTTGAAAGGGAGGAAACCAAATCTTAAGCATGTTAAGACTTGGGGTTGTCCAGCTTATGTCAAAAGTTTGAAAATGATAAGCTACAGACTAAATCCGATAAGTATAGATTTGTGGGATACCCTAAAGAAATCGTAGGGTATTATTTTTATCATCCTACTGATCAAAAGGTGTTTGTTGCGAAACATGCTACCTTCTTGGAGAAAGAGTTTATCTATGAAGAGGTCAGTGGGAGTAAGATATATCTTGAAGAAGTTCAAGAACCACAAATTACCACGGATCAAAGTCAGGTACCTAACCAAGTAGAAGAACCTACTGTACCACACCCTGTTCGTAAATTTGGAAGAGTACCGAAGATACCTGAGAGGTATGGATTCGTTATAGAGGATGACGATGAGGTACACATCATGAATGATGATGATCCATTGAATTACGAACAGGCTATGAGTAATAAAGACTCAGAGAAATGGTAGATGACCATAAAATCTAAAATAGATTTGGAAGCTATGCTCAAGTTCATTTGGATTTTCTTGCGATTGCAGCTTATTTTACTTAATCTGGCAAAATGGACGTGGAGACGCCCTTCCTTAAATATACATTATTAGGAGAATGTATGTATGATACAGCCAGATAGTTTTTGTTTCAATGGTTGAAGCAAATCATGTATATGAGCTACAATAATCCATTCGTGGATTGAAGCAAGATTCTCGTAGATGGAACTTTCATTTTAATGAGACAATCAAAGAGTTTGATTTTATCAAAAATAAGGATGAACCATGTGTGTACAAGAAGGTTAGTGGGAGCGCTGTTTCATTCCATGTATTATATGTTGATAATATATTACTGATAGGGAATAAAATTCCTATGATAAAATCAATCAAAATAAAGTTGTCTAAACATTCCTCCATAAATGATTTGGGTAGAACATCCCGCATTGGGGATATAAATCTGTATTAATAGATTTAAAAGGATGTTCGGCTTAACCTAAGGAAACGTATATTCATTAGATGCTAAAGGCGTTTAGCATGGCAAACTCCAAAAGAGTGCCTCATGATGATGAGCCATGGAGTGTATCTCTCTAATATTGTCCTCAGTAAAAGAGAGATCGCATGAGTTACTATCATGTATGCAATGAAATATACAAGACTTGATGTTGATCAGTCAGATTCTAGAGAAGATCACTGTGAGACAGTGATAAACATCCCAAAGTACTTAATTGACACTAAGGATGTCATCATGACACGTGATGGGTCTGAATAAATCTAGAGTGCTAAACAGACTCAAGTTTTCAGACTGACCAAGAAGACAGTAAATCCACTATAGGGTAAGTCGTTACCTTGAAAGATGGTGCAGTGAATTAGAAAGGTTCCAAACAGCAAAAGGTTGCTGATTTAGTGACAAAGACAAAGTATATAACTGTAAGTGAGGCTGCAAGTTGATGTTTTGGATGAAAAGTTCATTACAGAACTAGGAATAGTTCCTAAGTCTCATCTTGAATCTAAAACATGTGTTGCGGCACTTTGATTAAAAAAATCATTGAAATAAGAGCATATAGACTCTCAAGATAACATTGCAGATCCATTTACTAAAGCTCTAGCGCAACAGCAGTTTGATCGTCACTTAGAGAAGATGGGTATGAGATACCATGGCGATTGGCTTTAGTGCAAGTGGGAGATTGATAGTAGTGTGCATACAAGCCAATCATGTATGATGATAAAGCATATACTTTGTAAACAATCTTATTTATTTATTAATAAAATATTAATTTAAGGCATTTAAATATCTACATGGTGCTGTTTTTATAATATGTAAATAACCCATAGTTTTAAGCAATGTTTTTAGAATCATGATAAGATCATGCTAATGAGATCTAAATTCTTAAAAAGCTTAAAAACTAAAATAGTTCTCAATCATGGGATTTCTAAAATGGGGATTAGTAAATCCGGATAGATTGGTACATATGTTGCTTGCTCCTTGGATGAGGATGACTGATCTCATGGTCATTTGTGTGGAGACACTAAAGCAAGTATGTAGGAGCTTATTGGAGAATAAGTTCACTGAATGTGACTCGCTATGGAATACCTAATGGAGTTTTACTCGCCTATCAATAGGAATTCCTAATGTGATAGTAGTACAAGTGATCCTTGGACTTGAGATCATCATAGTATCTTGTGTGTAACAAATTATACTTTGACTTATTCCTTAAGGCCTTTTAAGGCATATATAGGGTATGGTTGGGTATAATGAGTTACATATGGAGATAATGAATGATCAATAAAGAATCTACCACCTCTAGTAAAAGAGGAGATATGTCCTATGTGATTCGTTAAATGACAACCCAGGAATCCTTGGCCAAGGTAGAATGAAATTAGAAAGAGGTTTCTAATTTGCATTATTTGGAGTTGTGAATTTTCTAATCGAAATACATATGATTAAATAAATTAAGACTTGACAGTAAATTCATGTCTTATATTTAATTGAGACATTGTATGGTAGAAGGATTGAATTGTACGGTAACTATTAACTCACATGTTCTTTTATGATTAATGTTGAAATCTATATTATCTGAAAAGTCGTTGATCGCTAGGGAGGCTTATCCCTATTGTAGAATAAATGTTATTTATTTAAATAGATTATTAGTTTAATTTATTTATTTAAATAAGATTAGAATTGTTCTAATTGATTTATTCACAACCGGTTTAATATGGAGAACCTAAAGGGTCACACCATAAAAGGAAAAAGAATTATTTAAGAAAAAAATGGCATGATAGTAATAATGCATTAAGTGTACTTAATTTAATCTATGGTGATAGAATAAATTAAATAGCTAAATATTTATTATTTAATATTTTAGAAATATTAAATATAAATTAATAAGAGAAGTCTTATTAATATTAATATTAATATTATTATTTTAATTCTAAAGGAGTTTAGGAATTAATATAATATCAGTACTCTCTCTCAATCCTAATAAGATTAGGATATAAATTAATTAAAAGTGTTTAATTAATTAATTAAATAAAACCCTATTCTAATTGGATTAGGAGGGTTAACCTAATATCTATATAAGAGAGTCTTATATCAGAAATAAGGTACGTGAATTTTTCCAAAGGTTGGGAGTACACATATTCTATAGAGATAGAAACAAGGGTTAAGCCAATAACCCATCTTTCTGAGTTCTTCATCTTCCTTGGTGGATCACCGTTAGAGGCCAAACATTTGGGTGGCTGACATTGATCAAGGGAAGGAGCCACTACAGAGGAATCAAAGGAATCAAAGGAGTAGAACTTGTACCTGAAGAAGCTTGGATCTTCAAAGGTATAATTCCATACTCTCCTTCTATGTATTGACTGATAAATGATGCACAAGAAAGATCATGGTTAAGGGTTTGTAAGAAAATTTTAAAAACTGATTTTTCATCCCTTTCGCTGCGTTTATGTAATTTGATTGCATGCTTATGTTTCTAGCAAACCCAACACTCAGTGCATCTGAGAACTCCAAGATCTTTCAATACTCCCACTCAGATGTATAGTTCGTATGGATACTGTACTTCTTTCTATCTTTTAGAAAGGTAAAACTAATCAATTGACAAAAGATAATAATATATTACATATTCTTAAGTTTGATTACAATATATCTCAACTTACTATTACATCAAAATTTTCAAAGATGTAACCAAAACTTTAACTTAACAGAGTTTTTCTGTCCACGTGATTGAGTTTTGGAACTTCCATTATGTCAGTCAAAAGTTGCAAAGGAAAAGAAATTTGCAAGAATGAGCTACAGAGAGCACAACAAGTTTTAAACAAGTTGTATGTTGTACTCACACTAAATCTGAATTTAATGAACATATAGTTCAGAGTTTTTTCCACATATATATACTAAGTCCACACATTATGAGCTTTTGTCAGTCATAAAGACTTAGCAACCCGAGTTGATTCGGTCAACCACACCACACTCCTAACAGTCATAAAGACTTATAGGAGCTCTGTTCAGATATCTCATAGGGGATCAGCCTAATCATATCCTAGGAGTATGCATATCATCATACCAGTCTAACCAGGTCAGTGCTATAACTGCCTATAAATGTAACCCCCCGATCAATGCTATAACTGTCAGTTTGAATAGTATCAGTATGTATATTTGTACCAAACAATATTAGTTTTTCCACAGTCTATGCTTTGATATCAAAACAAACACATTTTATGCAAATAACAGTTCATATGGCTTGGTTATGCTTGAACAAGAAGCAATAACCCTTTTTTTAATAACAGATATCACGAATAACATTTAAAACGAGTTCACATTTATCAATATAAGAATTACATTTAATACAAAAATTAAATGTAGTTGGAAAACTTGCTTGTTCGACGAGCTACAGCTAACTAGCTTTAATTAGAACTCTTTGAACGACCTAGCATTGACAATGTTGGTCTGTTAATTATTATTGCGTATAATTGTATGTCTATACTCTTAATTATGCTATGATCTGGCAAATAATTCAATCACAAGGTATACATAATATAATGTATTATCATTAATCCTATAAGACATTTAATTGATCTTAGGTTAATGATTTAATTAATTAATAATATTTTTCTTAAGTGATAAGCTCTCATTTGATCCTTAAACAATTTATTATAATTGTTTAATTAATGAGTTATTTAATATCTCTTAATTCATTAACTCTATCTTCATTTAATTACTATTTAATATTAGTTAAATAGTAATTAATTAATTATCTTTAGTTATTATTTAATAATAAATAATAGCTAATAAAATCTACTTATTATTTAATGTTAATTAAATAATAAATAATTAAATTATTAATCTTATTTGTCTTTAATTATTATTTAAAATTAATTAAATAATAATTATTTATTTAGTTATCCTTGAATAATAAATAATTAATTCACTTCATAAATCTTTAATTATTCTTTCTTATTATTTTAAGAATAATTAATTATTATTATTTAATATTAATTAAATAATAAATAATTATTTATAAGTTTTTATGTCCATGCAAGTAAGTAATTACATTATTTTTACTTAATCTAACTTAAATATTTTTTAATCATTATTTAATATTAAATAATAATTAATTAATGATTTTACTCTATTTATTATTTAATCTTAATTAAGTAACCAATAGTTAGTTTAATAATAATAACTCTACTTAAATGATTTAAGTAAGTTTTAAATGAGATTAAACCATTAATTACTTAACAATTACATAACTGCCCAGAAAAATTCTGAATTAAATATTTTAATATTCTTCACAATTTTAGAAAATTTTCAGACCCAGAACCACCACTAGAACCGGCTAGAAAGTGGGTGAACTGGCCGTCGAAAAATTCCCCCTGTTCACCGGTGTTGCTGAACCGGTCAATTTCATTATTTTTTTTTCCAATTTTTTACTTTTGTTTTCTGTTTTGGGGTCCTTCACTAAAACCTTCATAAAATAAAATCTACAACTCCGATTGAGGTGCAGTCTATCTCGTTGGATTCGTATCTTCCCGAACTACAATTTTCAATTATCAAACATCAAATTTGGATCTGTTTTGGTTACTTAAAATGAGTCGGAAGTGGACTAATCTTGCAAGGTTCCAACAGTTTAGGGTGTGTTGGTACAAAATTCATATCTTGCTCATTTTAAAATATTTGTGAGTGATTCCAAAGAGGTTTTGTCCTTAACTTATAGATCTAGCATACCAAGTAAGAAAATTACAAAAACTATTTGTAGATTTCAAAATGAAAAGCATTGATCACACTTTTAAAATAAGTTTCCCGGAAAAACTCTTTCTCATGTACTTTACCAAACTTTTTAGCAAAAATGTATACAAGCACATATCTTAAGCTCATGAAACTCTACCTTAGCATGTCTAGTATAGAACTAAGAAAAGAGAGTTTCAAAAATAGTTTTCTTGCATATAACTCAAATAGAAAGCACAAGAGAGCATTAAACTAGGGTTTTTAGGGTTTTATACCTCTTGGACTTAATGGCTTCCACTTTCTCTCTCTTCTCCTCTTCTTCTCTAATGGTGACCATGGCTACTACTCTCTCTCTCCTTTTCTCTTCTATGCTCGGGTGGGGTGAGAGAATGAGAGAAAATTTCTTCTCTTTTTTTCTTTCTTTCTTTCTTTCTTTCTTTCTTTCTTTCTTTTGTTTTGTTAAGTTATTAAGCAAATTAAGACCAAGTGTAAAGTAGTCTTTAACCATTACTAGGAATGGGCAAAATGTTCTTTAAGTCAACTCAAGGAAATTTCCTAAATATTTTCTCATAGGACATATTGGTGATAACCAATTTTCTTTAAGGAAAAAATTGTCATTTTACTACAATTAGGAAATTTCTTAAAAATTTCTTTTAAGGATGCCATGGTCATTAACAAATTTTTCTAGGGGCAAAATTATCATTCCCCTATTACTAAGAAACTTCCTAACAATTTTCTTTGTAAGGACCGAGAATTTCACATGATTATATGTGTAATTTTTTTTACGAATAATTTTTTTTTAAAAGTATTTGAACCATATAAGTGTATATGTGAATTAAGCTAGAAAGTTAATTTATTAACTAAGAAGTATACTTAATCATTTTCAAGGAATGGTAGTATAAGTTATGTTAGAAATTAACATATCTTGAATGGTAGTCTTGATTATTAAATTATAAAGATTTATAATCTTTAAGTAATTAATTATTGATATGAAAAAGTGAGTGTTTATAACTTATTAAGCCAATTAGGGTTATTAAGTTAATACACTAGGGGAATATGTTGTGATTTATGTGAACGATGTATGTCATTGAATAAATATGCATTAGATAATGTGTATACATTTATGTTGTAAAGAGAATTAAGTGTAAAGTTATGTAACCTAATATATATATTAGGTATGGTAATTAAATAACATAAGTGATTATAATATGAGAGAATGCTAGTATTTAAAAATATATACTAATCATAAGAGATTTATTTTATACATCTCAATTAATTAATTTTATAACCTAAGTAAAGCAAGTTTAATTGGGTTATAAAATTAAAGATACCTGAGTAAGGATTTAAGTTACAAAGGAGGGGAATGGAAACCCTAAATAAATGATTAGGGTAAGATAAAAATTAAAAGTATTGAACTATGTGGAATTCATGGCCTAAAGGATTAATTTGCAAGCCCAAGAGAAATTAGTTAAAGCCCAATCCTTTAGCCCAATGGGAGAGAAGACATTTTGGGCTTTTAATAAGCTAATTAAAGCATTGGGCCATAGCCCAAACAATTAGTTAGGAAGCCCAAAAAGAATTAAAATAGTAAACCCAAAGGGTAAAATTTTTTGTTAGGAAAATATGTGAAATGACCAAATTACCCATAAAATTATTTGTAAAATGACCAAAATACACTCTAATCCATGTGAACTTAAACCAACCAATCAGAGAAGAGATGATGCAAGCATGACATCATCCTTAAGGAAACACAGATGATGCAAGCATGATGCAAGCATGATATCAGCATTAAAGAAACATAAAAGATGATGTCATCATGATGATGTCATCGAGGGACTAAAGTGCAATTAATGAGGTACTAAAGTGTAATTAACCTAGGTACCAAACTGTAATAAGTTGGGGGCAAATTATAAAACGCTGAGCCCCTAACGTGCAATTATCGAAACTATATTTTCCTATAAATATGAGTCATTTCTCTTCATTTTTTTCAAAACCAAAAATAAGAGTTAGAGAGAGAGAAGAAATTCGGTTGATATATATATATATATATATAGAGTGTAGACACTCGAAATTTTGCTTTTGTCGTACTAACCCTGTAGGAGGGTAAAAGCATCATTTTACTTCTGCGACAACCCCGAAGTAGGGCAAAAGATCCCGGTAATCTCGGAGACAACCCCGAGAATGGTGAAGAGGACCAATGAAGTCTGAACATACTACAACCCGATCTAAGATCGACGAGCTGAGACATTGATCATCGGAAACCACCTCAGCAAACCTCGAACGACGTACCATCGAGAGATAAGCCTGCGAACTGATATCTGGACCTGGAAGGTATCTCGGCTGCGAGTATCAACTTCCCGAATCCTAATTCAGTCAGACTCGATCTTATCTCGCGCTGTTCGTCAAACACGGTCCGAAAGATCAAACGGCGGACTTCAGCTTCTGCCGAATCAAGACCGAAGGAGCAATAACCAAGTCGGGGGGGTGGGGGTCCCACTTGGGTAGCCTTGACCATGTATGCGGCTACCCGGGACAGCTTATAAACCCCCATCTTAGTTCATTTAGAAAAAGAGAGAGATACATGTTTAGAGAGAGAGAGTTTCTAGAGAGAAGGAGGCTCGGGTGGAACTCTTCTTCACATATTTGAAGCTCAATCATCCCACTTAATACATACTTGATGCCGTCTTAGTGTTCTTACTTCATCCCGGGAGTCAAAACGCTTGTTCACGTGTCCCCCAAGGTGAAATAACGCACTTGTAGCTTCGGTTTCTTTGTAAACTATGTTCAAATGATAGATTAATGAAGTATCTTGTTTGAATCTAGCTATACTTGTTGTATTTTAAGCATATCGTGTAATAGTTGGTAGTTTTTACGTCTTTATCGGTTATTTTGTGCTTGATACGTTGTATATAGTCTTTAGAGGCTAGATATACCTCAAGCTAAGCCTAATCTAGCTCCCGAGAGGTTATTAAGCATGAAGCTTTAACCTGGGAGCTATAACGGCTTAGATCCGTGGTATATCTATGAATTTATTATTTTTGAATAGTCATGGTTAACCCGTATAGCCCTAAATCTATATTTAGAGGTAAAAGGGGGGCCGAATCGGCGTGAACGGTGATTTCGAGCGATGAAATCACTTAGTATCAAAGCCGTGGACGTTATGTATACGTATTATCGTATAAATCATGTGAGCCTAGGAATCCCGGTGTCAGGAATCCCGGTGTCGAGATCCCCGAATAGATCCGACTTGATTCCCACGATGGACTGATTTTTACGTTATAAATGCTTTAAATACCGTAAATATCGATGTACATGTAATATTTGGATCTTGAAAACGAACTTGAGGGGTTAGTCTCGAGAGCTCGGATTCAAGATCCCGTGATAGTAAAAACTTTCATTACGGAAGCTCGGTTCATCGAGATGGCTTTTATGACCGATGATGATTCGAACTTTCTTAACGCTTTAGCATACATATCATCAAAATGATTTCTCAAAGAAAAAACCACAAAGAGCTTTTGAGTAATTATAATTTGATTAAGTGTTTGAATTATAATTGTTTAATTATAATTTAGTTAAATACATAATTGATTTAATTAACTATGTGATAGTTGATTATTATTATTAGAGTGAGTTAACCATGAGGGTTAACCACTTATGTGAATTAGTTACGTGTTAACTAATTTAGATTATTGTGATTGAATATATATGTGTAGGAAGTATTAAAGTACGTGAATTGTGTTAAGTAGCTTGCGCTTGAGGCAAGTCTTCTAAACCCTAAACTCGTTAATTTTATGCAAGTCTTCTAAACCCTAAACTCGTTAATTTTATGCAAGTTTTCTAAACCCTAATCTTGTATAATTTTTTGAGTTCATATATTCTTGTTAAGAATGTCCTTTTCATTTCTGTATTGGACAATTGTTTATTTAATTGAAATGATCTTAGCTTATTGTTCAAGTAAGATCCAGTTATTATTTTAATTGCTTTCAATTTACTTCTAAAGCATATGTTAATTCATAATTCTTTTATTTATGAATTATTGAAAGTCGATTCAACTAATCCTTAGTTGATGAACGTGAATTCTAAATTACCCTTGTAAGCTTATCCAAACCAAACTTTCTTTGGTGCGGACTCGAATTCAAATTACTGAGTTGAACAACCCTATTTACTAGGGGAGGCTACTACGCATAGCGTTAAGATGTTTGTGCACAATACATGGTACAAAGGGCTGATCCCCCTAAGTACGAGTTAAGGTCCAAAGTCTTATTGACTGTTAAAGGTTTAAATAGAAATAGTTATAACCTAGGATAAGAGTTCAAAGGTCTTATGGCCCTTAGATAAATTCTATATTCAAATTTTAATGTTGATAGAGAATTATTATTCAATTCTTTATTATTGAAGCAAGCTAAGTTGTTCAGATTCTTTTAAATATATCCTTTCATTTCTATGTTATTGTTAAACTCCAGTGAGCTGTGGTTTGCTCACTCTTGCATTAAATAACAATTTCAGTTAAGGTTGATAACGCTGATGCTCCGTCTACAAGTAAGGGAAAGGAAAAGCAAAGCTAGTGAATACTTGTTTTTATTATATTGAGAATGATTGTAATAAGACTTGAATGTTATGTTTTTGTTTCCGCACTTTATTATATTCATGTCAGGGTTAGAGTAAACCGGGATTATATTGAAAAGGTTGTAACCCTTGTTTTAAGGGAGATTTATCTATTCTAATTTAATTTGTAGTTTATTTTACATTATTCATTGGGTAGATGTATGTTATATTAGAAAGTGAACACCAAATCATGTGGAAACGAAGTACCCGGATTTGGGGGTGTCACAGGTTGGTATCAAAGCTGTAGGTTATGAAACCTTAGGTGGGAAAAAACCTTAGGTAGTAGCCTTATGGTAAGATCGAAAAGATAGTGATGCTAGGTAAAGATAATAAACTACCTTATGTGCCTATGTGTTTACATTATAGTATTCGAAAAGTGACGATTCGTTAGCACGTAATAATGAACTTTAAAATTCTTTTGTCAGGATGTCGAACGTGGGAGAACCTAGTTAGGCTAGAGAGGATGTACCTCAGGTGCCTAGAGAGGAAGAGCCCCGTGATATACATGTTGTCTGGGAGCAGCTGGTTAGGAGAGAGCCATCTCTAGTGATCACCGTAGCTGGTCGGGAGCGTGAGCTGACACCTATTCCAGAGGATGATAATGAGGACGAGTCTGAAAAGGAGGAAGAGGATCCCGAAGAGGAATTCCCACCTCACTCTACTAGTGCTGAGATGTACGAGGCAGTCTACGATAGCAATGTGGAACTTTATGGGCGAATAGGAGATCTCGAGGAGACTATTCAGCAGCGTGATGAGACTATTGAAGAGATGGATAGTGCACTAGGAGATGCACAGTGGAACCTGATATATATGGAGGTCGAAAGAGATGCTGCTCGTTTTGAATTGGCAAAGCTGAAGCAAGACATCCAGGAGGAGTCAAGGAAGCGTGCCAGAGCTGAGGAGTCAAGCTTGAGGGCTAATCAACGAGCCGATCGAGCTGAAGGTGAAGCTGAAGCTATGAGAGCCAAGCTGAGGGAAGCAAAATATGCTTTTCATACAGCGATAGAGAGAGCTCAGGACCGTATTTTCTACTACCCAGCTCAGTTCCAAGGTTTACCGTGGTATGTGGTGGACCGAAGAACAGCATTTCGGGTAATGGAAGAGGAACGTAGAGAGGCTGTGCGACGTATTAATATGCCTAGGCAGTAGCAGCAGTAGCAGTAATAGTAGTAGTGGCAGTAGCAGTAGTAGTAGAGCTTTTATTATGTATTGCTTTTTGTATTAAATAATGTAAATTCCATAATTTGAGATAAGAATGGGATGAGTTAATAATATAATCCTGTAACTTTTCCAGTTCAGGAAGGATGATGTAAATGGCAGAAATACTATCTGATTGATGTTTTTAAACTACGACTAATGAATAAAAGAAGTCTATTGACGTGCTTGGTGTTCTATGTGAACTGAATTGTCTAGAACGTTCAAGTATGAACTGGAGTACTTAATAATTGAATAAAGGGTCTAATAATAATATTTTCTTAACAGAAAATGCCTCCTAGAAGAAGAGTAACACGTCAAAATCCCGAGGGTTCGACCAACAACAACAATAACGAGGGAACGAATCCCAATTCAGTTCAGCAGTTGGTGAATCTGTTGACAGGAGCTCTTGCGAATCAGCCGCAGGTGCAGGGTACTACTTTCAAGGAATTCAAGGCAGTAGGACCGCCTGAGTTCAAAGGATCGACTAACCCTATCGAAGCTCAGACATGGGTTATGGAAATGGAGAAGGTATTTGACGTGGTTAGGGTAGGAGAAGACCAAAAGACAATGTTCGTGGCTTTCATGTTGAAGTCGGATGCTAGCTTTTGGTGGCAGGCTAACAAGACTCGAGAGGGAGAGGGAGTCATCACGTGGGAACGTTTCAAGGAAATATTCTACGAGATGTATTTTCCAGTGAGTTCGCAGGACCAGATGGGGGTCCAGTTCCTAGAACTTAAGCAAGGAGGGATGACGGTGTCTGGGTATACCGCTAAGTTTAACGAGTTGGCCAGGTTCGCTACATACCAGGTCAGCAGTGACGCTAGGAAAGCGAGAAGGTTTGAGCGGGGACTAAAGCCCTGGCTCTACAGCAAGGTTTCCATGTTCCAGCTGAATACCTTTGCAGCGGTGCTGGAGAAGGCCATACTTGCTGAGGGAGGAAGCGAAGCGGTGACGAAGTTCAACCAAGATAAGAAGAAGAAGAACGAGGTAGAAACCAAGTCTGGGGGTAGCAGCTGATGAGTAGGTGTCATACCTACGAATTAGATATTGTTTGAGTTTACTTATTGTTATCTTTAAGTGTTTTTAGGATCTATTTATTTGTTTTTGTGCTTATTTCTTGTAGGTGGAGTTGGAAGGGCAAATATGTCATTTTGGAAGAGAAAAGAATTAAAAAGAAGTCAAAAATAGGCGTAATGGCATTTTTGTAATTACTTGGTCCTGGTCAAGAGCCTAGGCGCTTGGATTTGCCCTTGGACAAGCGCCTAGGCGCTCATGCTCGATTTTGGATGCTAATTTATGCGGCTGAGTATAATGGAGGCCAATCAGACTGGATATTAGGGTTTTAAAAAAGTAAGGGACAAAGAGAGATACGACGAAAGAAGGATTTTGAAGGAGATCACGAAGGAGAGTTACAAAAGGTTGAAGATCAAGCTAGACATTTGGAGCGGCTTAATAGTTTCTTCTATCCCTTTCTTCTATCTTTAATTTTGTAATCTTTGGGATGTTTGGATTCTTAATTTGGATGATGTTTTTCTCTATCATTATGAACTAACTTTTTATTAAGATCGCAACGGAACTTAGTATGTAATTTGAATTTGATGCTCCTTATTTGATTTAAGTTAATTACTCGTGAATCGTTTATCATATCTTGTGTTCATTGATTAATTGTCTGATCAACAATTACCGGGATAATTTATACAAAATTGGAAAATAGAGTATAAGTTAGATCTAGATATGATATCATCTGTTCATATAAACTGAAAAAGGTTAATATGTTTAGCATATAGGATAGGAATATATCTATATGTCTTTTGCAACCATTAAAGAATCTGTACTTGCAAACCCCAATTATCTTAATTCACATAGGAATATAGTGGATTAATTATTTAGGGTGTTCCTTGTAAATCTGTTGCGTAACTGCTGGATGTATAAGGATTCGTTTACGTGTCTTCAGAAGAAGTACTTGAATATTATAAAGAATTCTTGGTTAGCGATTCATAGTGATTGAATAATTAAATGAGTGTATAGGTTTAAATGAAATACTAAGGGAAGTTGTGATCTTAACCTATTCCATCTGCATTCATTCTTGTGACGATATACTTTAGTTGTTAATTAGAATTCTCAAAATCATAATCATTATTCGTAGTTTAATTTAAGATTAATTGAATTGAACTTGATATTTGGTAATATTAATCTATTTCCTCGTGGGAACGATATCCTTGCTTGCTAGATGTTATAAACGAACACGTATACTTGCGTGTTTAATTGCTGTTAATAAAATAGGCAACAAGTTTTTGGCGCCGTTGCCGGGGAAGTTAGTTTAATATTTCGTTTTTATTAATTTTGATAAAGTTAATCTTAAGACTTTTATTTTTATTCTCTTCTAAGGTTATCTTCTCTCGTGCATGCAAACGCGATCGAAACAGCCAGAGCTGGAACCATACGAAGACGATATCGACAAACGATTCAGACAGTTGCATAAGTGGGTAAAAGAAACGCGAGAGGCACTTGAGAAGAAAGATACAATGGCAGAAGAGCAACAGAAATCCCTTCAGGATTATGCTATGCCAAAAATGGATGGGATCAGGTCAAGCATTCAACGACCGGCAATTAATGCTGCAACTTTTGAGATTAAGCCGGGAACCATCCAAATGATTCAAAATCTGGTAAAGTTTGGGGGCTTGTCGAATGATGATCCGAATGAGCACTTGGTGAGTTTTCTAGAGGTTTGTGACACATTCAAATACAACCAAGTCTCAGACGACGCAGTTAGACTTCGTTTGTTTCCGTTCACTCTCCGAGACAAAGCAAGAGGATGGCTACATTCACTACCACCTGGATCCATTACCACGTGGGATGATCTGGCACAGAAGTTCCTAGCAAAGTTTTTTCCTCCTGCCAAAACAGCAAAGTTGAGGAATGAGATAACCAATTTCACTCAATTTGATTAAAGTCATTATATGACGCCTATTAGAGATTTAAAGAGTATATGAGAAAATGTCCACACCATGGATTGCCCGATTGGCTACTAGTACAATCATTCTATAATGGGCTCATGGGTGGTATACGGGCTAGTGTTGACGCGGCATCTGGAGGAGCCTTCATGACAAAAAATTTTAATGAAGCGTATAGTTTGCTAGAGGTGATGTCAGCTAACAACTACCAATGGCCAACTGCTAGAATGACACAACCAAAAGTTGCTGGGATACTAGAGGTAGATGCAGTTACAGCATTGTCAGCCCAAATTGCAGCTCTAACACAGAAAATTGAACAGATGGGGAATCCGAATAGGCAAACTATGGCCATGGTATGTGAATTGTGCGCGGGGAACCATTCAAGTGATCAATGTGCAATAAGTCCTGAATCAGTGCAGTTTGTGTCTAATTATAATCGACAACAAGGAAATAATGCAAATAGTTATAACCCAGGATGGAGGAACCACCCAAATCTATCTTGGAGCAATAATCAGTCACAAGCTCAAGCTCCAAGACAGTCACATCCACCTGGATTTCAGCCTCAACACCCACAACCTCAACAACATCAGCAACCTCAACAACCTGACAAGTTATCTCAAATGGAGGAATTACTTGCAAGAATGGCAACTCAGTTTGAAGCAACAACAAAGAACCAATCAGCAGCAATAAGGAATCTTGAAAATCAGATTGGGCAGATAGCAAGTGCTTTAAACAACCGACCTCAAGGTTCGCTACCAAGTGATACTGAGAAGAATCCGAGGAAGGATGGGAATGAACAATGTAAAGCAGTTACACTCAGAAGTGGGAATAAGTTGGCTACAGACTCTGATGAGCATAAGAAAGAGAGTAATGAGAAGGTAGATGGAAAAGAATCTGAAAATTCAGAAAGTAAGTCTGAGGGAAAAGTGGTGGAAAAGCAGAAAGAAGAAAAGCAGATGTCAGTTACACCACCTTTACCATTTCCACAGAGATTTCAGAAACAAAAGTTAGACAGACAATTTTCAAAGTTTCTAGAAGTGTTTAAAAAGCTACAGATTAATATTCCATTCGCAGATGCTCTAGAACAAATGCCTAGCTATGTAAAATTCATGAAGGATATTCTATCGAGGAAGAGAAAGCTAGGAGAGTCCGAGACAGTAGCATTGACGGAGGAATGCAGTGCTATTCTACAGAGGAAGCTACCACCGAAGTTGAAGGATCCGGGTAGTTTCACCATTCCGTGCACAATAGGAACTCAGTTTTTTAGTAGATGTCTGTGTGATTTGGGAGCAAGCATCAACCTTATGCCATTATCAGTCTATCAACAGCTTGGGTTGAAGGAAGCTACACCAACGAATGTTACTTTGCAGCTTGCTGATAGATCTCTCACCTACCCCAAGGGAATAGTGGAAGATGTACTAGTAAAGGTGGATAAATTTATATTCCCTGTGGACTTCATAGTTCTTGACTTTGAGGAGGATAGCAATATACCAATTATTCTTGGGCGCTCGTTTTTAGCTACGGGTAGAACATTGATTGATGTGCAAAAAGGAGAGTTAACGATGAGGGTCCAAGACGAAGAGGTGACTTTTAATGTATTCAAAGCTATGAAGTTCCCAAAGGAAGAAGAAGAATGCTTTAGGGTTGATCTGATTGAGGGAGCAATTAGGGAAACAAGTATCGAATCAGTAAATGAAGACCCTCTAGAAGCGGCATTGGTAAGTGAGAACATGTCTGATGACTCAACTGTATTAGAATTGGCTCAAATGTTAGATTCAACTCCGAAGTTCACACGATGTATGCAAAAATTTGAACCTTTGGATTATTGGGGAAAGCCAGTTGAAAAGGTGAAATCATCCTTAGAAGAACCGCCCACCTTAGAACTTAAGCCATTGCCTAACCATCTACGGTATGCCTACCTCGGTTCTTCTTCTACTCTACCAGTCATAATTTCTGCTTCACTTAATGAGGTTCAAGAGGAAAAGTTGCTAAGGGTACTTAGGCAGTATAAGACAGCTCTAGGGTGGACTCTTACGGATATCAAGGGGATAAGCCCATCAATTTGCATGCATAAGATTTTGTTAGAAGATGAAGCGAAACCGACTGTTGAACAACAACGAAGACTCAATCCCATCATGAAGGAAGTTGTCAAAAAGGAAATTATTAAATGGTTGGATGCGGGAATTGTTTACCCTATCTCAGATAGCTCATGGGTAAGTCCGGTTCAATGTGTGCCAAAGAAAGGGGGAATGACAGTAGTTGCAAATGAACATAATGAATTAATCCCGACTCGAACAGTTACGGGTTGGCGGGTGTGTATGGATTACAGAAAGTTGAACAAGGCCACTCGTAAGGACCATTTTCCTCTACCATTCATAGATCAGATGTTGGGCAGGCTTGCAGGGCATAAATATTATTGCCTCTTGGATGGATACTCAGGTTATAACCAGATTGCCATTGCACCCGAGGATCAGGAGAAGACGACATTCACATGACCATATGGTACTTTCGCTTTTCGCAGAATGTCTTTTGGGTTATGTAATGCGCCGGCATCATTTCAACGGTGTATGATGGCTATTTTCTCCGATATGGTCGAACAAAATCTCGAGGTATTTATGGATGATTTTTCAGTTTTTGGGGATTCGTTCGATTATTGTTTGGAAAATCTCACTCTTGTGCTTAAACGGTGTATGGAAACGAGTTTGGTTTTAAACTGGGAGAAATGTCATTTTATGGTGCAAGAGGGGATAATCTTGGGTCATCGAGTGTCATCAAAAGGAATTGAGGTTGATAAAGCGAAGATCGAAACTATAGAGAACCTCCCGCCACCAGTTTCAGTAAAGGGAATTCGAAGTTTTTTGGGACACGCTGGTTTCTATAGAAGATTTATAAAAGACTTCTCCAAAATCACGAAACCACTTTGTAGTCTTTTGGAGAAGGATGTCCCATTCAACTTTGATCAAGCATGCTTGGAAGCTTTTGATGTGTTGAAGAAGAAACTAGTTACCGCACCTGTAATCATAGCGCCAGATTGGAGTATCCCGTTCGAGTTAATATGTGATGCTAGTGACTTTGCGATTGGCGCAGTCCTTGGCCAACGAAAGGATAACATTTTTCATGCTATATACTATGCTAGTAAGACATTAACGGATGCCCAACTGAATTATACTACTACCGAGAAGGAGCTATTAGCAGTTGTCTATGCATTTGATAAATTTCGCTCATATTTGATTGGGACAAAGGTGATTGTGTTTACAGACCATTCAGCAATTAAGTACTTGATAGCAAAAAAGGATGCGAAGCCGAGATTAATTCGATGGGTATTATTGCTACAAGAGTTTGACTTGGAGATCCGGGACCGAAAAGGAACAGAAAATCAGGTTGCTGATCATTTATCACGGTTAGAGAATGAAAAACTAAAAAAAAATGACACAACAGTGATCAACAAATTTTTTTCGGATGAACAACTGTTTGCGGTAAGGATGGATACACCATGGTATGCAGATTATGTAAATTTCATTGTGAGTAAGGTGTTTCCGCCAGATTTGACGAGTCAGCAGAAGAAGAAATTTCTTCATGATGTGAAGCAATATCTTTGGGATGAGCCGTTCCTATTTAAACAATGTGCAGATCAAATAATAAGAAGGTGCATTCCGGAAGTCGAAATGGAAAACATTTTACACCAATGTCATGCATCGGAATATGGTGGACATTTCGGGGGAGAAAGGACTGCAGCCAAAGTACTACAATGTGGATTTTATTGGCCAACGCTCTTTAAGGATGCTCATGTGTTCGTGTTGAAATGTGACAGATGCCAAAGAGTTGGCAATATATCGAAGAGACACGAGATGCCACTCAACACGATCCTAGAGGTTGAATTATTTGATGTTTGGGGCATCGACTTCATGGGACCTTTCCCCTCGTCTTTCAGCAACTCCTATATACTTCTAGCGGTGGATTACGTTTCAAAGTGGGTTGAAGCTATCGCATCACCCACCAATGATGCCAAAGTTGTGGTTAAGTTCATTCGTAAGAACATCTTCTCTAGATTCGGCACTCCTCGTGCGATAATTAGTGATGAAGGCACACACTTCTGCAACAAGCAGTTTTCAGCTACTCTTGCTAAATATGGAATCACTCACAAGATAGCAACTGCTTACCATCCGCAGACGAGTGGTCAAGCCGAAGTTTCTAACCGAGAAGTGAAACGAATTCTCGAGAAGGTAGTGAACCCGAGTAGGAAGGATTGGGCAAGTAAGTTGGATGATGCTCTGTGGGCATACCGTACAGCTTACAAGACACCGATAGGGATGTCACCATACAGGTTGGTTTATGGGAAAGCATGCCATCTTCCGGTAGAATTAGAACACAGTGCTTATTGGGCTATCCGGAAGTTGAACTTTGATATATCCGCTGCGGGAGAAAAACGCCTTCTAGAATTGAATCAAATGGATGAATTCAGACTCCACTCGTACGAGAATGCTAAATTGTATAAGGAAAAAGTTAAGAGGTGGCATGATGAGAAAATTATAGCAAGGAAGTTTGAACCGGGGCAAACAGTGTTGTTATACAACTCCAGACTAAAACTCTTTCCAGGAAAGTTGAAATCACGTTGGTCAGGTCCATTCAGTATTACTAAGGTATTCCCTCATGGAGCTGTGGAAGTTGAGGAGTCAGGTTCAAAACGAATGTTCAAAGTCAACGGTCAGAGGTTGAAACATTACTATGGGGATCACATCGATCGTGAGAAAACATCTATCAGTCTTGCTGATTAGAACAGAGAAGAAAGTCAGGCTGAAGACTATAAACCAAGCGCTAACTGGGAGGCAACCCAAGATTTTATTTTATTTTTTATTTTTTATTTTTTTTGTTATTTTTTTTTCTATTTGCTTTATTGTTAGTTTATTTAGTGGTGAAACTTTTATAGCTTAGGATTTTATAGAACTAATGTCAGTAGTTACGCTCCTTATGTTCTCTAACACGGTCTTTATTTGATTTCAGGATAGGAAATAAAATTTCATAATTTACGGGTTCGACTAATGGCCACTACGACTACCCATTCGGGGGTCTCGCTCCCCGGAGAGCGAGCGGCTGCCCAGCTCGCCGGTGAGCTAGCGGGGGTTGCAAGGGGGCAGCGCCCCCTGGAAGCCAAGCACTTATGAGTTCAAATGCAGAATGTCCATTTGTCAAATTCTCAGATTTCTAATTATTTTCCTCCATTTTAGTGTTATTGAATTGCTTAGTAGTATAGACCATTTAGGTATTTAGTATTTATGTCATCTTAGTCTAGTATGCAAATGGTGGCAATTACTCATTGATAGTGGTTGACTTGATTGCAGGTCCTAGCAGGACAGAAGTGGAAAACAAAAATCGCCAAGTCTAGTCCAAGCGCCTGGGCTCTCAGGTTAAGTCTCCAGCAAGCGCCTAGGCGCCACCAACCAGTAACTCCCCAATGACCCAAGCGCCTAAGCTCTCCAAACAAAGCCAAACCAAGCGCCTAGGCGCTGACCACAACTCCAATTCGCTGCCACCAAGGGCCTAGGCGCTCCAACATGCACAATTCCAAGCGCCTAGGCGCTACCTGCATATAACAAAAAAAAAATATTAATTTATAAGCCCTATTCGGGCAACACACTTCAACCACATCTCTCTCTCTCTCCTAATTCATTTGAAATTCTTTCTCTCCTACACCTATCAGCCGAATTTACCCTATCTAAGTTCTCCAAATCACAGCCACCAACTTAAGCAAACCTCTTCTTCTTCGAATCAAGGCCACAAACATCAAACCTTTAATCCACACCACACCAAAAATTCGCTCCTACCCATAGCAACAAACGACCAATTTTGTGACTTTCTTCAAGGGAGTCTTCTCATCTAATTGACATGGACCTTCAAGTTTAGTCCTAATTTCAAGTAAGTTGTGCATAAATTAATTATAAAATACTTGGAATTGCTTGGAATAAGGCTGATTACTTGGTATTTGAAGAAATTTAATTTCCTTTGCTTGAATTCCCCATTGAGTTGGTGTGGCTAAATTGTGTTTAGGTGTCAATAAATTGTTATTTTGGTGCATTCGAACTATAGGGTGCTTGGTAATTGACAAATTTAGTGAACACTAAGTTGGGGGAAGGCTTGTAAAAGGTTATTTTGTATAGTGCATGCCAAGTGTTCGATATATTGCCACAAAGAGTTTTGTTTTTTTTGTTTTTTTTGTTTTTCTCAACTTAGCCACTGAACTTAAGTTGTTGGGCTCGGATTTGACACACTAGCTATATGGCTCCCAAAAGGCACAGGGGGGAAAGTTCAGGTTCGTCTGGTAAGTTTGATAAGAAGAGATTTGTAAGCGTTCAGGCTGCTGATAGATATCAAAATAAGGCATTAGGCAAATCTATAATTCCAGAACGTGGTTTACTACCTGATGACCACGATGGGGAAGTTGCCCTAATGATTCGACACCGGAAGTGGAGTAACTTTACTTCTCAGCCTGGACCAGCAGCGATAAAAATTGTCAAGGAGTTCTATTCAAATGTTAAAGAGGCCAACGGCAATTTAGTGATGGTTCGTGGAAAATCAGTTAATGTTGGTCGAAAGGCAATCAACGCTTATTATGTATTGAAGAAGATTCGTGATAGTGATTATCGTATGTATATGAAGCGAGAATTGGATTACAGTGAAGTGATTGAAGCCCTTTGTGTACCAGGAACTGAATGGAAACTGACAGATCAACAAGAAGCAGTTCACTTTCCATCTTCGAAGTTGAGCCGATATGGAAAAGCGTGGCATGCATTCATCTGCGCTAAGTTGATTCCTTGCAGGTATATGAGTGATGTTATTAATCAGTGGGCTGCCTTGTTGTTTTGCATTGCTAAGGGAAAATCTGTGGATGTTGGGGAAGTCATCCATGAATCGATTATGTGAGGGCTTGACGGAGGCACTTCAGGTGGGTTACCTCACCCATCTCTGATTACAGAATTGTGCCGACAAGCTGGAGTTCAGTGGGCTGACGAAGAAGCATTACAGGCACCTTTAGCCCCAATTAACCACTCTGTGATGACACTTTACAAGATATGGGATGGGGCTGAGTCACACCCACGGGGATTGGGATTTATTATCGTTCCCCCAGTACATGTTGAGCAGCCTATTGAGCAGCCTCCTGAGGCCCCAAGTTCAATGCCACCACCTGATTGGGTTCAGAATATACGGAGAGACCTACAACATCATACGAGACGGATTGACTTGGTGGCAACCCAGATACACCAAGGATTTGACCGTATGGATCGGCAGCAGTCTTGTCTTGCCCAATGCCAAGCAGAAATTTATTCTCATTGTACCACGTCGTTGGCAGATATGTTTCACCGAATGAATCCAGCCGGGACTCCGTACCAGTTCACACTCCCTCCACCTCTGTCAGTGTATCCACCTCCAGACTTACCTCCTCCTAATGCCGAAGATGAAGATGCCGGAGAGGAGTAAGCTTTGATCAGGGAAGCCCTCAGTTCTTAATTTAATTACACTTACACAATGAGGACACTGTGTCATTTAAGTTTGGGGGTGGCATTATGTTTTGTAGTTAATAGTTTGTGTATATAGAGTAGGAGCATGTTGCTTAGTTTACTCATGTTAGTAGTACTTATGCATGTTTCATTAGAGTTATGTTGCATGTGTTGCATCTAGTTGCATGAATCAAGCAAGATATGTGTCGCATCTAGTTGCATGAATCAAGCAGGATATGATGTAGTAATCTAATTTTGGCCAATGATAAGACTGAATGGATAGTTTGAAACTCAAATAGGATTGAATACTAATGTGGAGTAATGACTTAAATTGTGAAGTCAATTATGCCTGTCTGAAATTCATAATTAGTAAGGAAAGCACATAACTGACTGTTTGGTCAATTTGATTCAAATCGTTACATAATCTATTTCTGGTAAGAAAATTTGGGATAATATTTGATGAATTCAGTGAAACATTCATGAAGGCGGAAGTTAAGCAAGAAACTAAGTTTGGGGGAATCTAGGGGTGAATTATTAAAAAAAAAAAAAAAAAAAAAATTCAGAAAAACAGGAATAAATAATCAAACTTGACTGGTTTAGTTTCATGGTCATTGCTACTTGGGTTATTAGATCCGTAGGGGTGTCTTAACACCTGGTGCCCTAAAGCCAACTGGTTTTGGAGTCATTGGTCGAAAGCTCGATACATGGGTAGTTTTGAAAGCCTAAGGAAACTAGACATTGCACAAGTCGAGTTAAAAAGCGAGATGGAGCGTAAAACGCACTCGTACAATAATAAATTATGTGTATGATAACCCTTAGTGATACCCATGTGCTTAGTAATTGCTTACGTTAGTCGGATTGGTTGTGTTAACTGGTTGAGTTTAATAAAAACTGGAGTTTCTTTCTTAGAAGTTGCTTATGTGAGTGATTTGAGCTATGATTGATTAAAATAGTTGGTTTATACACACACACATAACATGAATGATGAAAGGCATAATTTGACTAAGTGATTTGAGTTGGAAACTTTATGTTGGTTGGATGTTCTAGATTGAGTATTATGTGTTATTTTTGAGGCCAGTTATTGGATGCTATGTTATTTTGTTGTTTGATTCGTAGGCATATAGTTAGGTTGCATTTCATCATTGCATTGCTTGAGGACAAACAATGGGTTAAGTTTGGGGTTATTTGATGAGTAGGTGTCATACCTACGAATTAGATATTGTTTGAGTTTACTTATTGTTATCTTTAAGTGTTTTTAGGATCTATTTATTTGTTTTTGTGCTTATTTCTTGTAGGTGGAGTTGGAAGGGCAAATATGCCATTTTGGAAGAGAAAAGAATTAAAAAGAAGTCAAAAATAGGCGTAATGGCATTTTTGTAATTACTTGGTCCTGGTCAAGAGCCTAGGCGCTTGGATTTGCCCTTGGACAAGCGCCTAGGCGCTCATGCTCGATTTTGGATGCTAATTTATGCGGCTGAGTATAATGGAGGCCAATCAGACTGGATATTAGGGTTTTAAAAAAGTAAGGGACAGAGAGAGATACGACGAAAGAAGGATTTTGAAGGAGATCACGAAGGAGAGTTACAAAAGGTTGAAGATCAAGCTAGAGATTTGGAGCGGCTTAATAGTTTCTTCTGTCCCTTTCTTCTATCTTTAATTTTGTAATCTTTGGGATGTTTGGATTCTTAATTTGGATGATGTTTTTCTCTATCATTATGAACTAACTTTTTATTAAGATCGCAACGGAACTTAGTATGTAATTTGAATTTGATGCTCCTTATTTGATTTAAGTTAATTACTCGTGAATCGTTTATCGTATCTTGTGTTCATTGATTAATTGTCTGATCAACAATTACCGGGATAATTTATACGAAATTGGAAAATAGAGTATAAGTTAGATCTAGATATGATATCATCTGTTCATATAAACTGAAAAAGGTTAATATGTTTAGCATATAGGATAGGAATATATCTATATGTCTTTTGCAACCATTAAAGAATCTGTACTTGCAAACCCCAATTATCTTAATTCACATAGGAATATAGTGGATTAATTATTTAGGGTGTTCCTTGTAAATCTGTTGCGTAACTGCTGGATGTATAAGGATTCGTTTACGTGTCTTCGGAAGAAGTACTTGAATATTATAAAGAATTCTTGGTTAGCGATTCATAGTGATTGAATAATTAAATGAGTGTATAGGTTTAAATGAAATACTAAGGGAAGTTGTGATCTTAACCTATTCCATCTGCATTCATTCTTGTGACGATATACTTTAGTTGTTAATTAGAATTCTCAAAATCATAATCATTATTCGTAGTTTAATTTAAGATTAATTGAATTGAACTTGATATTTGGTAATATTAATCTATTTCCTCGTGGGAACGATATCCTTGCTTGCTAGATGTTATAAACGAACACGTATACTTGCGTGTTTAATTGCTGTTAATAAAATAGGCAACAGCAGCACTGTGAACCAGAAGAGGAAGTGGTTTGATAATACCTCTGCTGGGAGTCAGCAAGGAAGCCAGTAGAAGAGGAAGTTCGAAGTATGTGCTACATGCGGTAAGAATCACACTGGCGTGTGCATGAAGGGGAAGCGGGTGTGCTTCAACTGTGGTCAGGAAGGCCACATCGCGCCTAATTGCCCAAAATCAAAGAAGGGAGCTTGCTTTACATGTGGATCCAAAGATCACATGGCTCGCAACTGCCCGAAGAAGCTGACGGCAGGGTCAACAGGGAGCGGAGGGAATGGAAGCGGCAGTACCGTTACTATCGCTGCACCATTGCAAGCTATTCGACCCACTGCACGGACATTCAATATGACGGTGCAGGATGCTGTGCAATCAAAAGATGTTGTGTCAGGTATTATTCCGGTCAATAGTATAAATGCATATATATTATTTGATTCGGGTGCTACTTGCTCATTCATATCTGATGATTTTGCTAGAACCTTAGACTTACCTGTAGAGGAGTTAATTTACCCTTTAAGCATAGAGATTGCGAATAGGGAGGTTATTCCTGTTAGGAGCATTTATAAGAACTGTAGATTGGACATTAAGGGTCAGGAGCTTAGAGTATATTTGATTTCGATAAAACTTGGGGAATTCGACGTCATACTAGGTATGGATTGGTTGTTCAACCATGGGGCGGTTATCGACTGTCAGAAGAAGTCGGTAAACCTTACGACTCTGTCGAAGTTGGTGTTCTATGGTAGCAAATCGCCTAGGCAAGCAAGTTGTCTGACGGTTATGCAAGCCAAGAAACTTATGACGCAAGGCTGTGTAGGATATCTAGCCTACATAGTAGATTCGCGTAAGGAAAGCCCGAAGGTGGAGGAGATATCGGTAGTTAAGGAGTTTGTGGACGTTTTTCCAACCGATTTGCCAGGACTTCCGCCAGATAGGGAGACAGAGTTCGTGATCGATCTAGCGCCGGGAACTACTCCGATTTCGAAGGCTCCGTACCGAGTGGCTCCAGTCGAGATGAAGGAACTGATGGTTCAACTGCAAGAACTGCTAGACAAGAAGTATATTCAACCGAGCGTTTCATCGTGGGGAGCGCCTGTCTTATTCGTGAAGAAAAAGGATGGGTCGATGCGTCTTTGCATTGATTATAGAGAGTTGAATAAAGTTACGATCAAGAATAGGTATCTTTTACCTAGGATCGATGACTTGTTTGATCAACTGAAGGGTGCAAAATACTTCTCGAAAATCAATTTGAGAAGCGGGTATCATCAATTGAAGGTGAGGAAGGAAGATATACCGAAAATAGCTTTTAGAACTCGGTATGGTCATTACGAGTTCTTGGTAATGTCATTTGGTCTCACGAATGCCCCAGCTGCATTAATGGACCTAATGAATAGGGTGTTCAAGCCATTTCTGGACAAGTTCGTGGTAGTGTTCATAGATGACATCCTGGTTTATTCCAAGACCGAGGAGGAGCATGCTGAACACTTACGACTAACCTTAGAAGCACTGAGACGAGAGAAGCTTTACGCTAAATTCTCAAAATGCAAATTTTGGTTGGAACGTGTGCAATTCCTTGGCCACGTGATCGACAAGGATGGTATTTCGGTAGATCCGTCGAAAGTTGAGGCCGTAATTAGTTGGGAACAGCCGAAGACGCCGTCTGAAGTGAGAAGTTTCTTAGGATTGGCTGGTTATTACCGAAGATTTATTCAAGACTTTTCTAGAATCGCAACTCCGTTGACGAATTGCAACTCCGTTGACGAATTTGACTCGTAAAATAGTTAAGTTTGTTTGGATGGAGAAGTGTGAAGAGAGTTTTCAAGAGCTGAAGAAGAGGTTGAGTACTGCGCCTGTATTGTCTTTACCAGATAGTTCGGGGAATTTCGTAGTATATAGCGATGCCTCACATAAAGGATTAGGCTGTGTATTAATGTAGAGCAGCAAAGTCATTACCTATGCGTCACGTCAGCTGAAGGATTACGAGAAAGGGTATCCAACCCATGACCTAGAATTGGCGGCAGTAGTGTTTGCCCTAAAGATTTGGAGGCACTACTTATATGGAGAAAAGTGTGAAATATACACAGATCACAAGAGTCTGAAGTATATATTTACCCAGAAGGATTTGAACATGCGCCAAAGAAGGTGGTTGGAACTTATTAAAGACTACGATTGCGAGATACTTTACCATCCGGGTAAAGCTAACGTTGTTGCCGACACATTGAGCAGAAAAGGTCGGGAGAAGCTGAACGTATTAACTGATTAGGATCGGTTAATAGAACAGATGGCTAGATTGGAGTTGGAAGTGAAGTTTCAGAAAGAATTGGATGAGATGTTGTTTCAAGTAACCACTGGTTCTACTTTAATAGACAAAGTGAAAGAAGCACAACTTCATGATGAAGAATCTGAAAAGATTCGAACGAGGTTAACTGATGGCGAAGAGTTCAAGTTTAAGGTCGATAATGAAGGACTGTTACGATTTGAAGGTAGAATCTGGGTACCGCCAGTACCAGAGGTCAAAGAGGAGATTTTGAGCGAAGATCATAGTTCTAGATATTCTATTCACCATGGGAGTACGAAGATGTATCAGGATCTCAGGCATCATTTCTGGTGGCCGAATATGAAGAGGGACGTGGCTGAATGCGTTGCAAAATGCTTAACGTGTCAGAAAGTCAAAGCAGAACACCAGAGACCAAGTGGTTTGCTGCAACCGTTAGAAATTCCAGAGTGGAAGTGGGAGCACATCACGATGGATTTTGTGGTAGGACTTCCAACGACTCAGAAGGGATATGATGCGATATGGGTTATAGTGGATCGACTGACAAAGTCAGCCCACTTTCTGCCGATCAGGGTCAAGTACAACCTGGATAAACTAGCGAAGCTCTACATGAAGGAAATTATTTCTCGACATGGTGTTCCGGTGTCGATTGTGTCCGACAGAGATCCACGTTTCACATCTAATTTCTGGAAGCGATTGCAAGAATGTATGGGAACGCAATTGCGAATGAGTACAGCATATCATCCTCAGACTGATGGACAGAGCGAGAGAACGATTCAGACGCTTGAGGATATGCTGAGAGCTTGTGTGATGGACTTCAAAGGAAGCTGGGAGGATCATCTATCGTTGGTGGAGTTCGGCTACAATAATAGTCATCATGCGAGTATTGGCATGCCGCCTTACGAAGCATTATACGGCAGAAAATGCAGAACTCCTTTGTGCTGGGATGAAGTCGGTGAACGTCAATTGTTGGGACCAGAATTGGTACAACAAACCGCTGAAATTGTGAAGGTGATCAAAACGAGATTAGTTGCTACTCAAGACAGAGAGAAGAAGTATGCCGATTTACATCGACAGAACCGAGAATTCTTACCAGGAAGTTTCGTTTTTCTGAAGGTATCTCCTTGGAAAGGGAAAATTCGATTCGGTAAGAAGGGGAAGCTGAGTCCCAGATTTATTGGACCTTTTGAGGTATTACGAAAGGTGGGCGAGGTAGCTTACGAGATTGCATTACCTCCGGAGCTCGAGAATAAACATAATGTCTTTTATATTTCTGTATTAAGACCTTACAAGCACGATTATAAATATGTAATAGAATATGAACCTTTGCTATTTGATAAAGACTTATCATATGAAGAAGTGCCTGTTCAAATAGTTGATAGAAAGGAACAAGTACTTAGGAATAAAGTGATACCTTCTGTTAAGGTAATCTGGAGGAACCACAGTGCTGAAGAAGCTACGTGGGAACTCGAAGATGTTATGATAAAATCTTATCCGCATTTATTTGTTTAGTTATGTGTAACCCATATATACTGATTTTGGGGACAGAATCCTTTTAAGGGGGGAAGAATGTAATAGACGAGATTTTTTTTTTTTTTTTTTTTTTTGTGATTCTGGGGACAGAATCCTTTAAAGGAGGGAAGATTGTAACGATTGAGATTTTATATTTAATTTTAAATATTTATTGAATGAAATAAATATTTTATGTGGTTTATTTATTGAGTTAAATAAATAAATTATGTGATTTATGGAGTTATTTAATTAAGGGTATATATTAATTAAATGAATGTGTAATATTTTATTTAATTAATGTATATTAATTTTTATTTTTAGTTCTAATTTAATTGAGAGAATTAAATTAGATGTGATCAAGTGTTACATGAATTATAATTAGCGAGTAATTATAATTATGTGGCAAATTTTATGTGATTAATTGATGTTAGATTTTAATTGATTAAATTAGTTGATTAAAATATGACATTAAAGTATGTGTTAAATGATTTGTTAAAATAAAAGGAAAAGAATTTTAAATGATTTTTACCAAACAAGGCCCTTGCTTTTGTTTTAAAAATTGTTGCCAAACAGGGCCCTTAGACTAGCGTAAACCTAATTTACCTAAACCATGCCTAAGTAAGTAAAACTAGTTTCTAATTTTCTTGTAGCCAAACAAGCCAAGTTGACTTTTGAATTTTGTAACTAACATAATAAATGTATTTATTATATATATTAAGTAATTAGCAGTTACATATATATCATTAGTATACGTATATTATATCAGTTATAATATATCTAAACTACGTTAGTTTTTCCTAAGTCTAAACTAAGAACTAAGAAGAAAAGAGAGCAGAGAAAAGGAAGAGCAGAGAAGAGAAAAGAGGAAGAAGAATTGTTAGAATTGAACTCACATCGCTTTCTCTTTCAATCTATTAACAAAAGGTATTATCTATAATCTCTAGTTATTGTAGAACTCAATTCATATGTTTCATGTATTTTATTCTCTGTCAAAAGTTGAGTTTTCATGAAGTTGTATAATTGTGACTATGTATATATGATGTTCATAGGTTTTCATATGTAATTGTGTGCCATGGAAAGATTTTTAAAATACAATTGTTGTAAAAATCAGTTTTAAAGTTATGATCCTTATATTTTCATTCTCTGTAAAACATGTTTTGGAAGTTGTATAGCATGATGGATATATATATATATATATATATATATAATTGTGTTCATATCATGTCTATATGTGATGATATGCTTAATTAGTTGTTTAATTCATGAATATATATATGATATAATGGAGAATTTATGTTTTTCAAAAGTCACAGTGAAGTGTCTAGGAAAAATAAAGTTTCTCATAGAAATCAAAATATATGTTGATTGTTGATTTTTATATAAATTAATTGTGGAATATGTTATTATGTTTAGAAATTAGTTGATTGGGATTGGAATTGTGAGAATTGGTTTTAAAACAAATTCGTAGTGTTCAATTTCATCTAGAACACTGACATTGGTATTTTTAAATTTTTGTAAAAATTAAGCGTTGTAATTTTGCTAATTGATGTATTAGTGTGTTCAAAACATGTTAGAAGCTTTGCACTTTGTTTCTGTAAAGTTTTATATGAAAATTGTTGGCTAAATTGAGAATTCATTGTAGAGAATTAAGCCAAATTGGCTTTTCTCTGCACTATTCGCGAAGCTGCTCTGTTTCTGTCCGCTGCCGGCGCAGCTGCGCAGGCAGTAAGGGTAGAAGCGGCGCAGCTGCGCAGCTGGGTTTTCGCAGGTTTGGCCCCTGAGCAGCTGCGTCGGTGTCAAGGCTAAAGGTGGCGCAGCTGCGCCGTGTCCCGGGCAGTGGCAGTGGCTTTAGTTTTGTGCAGTGTTAATTCTAAGCTTAGTTTAATTATTCTATGACAAGGAGCATGTATCTAGCTGCTATAACATGTGTTATAATTTGAGAAAAAAGAAGTTTTGAAAAACTAATATGGTATTTAAATTATAAACTATAATTGTTTAATTGTACAATAAGTTACTTAATTAAAATTTTATTAATTATAATTAAGAGTAAATGTTTAATTTAAATTATAATTTTTGTGAAATTATAATGTATAGAAGTTGATTTATTTTAATCAATTAGATGTTAAATTAAATTATAATTTATGCATGTTTAATTATGGATTATAAATTGATAATTTCATGCTTAATTATAATTTGTGTAATTAAATGCATGATGTGGTTTAATTGATTATAATTATTTATAAATTAAATGGTAATTATAATTTAAGTAATTATAATTTGATTAAGTGTTTGAATTATAATTGTTTAATTATAATTTAGTTAAATACATAATTGATTTAATTAACTATGTGATAGTTGATTATTATTATTAGAGTGAGTTAACCATGAGGGTTAACCACTTATGTGAATTAGTTACGTGTTAACTAATTTAGGTTATTGTGATTGAATATATATGTGTAGGAAGTATTAAAGTACGTGAATTGTGTTAAGTAGCTTGCGCTTGAGGCAAGTCTTCTAAACCCTAAACTCGTTAATTTTATGCAAGTCTTCTAAACCCTAAACTCGTTAATTTTATGCAAGTCTTCTAAACCCTAATCTTGTATAATTTCTTGAGTTCATATATTCTTGTTAAGAATGTCCTTTTCATTTCTGTATTGGACAATTGTTTATTTAATTGAAATGATCTTAGCTTATTGTTCAAGTAAGATCCAGTTATTATTTTAATTGCTTTAAATTTACTTCTAAAGCATATGTTAATTCATAATTCTTTTATTTATGAATTATTGAAAGTCGATTCAACTAATCCTTAGTTAATGAACGTGAATTCTAAATTATCCCTGTAAGTTTATCCAAACCAAACTTTCTTTGGTGCGGACTCGAATTCAAATTACTGAGTTGAACAACCCTATTTACTAGGGGAGGCTACTACGCATAGCGTTAAGATGTTTGTGCACAATACATGGTACAAAGGGCTGATCCCCCTAAGTACGAGTTAAGGTCCATAGTCTTATTGACTGTCCGTCTACAAGTAAGGGCAAAGAAAAGCAAAGTAAGTGAAGATTTGTTTTTATTATATTGAGAATTTGAATGTTATGTTTTTGTTTCCGCACTTTATTATATTCATGTCAGGGTTTGAGTAAACCGGGATTATCTTGAAAAGGTTGTAACCCTTGTTTTAAGGGAGATTTACCTATTCTAATTTAAGTTGTAGTTTATTTTACATTATTCATTGGGTAGATGTATGTTATATTAGAAAGTGAACACCAAATCATGTGGAAACGAAGTACCCAGATTTGGGGGTGTCACAGCTGACACATCTGTAAATTTGTTGTTAATGAGAGGTTGCCGATACCTATAATGACTCCTCCACTTGAACTTTTCTGCCTGCTCCGCTGCAGTCCTTGCAGAGGTTCCCGTAAAACCTGCCAACCTGGTGAACCTCGTAATGAAATTGGTGATGGACTCATCATCTTTCTGCCGAATAGACAGATACTCTCTAGCATAGGCCACTTTATCAGCAGCTGGAAAGTACTGCTGATAAAAGACCTCACAAAACTCTGCCCAGCTAAACGATAGAGAAAAAGACGAAGTAGAGTTTCTGCACAAGCGGCGCTGCCGCGCCGGAGAACATGAAGAACTTGGCGTGACAATTTTGCTAAGTTCGGGTGGAATGGCGCTGCCGCGCCAGTGCTGGTAAAGAAGACGGCGCTGTCGCGCCATGACAACAAAAAATCCCTTGAGGGACGGCGCTGCCGCATCAGTCACGCAAAACAACATGACGGTATCCCAGTACGAGGCTAAGTTCGCGGAGTTGTCCAGGTTTGCACCTCATTTGGTGGAAAATGAGGAATGTATGACGCGGATGTTTCTAAGAGGTTTGAAACCCGAAATACATCAATACCTCATTTCTCATAAATTTTTTCTATATTCGGATGTAGTGAACAGGGCCCAGTTATTAGAACGAGATAATGATTATGTTCAACCGAGGGACCACAACCAAGGTCGTACCGGTGGCAGCAGTCATCGGAGCAATGACAACCAGCGGGGAGAAAAGTATGACCGAAACGGTAACCACTCCGGTGGTAATCATGACCATGATAGTAAGAAAAGCGAATCGAGGGGAGATTTCAAGAAGAGAAGGTACAACAATGAGAACGTGAAGACGTCAACATCAGCACCAGCATCAACTATTTCGAGGGAAGGAAAACGACCACCAGTCGTATGCTATAAATGCGGGAAAGAGGGACACATCAGCCCAAACTGCCCACAACAATTCAAAGCATGCTATAACTGTGGAAAAGAAGGACATATAGCTCGAGATTGTCCTGTTGCGAAACCAAGTCCAGCGTGGGTGGTGATTCCAAAGGCGGTTCCGGACAAGTCTGTAGGGTTTTCGGCACATAAACGCAGCAGAAATTAAAAATTTTTGAAACCCTAAAACAGGATCCATGCGAAAACATATTAATTCAGAGGTTAAGATATGTTTTACCGATTATTCAAGCCTGAAAGGAGACGATGGAGATTCTGGAACTGCTTCGAATCCTCAACGCAATCCAACGGAACTGCGCCTCTACGGTATCCACACGAACGTCCTGCGAATCGTCACACGATCTGCAGCAAGGAAAGCTGCGGTACTAGCCGCCAAGGATCTGGACTTTTCGAAAATTTTCTCTCTAGTCTCTCTCTAAGAGCGGCTAGGGTTTTGATATTTATATTACCCTAAACGACTGATATATCATATATATAGCAGTTAAAGGAATTAACCAAAACCTAATCCAATTAGAAATATAAAATCCGAATTTATATATATATATATATATATATATATATTATATCTTAATTAAGTCTTACTTAATTAATATACATATATATATACAAATTATCCTATTAATTTAAATTCATAATTTAAATACTATCAATCATATTGATATATTTAAATCCATACAATTTAAATTAATTCCCTTTTAATTACGTTCTAAGTGTGTGACCCTATAGGTTATTATTATGTTGGCAATAATTTTAAAATTATATTATAAAATTATAAACAGTGAGCGACATCTAGTAATGCATCACTGCTACCCAAATAATAATAAGATCGGTGATTCGATACAACCTTTTCGTGACCAATGTTTCAATGTAATTTAATCCTTTTAACCTTGACATCCTAGATTAAACTCGAGGCATGGAATGTGTCATCCTCTTTATAATTTAATATGAGTTTTCTTGATCGATGAGTAGACTATATGAAACAAATCACTATTTGAGCATGGCCATGCATTTCATAGTCCTACTCAATCAAGAGGCCTATGGATATCACCCCTAATATATTGGAGGGTTAAATTCCATCTAGATCACTCATATTCCTCACACAATTCATGATGTACCCAATAATCACCTTTATCGTCCACCTATTAAAGGTGGCCTTTGATGATATCAAAGTACATAAATTCTCGTGTAGTAATATAGTGATTTCAGGTCGGAGGATCATTACATCATTATCACTATGAGAATTGCTTATGACACTTTGCATAATGCTCCACGTAGAATTCTCATGGTGGGTCTGCCCAGTACATTGTTCTCTAACATGTACCTATGCATTGACTCAATATCTCATATATTTATGACCAATGAGATTTGGCCATCAGTCAATCCACATACTAGTCTCAATGTATCATTGTTGTCCCATTAACAATGACACTCGACTAGGGACATTTAAGAGTAATGATACTAATTGTAACTATATGATCTCATGTTCAAGTCACATACTTGAAGCCATATAATTTGTATCACTATTCTAAGGACTTTTATTATGTTAACATTTATATAACGCAGTAAATAAAATCATAATAAAATAATTCATTTATTCAATCAAATATAATATCAAAAATGTTTAAGCAATTACATCAAAGAATTAGCCTCTAGGGCATAAACTCTAACAGTCTCCCACTTGCACTAGAGCCAATCACTCATGTATCTAATACCCATGGAACTAGTGTGACTTTCGTACTTATGCTGCGACAAAGCTTTGGTTAGTGGATCTGCAACATTATCATCTGTTGGCACTCTGCTTATATGTACATCTCCTCTATCAATGATTTCACGGATGAGATGGTACCGCCTAAGTATATGCTTGGATCGTTGATGAGATCTGGGTTCCTTAGCCTGTGCAATGGCTCCATTATTATCACAGTATAGCTCAACCGGATCAACAATGGTTGGAACAACACCAAGTTCAGTGACGAACTTTTTAATCCATACAGCCTCCTTGGCCGCACTAGAAGCAGCAATATACTCAGCCTCTGTTATAGAATCGGCTACTGTCTCTTGCTTCGAACTTTTCCAGCTAACAGCACCACCATTAAGGCAAAACACAAAACCTGACTGAGACTTATAGTCATCTGTGTCAGTCTGGAAACTAGCATCTGTGTAACCCTTTACTGTCAGTTCGTCTTCACCTCCATATACCAAGAATGAATCCTTAGTCCTTTTCAGGTACTTGAGGATATTCTTGACTGCTGTCCAGTGACCTTCACCTGGATGCGACTGGTATCTGCTCGTCATGCTCAAAGCATACGAGACATCCGGACGAGTACATATCATTGCATACATGATAGATCCAATTGCCGAAGCATAAGGGATCTTTCTCATACGCTCCTCATCATCATGTGATTTAGGACATTGGGCCTTAGAGATCTTAACACCATGAGACATGGGTAAGTGTCCTCTTTTTGCCTCTTGCATGCTGAACCGTTTCAGCACTTTATCAATATATGTACTTTGACTTAGGCCGAGCATTTTTCTCGATATATCTCGATAGATCTTGATACCTAAAATGTAGGTTGCATCGTCCAAATCTTTCATGGAGAAACATTTTCCTAACCATATTTTTACAGCCTGTAAGGAAGGAGTGTCATTCCCAATAATTAATATGTCGTCAACATATAATACCAGGAATACAATGTGACTCCCACTAACCTTCTTATATACACAAGGTTCATCTTCATTTTTTAGAAAGCCAAACTTTTTGACTGCTTCATCAAATCGAAGATTCCAACTCCGAGAGGCTTGCTTCAATCCATAAATGGATCGCTGCAGCTTACATACCTTTCCAGCATCCTTTGGATTGGCAAAACCCTCAGGTTATGTCATATACACATCCTCAAGGAGATTTTCGTTAAGGAAAGCAGTTTTGACATCCATCTGCCAGATTTCGTAATCATAAAAGGCTTCAATAGCAAGTAAGATCCTGATGGATTTAACCATTGCCACTGGAGAGAAGGTTTCATCATAGTCAACACCTTGAACTTGTTTGAAACCTTTTGCTACCAGTCGACCTTTATAGGTTTGTACATTACCATCCATGTCGGTTTTCTTTTTGAAAACCCACTTGCACCCGATTGGTTTTACCCCTTCGGGTGGATCAACCAAAGTCCATACTTGGTTAGTATACATGGAGTCCATCTCAGATTTCATGGCTTCAAGCCATCTCTCAGAATCTGGTCCATTCATAGCTTCTTGGTAGGAAGCAGGTTCATCATGATCTATGAGCATCACATCGCCGTTTTGAGTCACAAGAAATCCATAATATCTCTCGGGCTCTTGGCGTGTCCTACCAGATCTACGAATGCCTCGTGTAATTTGAGCAGGTTCACTTTCCACAATATCTTGTGGTTCCTGCTCATGTTCCAACTCAGGTTCAATGATATTTTGTGGTTCTCGAACTTCTTCGAGTTCTACTTTCCTCCCACTATTTCCTTTAGAGACAAATTCTCTTTCTAGAAAAATACCAGTTCGAGCAACAAATACTTTGTTCTCAGAAGGTTTGTAGAAATAATACCCTTTTGTTTCCTTTGGGTATCCCACAAAATTACATTTGTCAGATTTGGGTCCAAGCTTGTCAGAAGCCAGACGTTTTACAAACGCCTCGCAACCCCAAATCTTCATGAACGACATACTAGGACTTTTCCCAGTCCACATCTCATATGGTGTCTTATGACTCATCATCGATCGTACCATGTCCAACAAGGTGCAATTCCTCCTCTCAGACACACCATTCCATTGTGGTGTTCCAGGTGGAGTGAGCTGTGATATAATACCACACTCCTTTAGAAGGTCATCAAAGTCTTGGCTTAAGTATTCACCTCCTCGATCGGATCGAAGGGCTTTTATGCTTTTGCCAAATTGGTTTTGAACTTCATTCTTGAATTCCTTGAACTTTTCAAAGGATTCGGATTTGTGTCTCATAAGATACACATATCCATATCTACTGAAGTCGTCAGTAAATGTAATGAAGTAATAAAACCCACCTCTTGCTAACGAACTCATGGGTCCGCATACATCACTATGTATAAGTCCCAATACATCGCTAGCTCGTTCACTGTGTCCAGTGAAAGGGGCTTTAGTCATCTTGCCTAATAAACAAGACTCGCATGTCTCATATGATTCAAAATCAAATGAATCCAAAAATCCATCTTTATGGAGTTTGGATACGCGTTTCTCATTTATATGGCCTAAACGACAGTGCCAAAGATATGTCGGATTTGAATCATTTGATTTAAATCGTTTTGTATTTATGTTATAGATAGGCATTTCTAAATTAAGAATATAAAGACCATTAAACAATTGTGCAACACCATAACATATTTCATTTAAGTAAAATGAACAACTGTTGTTCTTTATTAAAAATGAAAAACCTTTCTTGTCCAAACAAGAAACAGAAATAATGTTTTTGCTCATAGCAGGCACATAATAACAATCCTCTAATTCTAATACTAGCCCAGTGGGCAAAAATAAATGATAAGTTCCTACGGCTAGTGCATCAACTTTTGCTCCATTCCCAACTCGTAGGTTAACCTCGCCTTTCGCCAAAGTCCTACTCCTTCGGAGTTCCTGCACATTAACACAAATGTGAGAACCACATCTAGTATCCAATACCCATGATGTAGAAGTGGACAAATTGACTTCTATAACATATATACCTGAATCAGAAGTCATACTTCCTTTCTTTTTCTTCAGTTCTTCCAAATAAGCATGACAATTCCTCTTCCAATGTCCAGATTTTCCACAGAAGTGACAATCACCTTCTTTAGCCACCCCACCTTTAGGTTTTAAAGCCTGTTTGGTTTTGGGATTGGGTTTGGCAGATTTAGATCCTATCTTCTTCTTGCCTTTCCCCATTCCTTTAGCATTCCCCTTTTGCACCATCATTATGGGAGCGGGTCCTGCCTTTTTCATGTTGTTCTCGGTAGTTCTTAACATGCTCAACAACTTAGTAAGTGGTTTCTCAATTTCATTCATGAGGTAATTCATAACAAATTGAGAGTAGCTGCTGTTCAAAGATTGCAAAACAAGATCAGTTTGGGCTTCCGGAGTAATCGGAAAACCCAACCTACCAAGGTACTCAATATACCCAATCATTTTCAGCACATGTGGACCAACTGGATCACATTCACCCATCTTGTAGTGATACAACGCCTTGCTTGTATCATACCTCTCCTGTCGAGCAAGCCCTTCGAACAATTTCTTGAGATGCTCGATCATCTCATAAGCATCCATTAACTCATGTTACTTCTGAAGCTCAGAGTTCATAGTTGCTAGCATGAGACAACTCACGTCCAGAGCATCATCTTGATGCTTCTTGTAAGCATTATGCTCTACACGTGGTGCAGTGTTAGCTGGTGCTGCAGGAATGGGCCCATCAAGGATATATAGCTTGCGCTCCTGTTTGAGGACAATCCTCAAGTTCCTATGCCAGTCTAGGAAATTAACTCCACTCAGCTTTTCCTTCTCAAGGACTGATCGTAGTGAAAGACTATTTGTGTTGTTGTTTGCCATTGATATCTACAATTTATAAGTGCAAAAATAATAAGTCAAATTGCAGAATTTTGATATTATGTAATTGTTAATAGTACATTCAAAATATACCTCCCACTATTTTATTCAAATTAATAGCCCTCACCATTAATTCGGAAAGCATTTTTCAATTAAATCTTTCTAGTGAGCTAAGATCCATATTTCATTATGCCTTAAGTTAGCTTTGGCTATTCTCTCAAAACATAATTATTTAGGTAGACAACCCTTTGTCAATTATATCATATATAACTCTTAGATAGTTTGGTGAACAACATTTGTTTCTAGTCCATCTAATGGTACCTACCAAACTCTATGCCTCTAAGTCCACAATCCTATTGTGATAACTTAGTTAAGTCTGGCCCAATGATTTTAACAGTTTGGATATCACAATTATCCTATCGCATCTTACCAAGATAAATGGGGTACTTTACTTTGGCAAACCTACATCCATCGGTCAAGGTCTTGATGAGTGTTATTCATTGGAAGGCATCTGATTTAGACTTAATAATTTTATGAGGGATTTTAATAATTAATTTAGATCTCACCAATTTTAATCTTATTAAACATGCACATTATTTATCATATCATATCGTATACAAGCATAAATAAAGTTCAAAATTAAATGTGTCACAGTTATGGCCCCAACCCTATGCCAATCTTTTCAAGCAAATGAAAAGATTGAAGGTCAGTCTAAGGTGGTAAAAGGTCTTCAAAAAAGTAGCTTCCTTGGACCTTCCTCATGCATGTGTCTCCTCTCCGTCATCATCTTGTCATCTTGATAGGTTACAATTGTACATTACATGACATAAAGAAACCTCGAGTTACATTCGAGGGGATTTAGATGAGAAGAGAATATTACATCAGAATTTATAGAAAGGCACGACATGCAAGCCGTATTTCAAAACCAAAACCACTAACCTATGGGTCAAAAGGGCCATAACTGTGCACCATGCATATCACAATAAGCACATGACACAATTTATATAATTAAAGAAAACTATATACAAAATATTGGGGTCACGACCATCGTGCGCTACGACGGGGGGGTCCAATGGGGGGGCTCCCCCCCTGGCGGTGGTCCGGCTGACCGATCAGCCTGCGGGTGGTCTCGCTGCCCGGTCAGCGAGCGGGACGGGGGCAGCGCCCTGGGAAATTTTTTTTGAACTACAATCTGTATTGTAGAATTTTTCATACAAATCTCTGAAGTAATTCCAGAATCATATACAATCCGCTAACACACTCATATTAACAATACACCCAGAACATATCATATATGTCCAGTTTCGATTAATTATATTAAATCGAATCTTCATGTTTCTAATCCAATTAGAATAGAAGTTGAATTGTTATTCCACCTTCTAGGATACAATTATTAGAACATCATATACATGCATATATATTACAGATTTCCAGAATACGCATACATGCAGAATATCATATATTCAATTTCAGATCGGTAAACATGCATCATCATATATCATATATAACGAATACAATTAAAACACGTAATCTGAATTAATCGTTTCGCAAGTAGCTCTGATACCACTGTAGGGTTTTCGGCACATAAACGCAGCGGAAATTAAAAATTTTCGAAACCCTAAAACAGGATCCATGCGAAAACATATTAATTCAGAGGTTAAGATATGTTTTATCGATTATTCAAGCCTGAAAGGAGACGATGGAGATTCTGGAACTGCTTCGAATCCTCAACGCAATCCAACGGAACTGCGCCTCTACGGTATCCACACGAACGTCCCGCGAATCGTCACACGATCTGCAGCAAGGAAAGCTGCGGTACTAGCCGCCAAGGATCTGGAATTTTTGAAATTTTTCTCTCTAGTCTCTCTCTAAGAGCGGCTAGGGTTTTGATATCTATATTACCCTAAACGGCTGATATATCATATATATAGCAGTTAAAGGAATTAACCAAAACCTAATCCAATTAAAAATATAAAATCCGAATTTAAATATATATATATATATATTATATCTTAATTAAGTCTTACTTAATTAATATACATATATATATATATATATACAAATTATCCTATTAATTTAAATTCATAATTTAAATACTATCAATCATATTGATATATTTAAATCCATACAATTTAAATTAATTCCCTTTTAATTACGTTCTAAGTGTGTGACCCTATAGGTTATTATTATGTTGGCAATAATTTTAAAATTATATTATAAAATTATAAACAGTGAGCGGCATCTAGTAATGCATCACTGCTACCCAAATAATAATAAGATCGGTGATTCGATACAACCTTTTCGTGACCAATGTTTCAATGTAATTTAATCCTTTTAACCTTGACATCCTAGATTAAACTCGAGGCATGGAATGTGTCATCCTCTTCATAATTTAATCTGAGTTTTCTTGATCGATGAGTATACTATATGAAATAAATCACTATTTGAGTATGGCCATGCATTTCATAGTCCTACTCAATCAAGAGGCCTATGGATATCACCCCTAATATATTGGAGGGTTAAATTCCATCTAGATCACTCATATTCCTCACACGATTCATGATGTACCCAATAATCACCTTTATCGTCCACCTATTAAAGGTGGCCTTTGATGATATCAAAGTACATAAATTCTCGTGTAGTAATATAGTGATTTCAGGTCGGAAGATCATTACATCATTGTCACTATGAGAATTGCTTATGACACTTTGCATAATGCTCCACGTAGAATTCTCATGGTGGGTCTGCCCAGTACATTGTTCTCTAACATGTACTTATGCATTGACTCAATATCTCATATATTTATGACCAATGAGATTTGGCCATCAGTCAATCCACATACTAGTCTCAATGTATCATTGTTATCCCATTAACAATGACACTCGACTAGGGACATTTAAGAGTAATGATACTAATTGTAACTATATGATCTCATGTTCAAGTCACATACTTGAAGCCATATAATTTGTATCACTATTCTAAGGACTTTTATTATGTTAACATTTATATAACGCAGTAAATAAAACCATAATAAAATAATTCATTTATTCAATCAAATATAATATCAAAAATATTTAAGCAATTACATCAAAGAATTAGCCTCTAGGGCATAAACTCTAACAAAGTCAAAGTCGGTAATTCCTGGAAGAGCGTTTGTCGTGACAGCCCAAAACTCGAGGAATTCACACGAGGTGATTATGGGTAAGCTAATCATAAACTCTTGCGAAGTTTACACCTTGTTAGATACCGGTGCTACCCATTCCTTTATTTCACCTGCTTGTGCTCAACGTTTGAACTTGACTTCTGATAAATTAGACTTTGACCTATCTGTTGAAACTCCGTTGGGAGAAACCTTTGTTACATCCACAGTTTACAAATCTTGCTTGATTCAGATTGGTACCCTCACCTTACCTGTCAATCTTTTATCTTTGAAAATACTTGCATTTGACGTGATTTTAGGAATTGATTGGTTAACCACTTACTATGCCAAAATTGATTATTTTCGTAAGGTTGTTAGTTTTCATATTCCTAATCAACCTGTTGTGCGAATTCAAACCACCAAACCATTAAATTCAGTTAATATCATTTCAAATCACAAGGCTATTCGTTTATTGAAAAACAGATGTCAACCTTTCTTAGCTTATGTCACTGATCTAAACCAGAATACGTCAGATTTGAATGATATTTCCGTTGTTAATGAGTTTCCTGATGTATTTTCCGAAGAACTTCCCGGTCTACCCCCAGAACGTGAAGTTGAATTCTTTATTAACCTTGAACCCGGTACAAAACCCATTTCTAAAACCTCATATCGAATGGCTCCTATTATTCTCTGCATCGATTGGAGTCGGAGCTGAACTGAATGACTGTGGCTTCTACTTCTGAAATCTCTCCAACCATACATACATTGGAACCCCTTGCTGATCAATACCATCCTCATTCCCTTCCTCTTCGTTTGCCTGTGGACCATTATTTCCTGAGTTCCCCTGCTCAGGAATTTCTGGCGGTTGCTGCATTGCCTGTAGAACCTGTGCCACCAACTGCGGTAAAGCCTGATTAACCGCCTGATTCACCAAGGTAGCCAATTGAGCATTAATCTGATCATTAGGTTGCTCATTCAGCTGACCATCACCTCTTCCCCTATTGTTACCTCGCCTCCCAGTAACTTTAGCGGATCGACGAGCCATCTAAGAAAGAGATCAACGAATATAAGCAAAATAGATTAAAGACAAATTTGAATATAGCTGAATAGAAAATCAAACTGAACAAAACCTAACCCAGAAGTCTACCCATAACTCACAGGTCAAACCAAAATAGGTTTTCTATAAAAAAGAACCTAAGCTTTGATACCAACTCTGTAACACTCCTTACCCGAAATAAAAAGGGAGGTTACACAAAACACAACAGAATTGAAGAAAATAAATCTAAAGCTCTAAACCACAAAAGAATAGTCCAATAAATATCAAAAGGTCAACCATAATAAATGCCACACTGGCCCAAACCACAATCTAAGGTATTTATTACAACTCCAAATAAATCATTCAACAACCTAAATAAAATATCTAAAACATTTGGATAAAAGGAAGCTCTCGTCACACTTGCCCTTGATCTCCCTGATTACCTACCGGAAGAAAAATACAACATGAGCCAAATGCCCAGTACGGATATAGAATACAAAATAAAGAACTGACATAACTAACTCAATAAATGAATTAAACTGTAACGAACCAAACTAATACAATGAAATAATAGGCTGAATCCAATGGTTGGGTGTTATTTTATACCGAGCTCAAAATAAAACAAAAATATAACTTGCCACACAGGCAAAGTCAAATAATGTCACACAGGCAAGTCACACACATCGGACCGCGAATCCAAATGTATGTAAAATCGAAAGGCGTGTTTGGCACAAACATCGTCACTCCGTAGGATAGAATAGAATAGAAAACTAGGGTCGACCCATATGCCTCGCACAATAAAACACCAAATGGCCAACTCCCACCGGAGCACAAAACGGAGACGCCGTGGACTAATCACACTGCCACGGAAAGTGTCATGCCTCGGTGCCAAGAGGACATGCATGTGGTACCCCCACAGGTGGTTATATCTCAGGTATACCCTACGGTATATTGTAATAATAATATCATGTCACAACACATGCGACACAATATTAACACAAGGGGTTCTAGTATGTACATGTAACAACGAAACAAATATAAATACGAAACTCCAAAGATACGTTAACATGTACATCTCTAAAAGATTAAAATAAACACTAAATATGTTAACCCAATTCAAGAGTACAAACACGAGTTCTAAGTATCAATACCAAGACGAAACTATATCACAAGAATTTGAGAATGAACAATTATGGGAAACAATAACTAAGTTTGAAATGAGAAACAAAACGAACAAACTAAATTTAATAAGAGAATCGTTGAAGGAGTACGGAATCCGTACCTGGAGCAAGCAATGTAATACCCAAAGTATATTCCAAATTAAACTCGTTAAACTCTCTTCCGTTCGAACTACTAAAATAAAATAAAATTTTATTACAAATCTAACCATTAATAACATCATATTGTTAAATTTATTAATAAGTAAATTTTATAATTTTATTAGCAAAATTATTTAGTTTGAATAAAGAAACAGTTCTTAATTTGATTTATAAAATATTATATATATATATATATATATATATATATATGTAACGAATGCCTGTTACAAAGGCCTACTGGCTTTATGCATGTAGTATATACTATAGTAGATAGCCCTTTTTTTTTCTTTTTAAATCTACATATATACTTAGTCTTCAACTATCCGAATGATTACAGACAAAATCAAAAGCCTAGCAAATTTAAAGCTCTGATCACTACTCACGTGAATAGCTCTAATATTAAATTAATAAAAATAATAATAATAACCACACATGAGTTCATCACTTACCAAAACAAAATCCTTAGCAACTGAATATACTCCTTGCGGCTCTCGTTCTGTTCCCGGTCGCCGCCCTCTCTTCTTTTTTCCTTCCAATTACGAATCCAAGTAATGTCCAGTAAATTAGGTTTTACTTATCTATTTATATATCTTATTAACTCTCCAAATTTTAATAGAATTTTAATATTACACAAATATAAATTAAACCCAATAAATTTTATGGCCCAATTAATATAGTCCACATAATTAAATACAATGTTTGACCCAAACATAATAAAAACCCAATTAAAATATTTAAAAACAATTTTTTTTAAAAAAAATCATTTATTTATTTATTTCTGGGTATTACATCAAACTTCAGTGTCTGAATCACTATCTGTCAATAATACCGTTTCTGGTTTTGGTTCTATGTTTTCCAAAATTATGACTTCATCTTGGTTGCTTTCAGGCGGAGTGATTTGCTCCTTCTTTATGATATAAGAGTCTTCTAATCCTTTCTTTCCTGACATCTATACACAAATTGTCTTGATTAGCACATAATATATACGCATAACAAATAATAGTTTATATAAGTTACTTTTATTTCATTTTACGATGAATTTCCTTAATTCATCTCCTTTAAACTCTATTTGAGTTATTTGTTTTTCAACGCTTCTATCTAGCTTAAGGTTATAGCCTAAGGTATCCCCCACCTAAGGTTTCTAACCTAAAGCTCTGATACCAACCTGTGACGCCCCCAAATTCAGGTACTTGAAACTCGAACTTGGTGCTACACGATATCATTTCTTTGAGCGGAATAATAATATAATATAAATAAACAAACTTAATTTACATATCAGAGTTGTCTAATCCCAGGTACACGACCTTTAAAACATTCATTACATGATAGATAGTAAATATTATCGTCCTAATAAAGTCTAATTATTACACAAGATACCATAAAACTTATTCTTGCAGCTTTCCTTTCCGTTTATTTTTGCCAGAGCCTTTGGTTGATCACGTTTAACTGAAAACATTTAATTTAAAACAAGAATGAGCATTCAATTGCTCAGCACGTTATAGTAGATAATAAATATCAGCTGAAAGAAATAAATATTTTTTTGAGTTATACTTCTATAACGAATCAATAGTTGTGAAGTCTTTCGAAACATATCTTAATAACATATCAAATCGTTTAAAATTTTGAAACGATGCAGTAACTATAAATGCTGAGCGGTCACTGGACCATGAACTTTTATTTTTCATTTTTGAAAAGGTTTAAATAGAAATTCATCTGCAAATCGCTCTAATCTTACAAACATGTAGGGTGATCAGCCCCGTTATGTCCTGTATTGATCAATACTATCTGTTTGAACGATAAATGCGTTCACTCTGTTCTCCTTGGGCACAAAAATAATTTTCCATTTCGGGTTGTTCATACTCAGTCTGGAGTCCTAACTAAACAATTCAGTTGGACGACTTTATCATAACCAATACTATTCAACAATACAATTGAAACTATGTCTAGCAGAGTCAAATAGCTTAGACATCCTTTAAACCATAAACGCATACCGAAATTTAATAGTTTGTAACAGGATTTGTCATATCAAAGAATTTTAAGTTCAAGGCTTCATGTTTGAATACAATAGTTTGTATAAGTGGGGACACTTGTATAATAAAAGACAAAAATGAGATATTAATAAATAATAACCGAATTGAATAAAATTTCATAATATAAGAATAATTTCATAAACGAATCATGAATTATCATTATGGATATTAATAATTTATAATAATTATTCATGAACATGCCTTGTATTTGATACTTACTCAATATAAAATTTTGAGTAAAGTTAGAGTACTTGCCTTGATAGTTGATTACTGCTACGTAGTATAGCTTACGCTTTTAATATGAAGTCCTATCATCAATAGAATTATTCTTTTAATTAGAATACTACAACTTAACACATCATACTGCTTAAACATGTTGTCACATATAAATGTCAGTCATTGCAACACGTACGAACGTATGCCTCGTCAAACTATGTTGATTTGGTTTGAGTTCAGTATCGTTTCGGCATTCCGATTGCATTATCGGATAATTAATGAATTTATTTTTAATGAAACTCTGTTCAAGAACTTAAATATTATATTAGATAATTTAATTATTATTTATAATATTTTTTCAAACATTAAAATCATTTATAATGATTTTTCAAACACTTATATCATTTTTAATGATTTAATTGTCAATTAATATCATTATCATTAATATTTAAATAATTTAAAATATTAATGAAGTTCATGTCAACACTTTAGAAGTTATTTATTATAACCTGAAAATATTTTTAAAACCTTAATATTACCTTTAAATAATTTTTAAGATATTAAAATTATTTTTAAATAATTACTAATAATATTAAAATATTAATGTATTTCATTTCCAAATATTAAAAGTTATTTATTATAACTTAAAACATTTTTAAAACATTTATTTCACCTTTAAATGATTTATAAAATATTTAAATTATTTTTAAATAATTTATTTAATATAATTATTAAATAAATGTATTATCATTAATATTATAATATTAATGAAATTTTAATCAAAATATTATAAGTTATTTATTATAACTTAAAATACTTTTTAAAACTTTAATATCATTTTTAAAATATTAAAACCATTTTAACTAATTTATTTAATATAATTATTAAATAAATTTATTATCATTAATAATAATTTATTAATGAATTTTATCTCAAAATATTAAAAGTCATTTATTATAATTTATAATATTTTTTAATACTTTAATATCTTTTAAAATAATTTTTAATATATTAAAATTATTTTTAACTAATTTATTTAATATAATTATTAAATAAATTAAATATCATTAATATTTAAATAAATTAAAATATTAATAAATTTTATGTCAAAATATTAAAAGTTAATTTTTATAACTTCAAATAATTTTTAAAATAATTTTATGAATTTTTCATAATTAATTTCTATTTATTTCAATTAATATAATTAATTTTTATTAAAACCGTCGCTAAAGAGCTTTAGCGACACTAACTGTCACTGTTGGTGTTCTTGAGCCTCAAGAACATTCAAAGTCAGATTCTTGGTGCCTACTTTGACCATCTATAGATCTTTGATCATAATATTTCTTGGAATGTAAGTGTATTAGTGTTGTAGTAGTGATGTAATACTACAATCACAAACAAATTTTATGGCCAAACTACATCACAACAAGAAGATATAAGCCTTTCAAATGGCTGTCAGACATGTTCTTCATTTTCTAGGCAGCCCAGAAACGGCCGGTCAACGTACTTTGGATCCTTATATCTTGCAGGTTGTTCATGGTTTAAGTGTGTTAGACGCCGGGCCTTGTAGTATAACTACCAGGTTACATGAATCGAGCACTTACAAAGTCTAGGTATCAATAACTAACAAGATATAACATTTACAAAAACTGGTCAGACGCTGTTTTGGATTTTCTAGGTTACCCAAAAAACCAACCTTAACGGTCAACGACTTTTGATCGTTTACTACATCCGATCCGTTGTTTTCTATGGTTCGAGAGTGCTCTGGATTTGTAGTCCTCATGTCAGAGTACAATCTAAACACAAATTTACATCCTAAAAGCCATCCAGTTACAAGATCAAAGTCGGTCAAAGTCACTGCCAGAACACGTTCTTTAGTTTTCTGAGTTACCCAGAAAACTCAATTTCGTGGTCGGTCAACACACTTTGACCGTGAATAACTTTCAATCTACACATGCTATGTTCATGATTCCACTTTCAGAATACTAACAACATGGCACAGAACACAAACAAACACATAAACACCAAATATCATAAACAGATTGAGAAATATAAGCCCCGACTTTGGGCTGTCAGACCACTTTTTAGGGTTCATGCAGTTTTGAGAAATTCATGATTTCGAGCTTTTTGATGTATTAAAAGTGTTGTTTCTCAACCCAGATCATCAATACACATAATATACAACATATATTAACACTTAAACATAACACCTAATGAAAAATTAAAGATCTAGCAAGAGGGTTTGAATTTTATACCTTTCTTGAATACTTTTGATTTCTGATCATTGATTTGTTCTGGGTTAGTGTATGGGATGCTATTGTTTGATATTGTGACCAAGTTAGAGAGAGAATTTCGTGGGTCTTAGAGAGAGAAAATATTTTAGCTTGTATGGGTGAAAAATAATTGAAGTTTCTTTTTCTTTTGATTTCTTTGCAATCCTAATCCATATGTTCATTGAATCTAAGCTTCCTAGGTGTTATGTAATGGCTGATAAAGAAGATTTGGACATGTGCTAATATTTAACATAGATCTTGGCAAGATATGCAAGCAATTTAATAAAACAAAACTAAAAATGCTATTTTTGTAATTTATAAGTCTTTTTAATGGTATACTTGTCCATGAGACATATTTCTAGGGTTTAACCCTTAGGTTTTAACCCTTAGGGTTTGCCAAATAATTCATAGGGTTTGGTAAATTACTAGGAATTAAATAAAAATTTAATTATAATACACTAATTTAAAATTTTGGGTTTGTAATAGAAAATTAGGATTTTGTAAAAATTTAGGGTTTCTTGCTATAATTAGGGTTCCCAAATTTATGAATTAGGGTTTCCTAATCATTATCCTTAATCACATAATATCCACACTTTCATTTAACTACAAACATATTAAATACTATGTTTAATATTTAATCAAAATAAATAAATAAATCCTTAATATATATTCATATAATTATGTTAATTATCATAATTATATATAAAATCTATAATCGTATCTTCATTTAATATACTTACATATATTTGAATACAAATATAGTTATTAATCATATTTAATATTCAAATTGCTTAAGAAAATAATTTCTTATTATTCATAATATAAATATATTTTCTTTTTAAATATAATTATATAATAATTGTATTAATTCATGAAATTTCATAACATAGATCAAAAATTAGGATTTAGATCTATAACGACACTTTACCTTATATACCATTATTAATTAAGTTAAAATAATTAACTTAACTAATCTTGATAAATTTATATAATAAAATAATTATTGTAATAATTCTAAGAATTACTTAATATATTATTTAAATAATATATTAATCATATTTTCATGAAAAAATAAATAATAAAATATTTTTACTATCAAAATTAATTTATTATAAGAATATAATTTATAATAATCAATAATTCTTTTATCGAAAAATTTATTTAAAATCATTCATGCAATAAATAAATATATATTTATCACATATATACATATTCTTTACCTTGCACGTATTTTCACCCTTATTTTGATAGAAATAAAAAAAAATTATACGCAAAATTTCTTATTTAATTATATAAAAATATTGGGTTATTATAAGTCAACGATCATGAACATTCATTTAGTTTTCATTCATGAAAAGAACAACCCGGCACTAAGACCGCAAGTTCGATATAGCTTACGAGCACATCCAGGTGATCAACCTGTAGTACTCTATGTTGATCAACACTCATTCATTAAACATATTTACGTTTAATTATAGCAACCTCATGTGCTTGTCGATTAAACGACTTTAAAACATTTGTTTATTCATACTCAGGCTTACATTTGAATCTGTACCAAAGCAATTGGCATATGATAGAAACATTATGAATATTTTGGAAAGATTTGTGGAAAAACTAACCAAAATACTTTCAGTCTTAGTCTAGCTGAATCAAATGGCATCGACTATTCAATAACTGTTTATGCATAAGAAACTATGCATATTGACAGCTTGTCCAACATAACGTGTAGACAAGAGTTTAGAAAACTTTCTTTTGCGTCTTAAATCCGTTAAGTCTACATTACTTGGGTATTTACAACTTCTATAAGACATAAACACATAGTATACCAATGAGATTACCACAACTGATACACATTGTATAACTATCTTCTCCTACTTGCATAACATAGCCGAATTGTTAAACTAATAACATCCGTTTAAGTTATTTAATATTTGTTACGACTTATTAACATTCATATATCAAAAACTGACTCTCATCAATCATTTTTAGGCACAACGACAAACGAAACCCTAATCGATTTGCTAAGTGGACTACATTTTCCCCGAATTACCGTTATCGGACTCCGTGTAAAAATTACATAAGTTTTATCTTCATTTCTTATCATTCTCGTACTACGCACCTCTATTACATATCATATAACCTTAAGGCGCGCATTAAACTCGATTACGATGTTGGGTTTGTATGTAACGCAATCATGCAATCAAATCACATAAATAGGGCGGAAGCGTAAAAACTAGGTTTTCAAAATTTATACAAACCCATAACCATGATCATGCTTTGTGCTTGTTATCAATAACAGAAAAGAGAGAACATGGAATTATACCTTTGAAGATCTAAGCTTCCTCAGGTACAAGTTCTACTCCTTTGATTCCTTTGATTCCTCTGATAGTGGCTCCTTCCCTTGAATAATGTCAGCCACCCAAATGTTTGGCCTCTAACGGTGATCCACCAAGGAAGATGAAGAACTCAAGAAGATGGGTTATTGGCTTAACCCTTGTTTCTATCTCTATAGAATATGTGTACTCCCAACTCTTGGAAAATTTCACATGTCTACCTTATTTCTGATATAAGACTCTCTTATATAGATATTAGGTTAACCCTCCTAATCCAATTAGAATAGGGTTTTATTTAATTAATTAATTAAATACTTTTAATTAATTTATATCCTAATCTTTATTAGGATTGAGAGAGAGTACTGATATTATATTAATTCCTAAACTCCTTTAGAATTAAAATAATAATAATAATAATAATATTAATAAGACTCCTCTTATTAATTTATATTTAATATTTCTAAAATATTAAATAATAAACATTAAGCTATTTAATTTATTCTATCATCATAGATTAAATTAATTATACTTAATGCATTATTACTATCATGCCATTTTCTTCTTAAATAATTCTTCTTCCTTTTATGGTGTGACCCTTTAGGTTCTTCATATTAAACCGGTTGTGAATAAATCAATTAGAATAATTCTAATCTTATTTAAATAAACAAATTAAACTAATAATCTATTTAAATAAATAACATTTATTCTACAATAGGGATAAGCCTCCCTAGCGATCAACGACTTTCCAGATAATATAGATTTCAACATTAATCATAAAAGAACCTGTGAGTTAATAGTTAACGTACAATTCAATCCTTCCACCATACAATGTCCCAATTAAATATAAGACATGGATTTACTGTCAAGTCTTAATTTATTTAATCATATGTATTTCGATTAGAAAATGCACAACTCCAAATAATGCAAATTAGAAACCTCTTTCTAATTTCATTCTACCTTGGCCAAGGATTCCTGGGTTGTCATTTAACGAATCACATAGGACATATCTCCTCTTTTACTAGAGGTGGTAGATTCTTTATTGATCATTCATTATCTCCATATGTAACTCATTACACCCAAGCATACCCTATATATTCCTTAAAAGGCCTTAAGGAATTAGTCAAAGTATAATTTGTTACATACAAGATACTATGATGATCTCAAGTCCAAGGATCACATGTACTACTATCACATTAGGAATTCCTATTGACAGGCGAGTAAAACTCCATTAGGTATTCCATAGCGAGTCACGTTCAGTGAACTTATTCTCCAATAAGCACCTACATACTTACTTTAGTGTCTCCACACAAATGACCATGAGATCAGTCATCCTCATCCAATGAGCAAGCAACATATGTACCAATCTATCCGGATTTACTAATCCCCTTTTTAGTAATCCCACGATTGGGAACTATTTTAGTTTTAAAGCTTTCTAAGAATTTAGATCTTATTAGCATGATCAACATCATGATTCTAAAAGCATTGCTTAAAACTATGGGTTATTTACATATTATAAAAACAGCACCATGTAGATAATTAAATGCCTTTAATAAATTAATATTTTATTAATAAATAAATAAGATTGTTTACAAAGTATGTGCTTTATCATCATACATGATTGGCTTGTATGCACACTACTATCAATCTCCCACTTGCACTAAAGCCAATCGCTATGGTATCTCATACCCATCTTCTCTAAGTGACGATCAAACTGCTGTTGTGTTAAAGCTTTAGTAAATGGATCTGCAATGTTGTCTTGAGAGTCTACACGCTCCAAGGTGACGTCTCCTCTTTCAATGATCTCCCTGATCAAGTGAAATCGCCGCAACACGTGTTTAGATTTCTGATGAGACCTGGGTTCCTTAGCCTGTGCAACCGCTCCGGTGTTGTCACAGTATACGGGAACTGCTTCTCCAATGCTAGGAACCACACCAAGTTCAGTTATGAACTTCTTCATCCAAACAGCTTCCTTTGCAGCTTCACTTGCAGCTATATACTCTGCCTCTGTCACTGAATCAGCAACCGTTTGCTGCTTGGAACTCTTCCAACTCACTGCACCTCCGTTCAAGGTAAACACATACCCTGAAATAGATTTACTGTCATCTTGGTCTGTTTGAAAACTTGAGTCCGTGAATCCCTTGAGTTTTAATTCAGACCCACCGTAGACAAGAAAAATATCTTTAGTCCTTCTCAAGTACTTTAGGATATTTTTCACTACCTTCCAGTGCTCTTCTCCTGGATTCGACTGGTATCTGCTTGTTACACTAAGTGCATGAGCAACATCCGGTCTAGTACATATCATACCGTACATGATAGATCCTATTGCAGAAGCATAAGGGATCTTACTCATACGGTCTCTCTCCTCAGGTGTCTTTGGGGCCTGTTTCTTGGAGAGATTTATTCCATGGCTCATCGGCATGAGACCTCTTTTGGAATCTTCCATGCTAAACCTCTTTAGCATCGTATCAATGTACGTTCCTTGGGATAATCCGAGCATCCTTTTAGATCTATCTCTATAGATCTTTATCCCCAAAATATAGGATGCTTCACCCAAGTCCTTCATGGAGAAGTTTTTAGATAACCAGATTTTAATGGATTGTAACATAGGAATGTCATTCCCTATCAGTAAAATATCATCAACATATAATACAAGGAATTATACTGCGCTCCCACTAACCTTTTTGTATACACATGGTTCATCCTCGTTTTTGATAAAATCAAACTCTTTGATTGTCTCATCAAAACGAATGTTCCATCTACGAGAAGCTTGCTTTAACCCATAAATGGATCGTTGTAGCTTACAGACTTGATTCGTTCCAACTTTTGAAATAAATCCCTCTGGCTGTGTCATATACACATCCTCCTCAAGTTTCCCATTGAGGAAGGCCGTTTTCACGTCCATCTGCCAGATCTCATAGTCGTTGTAAGCTGCAATCGCAAGCAAAATCCGAATGGACTTGAGCATGGCTACTGGTGAGAAGGTTTCATCATAGTCAACTCCTTGTCTTTGTTTGAAACCTTTTTCAACCAGTCGGGCCTTATAGGTCTCTACCTTTCCGTCTGCTCCAGTCTTTTTCTTAAAAAACCATTTACACCCAATAGGTTTAATACCTTCAGGTGGTGAAACCAAAGACCATACTTTGTTTTCATACATGGAGTCCATTTCAGATTTCATGGCTTCAAGCCATTTCCCTGAGTCTTTATTACTCATAACCTGTTCGTAATTCAATGGATCATCATCATTTATGATGTGTACCTCATCGTCATCCTCTATAACGAATCCATACCTCTCAGGTATCTTCGGTACTCTTCCAGATTTACGAACATGGTGTGGTACAGTAGGTTCTTCTACTTGGTTAGGTACCTGACTTTGGTCCGTGGTAACTTGTGGTTCTTGAACTTCTTCAAGATATATCTTACTCCCACTGACTCCTTCATGGATAAACTCTTTCTCCAAGAAGGTAGCATGTTTCGCAACAAACACCTTTTGATCAGTTGGATGATAGAAATAATACCCTACGGTTTCTTTAGGGTATCCCACAAATCTACACTTATCGGATTTAGTCTGTAGCTTATCATTTTCAAACTTTTTGACATAAGCTGGACAACCCCAAGTCTTAACATGCTTAAGATTTGGTTTCCTCCCTTTCCATATCTCATATGGAGTCTTTGGGGCGGATTTGGTAGGTACCTTATTAAGTAGGTATGCAGCCGTTTCTAGGGCATATCCCCAGAAGGAAATTGGAAGGTCGGTAAAACTCATCATGGATCGAACCATGTCCAACAGTGTTCGATTTCTCCTTTCAGATACTCCATTTAACTGTGGTGTACCTGGAGGAGTCCATTGTGAGATTATACCATTTTTTCTGAGACAATTGAGAATCTCACTGCTTAAGTATTCTCCACCTCGATCTGATCGAAGTATCTTAATACTCTTGCCCGTTTGTTTCTCTACTTCACTTCTGAACTCTTTGAACTTTTCAAATGATTCTGATTTGTATTTCATTAAATACACATATCCAAATCTTGAGTGATCATCAGTGAAAGTAATAAAATAAGAATACCCACCCCGTGCACTTATTGTCATAGGTCCACAAACGTCTGTGTGAATCAATGCCAACAACTCTGTAACTCTCTCTCCTTTTCCACTAAAAGGAGATTTAGTCATTTTACCCATGAGACAAGATTCACAAGTTGGATATGATTCATAATCAGATAGCTCGAGGAGCCCATCTTTATGCAACTTGGATAATCTTGTTTCATTGATATGACCGAGTCTACAGTGCCACATATAGGTATAATTAATATCATCTCTTTTCCTTTTCTTAATTTGTTCAATTTGAAATATATTTTCTTGCAAGTCAAGTGTATAAAGTCCATTTCGCAAATTTCCAATACCATATAAAACATCGTCTTTATAAATAGAACAACCATTGTTCTTTATAATAACGTCAAAACCTTCCATATCCAATACAGAAATTGAAATAATATTTTTAATAATATTCGGAACATAATAACAATTATTAAGATAAATGGATTTGCCCGAAGGCATTGCTAAACAATAAGTTCCTACAGCTAATGCAGCAACTTTTGCTCCATTTCCCACTCGTAGGATCACCTCATCTTTGTTCAGCTTTCTACTTCTGACCAGTCCCTGCACAGTATTACATATGTGAGAACCACAGCCAGTATCCAATACCCAAGTAGAATTATGACTTTCAGAAAAATTAATTTCAATCATAAACAAACCTTGATTGGAAGTCGAAGCTTCTCCAAGCTTCTTCTCTGCTAGAAACTTCTTGCAGTTCCTCTTCCAATGTCCCGGCTCATTGCAATGAAAGCACATTCCTTTAGCTGGTTCAGGTTTCTTTTGCTCCTTTCCTTTCCCTTTTCCCTTAGCCTTCTTAGATTTCTTCTTTTCATAAGACACCTTGGGCCTCTTCCTTTTATTGGAAGAATCCACCATCAAGACATGGTTCTTCTTTGATGAGAAGTGACCTTCTGCAGTTTTCAGCATGTTAAGCAGCTCAGGTAAGCTGACATCTAGCTTATTCATGTGAAAATTAACCACAAACTGCGAGAATGTCTCAGGGAGTGACTGCAAGACCAAGTCTTGACTCAACTCCCCATCCATGACGAACCCAAGCTGTCCAAGGCGTTCAATCAAATTGATTACCTTCAGAACATGAGTCTCGACGGTAGTGCCCTCGGTCATCCGAGATCGGAAGAGATCCTTAGATATCTCATATCTAGCAGTCCTACTCTGTTCACCATACAACTCCTTGAGGTGAAGCAGCATAGCAGGAGCATCCATTTTTTCGTGCTGACGCTGAAGCTCGTTATTCATGGATGCGAGCATGATGCATTGAGCCACAGATGCATCATCTTGCCACTTATTGAAAGTGGCAATCTCTTCCTCAGAGGCTGTTTCTGAAACAGATTCAGGGATAGTGGAATTTAGGACAGAAGAAATCTTTTCAGCAGTGAGAACAATTCTCAGATTTCTTAGCCAGTCCTCATAATTCGGGCCTGTAAGCTTATTTGCATCAAGTATGCTTCGTAGTGAGATTAGTGATTTTGACATTTTTAAAATTCTGCATGTGAAAAGACAACATTTTAGCAAACATTCATTTTATTAACTTTGCATACCAAAATAAATTTAGGTCTTTATTTTAAATTGGTATCTCCCACTATTTTCATCAAACTATATTACCCTCACTCATATAGTTCGGCAACATCTAATTAAAGATTTGCTAGTGAGATTAAGGATCCCATTTCAAATGTATATAACCTTGTGGATAGCACAACAAGCGATATACAAATAAATAGGTAGACAACTCTTGTCAATTACATCACCATGTAACTCCTTTTATTTTGCCTCTTAAATCATAATGGTCATGTGTGTGCACATCCGAACTAAAATGATTTAAGTTAAGTCCAGCCTAGCACTTCCATAAATTCAAAAAAGAAAAATTTTCGTCCTTGTGGATAGCACAACAAGACTAGATCATTCGATTTTCTTGATAAGCATCAAATGTGATTAATTAACATCTTAAATATTCAATACTCGCCTTGTGGATAGCACAACAAACTCATATTAAATATTTAATACTCTATTAACTAATCATGCTAGAAGGCGACGTTCGATATTCCAAATATCATTTGAACGCTTCAGACTTAATATTATTTCTTTGAGGGGTTTGTTATTATTTGTCTCATCTTTTTAAGCGCGCATGCACATATATATATATAAAATACGCGTCATTTTATTAAACATGCGAAGCATGTTTGTATAAAATATAATATATATAATATTTAGCATGCAATATAGAATACTATATTCTACCCGGATTGATTATGGACTTTTATTCTAGTTTGGTTGACTAGAGCCACCAAGTGAACCAAAAGGTCAAACCTAGGAGTGCAAGAATTTAAATTTTAAATGTAACTATTACATTTAAACCCGGGCTCCATACAAACGGGTCTTCACGCGCTCCTTGCTCCTTGGTCTCCAATTTCTTCAAAATAATTCTAACTATCTCTATTACATTAACTATTTAAAATTAAATAGAAACCTTGATCAGCAGTCAAGGGGAAGTACATAGAAAGGAGATAGAATTTACATCGAGAATAAAACTAGAGAAGACGAGGTACGCAGACCCCATTTTATAAAACCCATACATTCAAGCATTCATCCAAAATAAAATCCAATCACATTGGTCATTGTCCATAATCAATCCCATTTATTATCATACACATCAACATATGCATCAATAAATATCCATTCATCTCATGAATAACAATGTTATTCCATATATGGATCGATGTTATTTAATGGACAAAAGTTTTGCTAAATTTTATTTTTGAAACAAAATAAACTCTTTTATTTTAATCAAAAATAAATCCAAATTAAACTCCTTTAATTTTAGCATTCTGAAATCATATTTCAAATAAAATAAACTTCTTTATTTTAAAACTTTATCAATTAAATAAACAGTTTACTTAATTAATTAAAATCAATTTTCAGGGTCTGTCCAGGTACCGGCGCAGCTGCGCCAGTAATGAACTGGGAAGCTGCGCAGCTGCGCAGGTAGACGGAAGCAGCAGTTTTTGCAGACCGGCGCAGTTGCGCCAGTAATGAACTGGGCAGCTGCGCAGCTGCACCGTTCGCCGCAGAAACTTGCAGAAAACGATTTTTGTCCAGAAAAACGATCCAATTCTCACATCAATTCATACATGGAATTATAAAATTGATAATTAGCACAAAGTTAGGCTCTGATACCACTGTTGGGTTTGTATGTAATGCAATCATGCAATCAAATCACATAAATAGAGCGAAAGCATAAAAACTAGGTTTTCAAAATTTATACAAACCCATAACCATGATCATGCTTTGTGCTTATTATCAATAACAGAAAAGAGAGAACATGGAATTATACCTTTGAAGATCTAAGCTTCCTCAGGTACAAGTTCTACTCCTTTGATTCCTTTGATTCCTCTGATAGTGGCTCCTTCCCTTGAATAATGTCAGCCACCCAAATGTTTGGCCTCTAACGGTGATCCACCAAGGAAGATGAAGAACTCAAGAAGATGGGTTATTGGCTTAACCCTTGTTTCTATCTCTATAGAATATGTGTACTCCCAACTTTTGGAAAATTTCACATGTCTACCTTATTTCTGATATAAGACTCTCTTATATAGATATTAGGTTAACCCTCCTAATCCAATTAGAATAGGGTTTTATTTAATTAATTAATTAAATACTTTTAATTAATTTATATCCTAATCTTTATTAGGATTGAGAGAGAGTACTGATATTATATTAATTCCTAAACTCCTTTAGAATTAAAATAATAATAATAATAATAATAATAAGACTCCTCTTATTAATTTATATTTAATATTTCTAAAATATTAAATAATAAACATTAAGCTATTTAATTTATTCTATCATCATAGATTAAATTAATTATACTTAATGCATTATTACTATCATGCAATTTTCTTCTTAAATAATTCTTCTTCCTTTTATGGTGTGACCCTTTAGGTTCTCCATATTAAACCGGTTGTGAATAAATCAATTAGAACAATTCTAATCTTATTTAAATAAATAAATTAAACTAATAATCTATTTAAATAAATAACATTTATTCTACAATAGGGATAAGCCTCCCTAGCGATCAACGACTTTCCAGATAATATAGATTTCAACATTAATCATAAAAGAACCTGTGAGTTAATAGTTAACGTACAATTCAATCCTTCCACCATACAATGTCCCAATTAAATATAAGACATGGATTTACTGTCAAGTCTTAATTTATTTAATCATATGTATTTCGATTAGAAAATGCACAACTCCAAATAATGCAAATTAGAAACCTCTTTCTAATTTCATTCTACCTTGGCCAAGGATTCCTGGGTTGTCATTTAACGAATCACATAGGACATATCTCCTCTTTTACTAGAGGTGGTAGATTCTTTATTGATCATTCATTATCTCCATATGTAACTCATTACACCCAAGCATACCCTATATATTCCTTAAAAGGCCTTAAGGAATTAGTCAAAGTATAATTTGTTACATACAAGATACTATGATGATCTCAAGTCCAAGGATCACATGTACTACTATCACATTAGGAATTCCTATTGACAGGCGAGTAAAACTCCATTAGGTATTCCATAGCGAGTCACGTTCAGTGAACTTATTCTCCAATAAGCACCTACATACTTGCTTTAGTGTCTCCACACAAATGACCATGAGATCAGTCATCCTCATCCAATGAGCAAGCAACATATGTACCAATCTATCCGGATTTACTAATCCCCTTTTTAGTAATCCCACGATTGGGAACTATTTTAGTTTTAAAGCTTTCTAAGAATTTAGATCTCATTAGCATGATCAACATCATGATTCTAAAAGCATTGCTTAAAACTATGGGTTATTTACATATTATAAAAACAGCACCATGTAGATAATTAAATGCCTTTAATAAATAAATATTTTATTAATAAATAAATAAGATTGTTTACAAAGTATGTGCTTTATCATCATACATGATTGGCTTGTATGCACACTACTATCATACGATTCACGATTTACGTTTTTGGATTTTGAGTTTTAAAATCAAATACTTTTATTCAATGTTTAATTCTTGAAACCATCCTTAAACATGTTGTTTAAGAGTTCTCTCTTCATGAATATTAACTATTTACTTTCCCCATAATTACCATATAAAAAGTTGGGTTAACAAACCTCCGTGTCGGAAATTTTTTTGTTAAGGGTGCTGTAGCGCCAACCTTAGTTATAAAGGCAGCACTGTGGCACTGTCTTGCAGTGTGCTCAGCCTCGTCCTGGCACTGTGGTGCTGGAAAACAAAGCTTGGGCGGCGCTGCGGAACCGGCCCTGAGCCTTAGAATTTTTTTCAAATGTTGAGATTCCCGAGCTCGTAACACAATCGTTAAAACTCGGAATTGGCTCATTCCAAAGCCATTAGTTCACATATCTCACGTTCTACGATTCCATTCAGTCAGAATTCATTTTTGAATCCGTTGGTGACTAATTGCCGTTTAGTCCATTTTTATGCATTCGTAAAACGTTCGTGAACGTTCGACGCTCAATTCTTTGTTTTAAGTCCGAATTCATTCGTTCTTGCTCCCGCAAGTCTTATTTACCTAATTATACGTTACGCCATCAAAAACCAAGGTTTCCGTGTTAAACAGCGATTTTTAACTTTTATTTCGGGAATTTTACGATTTCGACGTTTAACGTCTAATTCTCGTAACTTTTGCCATAACTTTGTTATTCAAGATTTTTACTCCGAACAAAAATGGAATTAATCCATTGGTTATTCATTAGTGATTCTAACCAATATAAACTTCTATGTTTTAATGGTTTCACTTACTCATCATTAAAAATCTCAAGATTTTGATAGTTTCTCCATTAAGTTCTTAATCAACCATTATGATTCCACTTATTCATGGCTTATTAGTATTTTAAGTCCACTACAAAACCATTCTTATTAATTCTTACATAACATGCTCCACCAATTCACTTCTCTATCAATTATATATTGAAGGAAGATGAAAATTAAGTTTTGAACAATTATACCTCTTGGTGTTCTTTGAGTTCTTGAACTTTTGTTCTTGACAAAAGGCCTAACTAGCTTCCTTGCTCTTTGATTCCTTGTTAAAGCGTTCTTCTCTCTCTCTCTCTCTCTCAATATGTTAGTTGCTAAAATTTGTGAAACCATCAAATGACCAACCAAACCTCTCTTATATAGATTTGCAAGACCAATGGTATTTTGGTCTTTTAAGAAAACCTCCTCAACCTATGTCTCATATACATAATTTACTTCAACCATTGAAACAAATCCATCTGGTTGTATCGTACCTACATTATCCTCTAATAATATATATTTGAGGAAGGGCGTCTCCACGTCCATTTTTCAGATCTAGTAATATTAAGCTGCAATCGCAAGTAAAATCCAAATGGACTTGAGCATTAATACCGGTAATAAAGGTTTTATTACAGTCAACTCCTTGACTTTATTTGAAAACCTTTTCCAAAATGGTCTGGCCTTATAGGTCTCCACCTTGCCATTTTCTCTAAGGATGCATTTCGAATTTTATGGCCAGCTGCCATTTATCTGAGTGTCTACAACTCTTAGCCTTATCGTGTATAACTGGATCATCATCCTCTATGATGCGTACCTCATCATCATCATCTATGATGAATTCATACCTCCCATATATCTTCAGTACTATTCTAGATTCACGATTCGGTTGTGGTACAATAGGTCTATCTACAAGTTTCTCCTTTTGACTAATAGTGATTTGTTGTTCTTGAACTCCTTCAAGATCTATTATCCTCCCACTAGTCCTTCAATTATAAACATTTTATCCTAGAAGGCAGCGTGTTTGACAGAAAATATATTTTGCTGAGTAGGATTATAGAACATATACCCTAAACTTATTTTAGGATGTCCCACAAATCTGCACTTGTCAAATCTTGTCCCAAGCTTATCCTTTTGAAACCTTTTCACCTAAGCTGGACAAGCATTTATCTTAACATACTTAAGATTAGAAATCCTCCATGTTCATAACTCTTATGAAGTCTTGGGGACGGATTTTGAGGTTACCTTATTTTGTAGATATGCAGCCGTTTCCAGGTCATTACCCAAAAGGATACTATAATGTCGGTAAAATCATTATGGACCGCACCATGTCCAACAAGGTACGATTTTTCTACATCAATCAATTATTGTGTATCAAAAAACGTCCATTGTGAGAAAACATTTTTAAGACGATCTTAAAACTTATTGCACAAGTATTTATTCCTCGATCCAATCGAAGAATCATAATATCTTGCCAATTAGTTTTTCTTCTGAATTCTTTGAACCTTTCAAATGATTCAGACTTGTATTTCACCAAATACAAATATTCAACTCTTTGAATGATCATCTCCTTTTCTTTTACTAGTTTGTTCAATTTTAAATTATTTTCATGTAAGTCAAGTATGTAAAGTCCATTCAGTAAATTGTTAATTATTTAAACTAATGGACTTACCCGTAAGCGGCGTTAAACAATAAGTTCCTGCATTTAATGGACCAACCTTTGCTCCATTTGCTCTACACAGAAAGACTTCCTTCGTTTATCTTTCTACTTCTGCTTGGTCCCTTTATAAATATGTATTTATGAGAACCATAGCCAGTATCCAATACCCAAGTGGAAATTTTACTTACTAAAAGATTTATTTTAATTATGAACAAACCTGTATTTGTAACCGAAGCTTCACTAAGCTTCTTCTGGTTAGCCTCTAAAAGATACTTCTTGCAGTTTTCATACGAGTGTCCAGGCTTATTACAGTGGAAACAAACTCCTTTGCTACCCGTATCAGTTTTGTTCTTATTATCCTTTGTATTTTGCCTTTACTTATACCTTCTTTGAAATGTTCTTCTTCTAGATCGGAAGAACTCCTTAGATATCTGATATCTATTAGTCCTACTTTCCTCACCATTCAACTCCTTGAAGTGTAGGAATATAGTAGGAGCATCCATAGTTTCATGCTGACGCTGAAGCTCATTACTCATTGATGCGAGCATGATGTATTGAGCCAACTATGCATCATCTTGCTACTTTCTAAAAGTAGCAATCTCTTCATCAGAGGCATTGTCTACAACCATTGCAGGGATAGGCGTATTAAAAAAATAAAATAGCTTTTCAGCCTTGAGAACTATTCTCAAATTCCTTAACCAATCCGTTTAATTTGGTTCGGTTAATTAGCTTCTAATATGCTACGCAGTGATAGTAATTTCAACATTATAAAATTATGTAAATGAATTTGTAATTAAATAATATTTTAGCATACATTTTTTTATTAATTACCAAAATAAATTAGGGTTTTAAATTGGTATCTCCCACTATTTTTTTCAAACTATATTACCCTCATAATATATAGTTCGACAAATTTAATTAAAGATTTGCTAATGAGAATAAGGATCCCATTTCAAATGTATATAGCCTTGTGTGTGCATAACAAACTATATATAAATAAATAGGTAGACAACTCTTTGTCAATTACATCAACATGTAACTCCTTGTATTTTACCTCTTAGATCATAATTGTAAGACCCCAACTTTTATGAATAAAGATTTAATTTTCTTTATATATTATTTCGAAATAGTAAGGTGTTGACTTGATAAATATGAAAGTTATGGGTGAAATGTGCAAATATTTTTAAAATGAGCAAGTGGTTATAAAATATTCTTGTTGTCGGGGAATATTCGTTTGGTCGTGGAATATTCTTGTTGTCGGGGAATATTCGTACGACGGCGCAGTTATTTGTGGACCCCACAACGGAATAACTGTCGGATATAGAAAGCGACAGAAATAACTTTTTACAAGATAACGGCGTAGTTGTTACCGTTAGTACTGTTGAAATACCCGGTGGTTAAAATACAGTACGCGGTGGTGCGCAGTAGCACACGGTATTGCACAGTATTTCGAATTATTGAGTCTTACGTGAGAAGGAACCTACTCAATTTATTTTACAGTATTTACTGTTCAATATTTTATATTATTGACTCAATAATTGCTACGTTGATATTTTATATTATTGACTCAATAATTGCTGCATTGATATTTTATTGACTCAATAATTGCTACGTTGCTATTTTTTTTATGATTGATTCAATAATGGCTACAGTTGATATTTTGTAGTATTGATTCAATAATTGTCGTTGCACAGTATTTCACGTTATCAACTCAATAATTCATATTATTTGAATAATATTATTAGATAGCATTATTGACAATGTCTAAGGAAGTTCTGTCTAGGAGGGGTTATTTAATTGCGCGCCAGTAAGGAGAAGTCCTTATCGGAAGGCCCCCTCTGTCCTGGGAACGACCTGGTTGTCAATATTGTAGTTCTATAATATTATTTGTGAATAATTAATTATTGATTTATATGATAAGGAAATATTTATTTTGTGGATATAAAAGAAGGAATTTGTGCTGATGTGTTTTTATCAGTATTTTGGTGTGAAAAATCATCCGTTTATGGATTTCGGATAATTTATGTTGGGAATTTGGAAAAATTTTCTTCTGCAAAGTTGTAGAGAATTAAATTTCTTATAGAAGGACACATCATTTGTATTTTTCTGACAAAGGGGCTATTTATTATGAATTATTGAAGTTTCGAAAAATAAATATTATTTTATAAATGGTGGGCCCCACTTTTGTTGTTTTGTTGAAAAAAATCAGATGTTTGAAGCAGCCGGCGGCTGGAGAAGTTTTGTAAAAATAATATTATTTTATTATTTTAGTCTCCTTTGGCATCCTAGGCTTTTCCTATAAATAGGGTGCTTAGGTTAGAATTGAAAATCACACCAGAATTCGAAGTTTTCTCTCTCTATAATATCGAGCGTATTTTTGTGAGTATTTCTATACTTTGAGTATTAGTATTCAGCGCAAGTTTCCGTCAATATTATATCCGATATTCCAGTCAGAGGTACTATCTTTTTGAGGTAAGGGATGTTATTTTCTTTCGTAAATGATGTTATTCTTTTCAATATCATTATACAGAAATATTGTCATGAATTTTGTTATGAAATTCTTATTTTTCCCGTCGGGGTTACTATTCACGTATACGGCACTATTCACGTATACGGCACTATTCACGTATACGGCACTATTCACGAGAAAATTTATTTTTCTTCTAATTGTCCAAATTGTCTGTTAAGGTTACTATCTTTGATTGTATCCAAGTTTTGGGCTTTATTCTTGAATTTTGCTTCACAAAGTATTATTATGGATTATTCTTGAATTTGGATAAACTAAATGACGAATCCCTAATCTTTGTCTTTTATCTCACTGGATTCGTTTTGTTTAAAATGTTTTTCATCATCCTCAGTCCTAAAAGTTGATGTAACTGAATATCTTTGGCCTGTAGAGCAAAGATGAATGATTACCTGATGAATATCTTTGGCCTGTAGTGCAAAGATGACAGGTGTTGAGATGAACATGACTACTGATGATGCAAATGAATATCTTTGGCCTGTAGTGCAAAGATGAATATTGATTCGAGATGTATATTGATTGATGTTACAGGGATAAAATATTGGTGATGGACTTTTAAATCATAGAAGATAGTAGACTTCATTCTCTACTTAACTCTTCTAATGATTTGTTATTTCCGCTGCGAATATTGATCTAAAACTTGTTGTCCATAATATTTTATCTGAACTGTTGAAGACTAACGATAATTTATTTTTCATTATCTCAGTCATAATATTCTTTACTGGGCTAGTTGAGCTCACCCTTTTCATCTGTTGTCCTCTTCAGGAAATGAGAATGTTGCGGGGACTAGTCGGGGGACAGAGTGATGGTCCGAGTTAGAGCAGTAGTAGTCCTCACTATTTCTGATAAATAGTGTGATAATAATTGTAATGAGGACTTAGTTTGAATCTTAATATTTTCTACATATTTGTACTGAGACTCACAGTTGTGTGGTCGTATTTTGCACGACCGTATGATATAAAGTTTGTATTTGAATTCTGTACCATGTATTTGGCGACTCAGAATGGGTTGGGTTGAATGGACCTATTCTGGGGGCGTCACAGTTGGTATCAGAGCTTAGGGATATGATCTCTGGTGGAGATCGGGGAATAGAACTAGGAGGGGAGAGACGAGTAAATCCTTCGCTAGTGTGTCCAACCTAAGCTTATGTGGTATTTAATTGGTCAGTCGGAGCATAGGGTTAATATGTGATATGTTGACTTGTTTAATTAACCCTTGTTTTATGGCAGTATTTGAGAATGGCAGCTGAGAACGTTAACAACGAAGTGAATGAGACCGTGGAGACACCTTTAATCGTTAACCAGGAGAACGTGCAACAAGAGGGCAATGTTCATCCTGAAAATAACGCTGGTCAGACGATAAACGATGAGATGTTTAGAAGTTTTTTGCAGTTCATGCAAAATCAGACGAGGGAGACTCGTGTGCAACATACAGGTGGAGATAATAACAACACGAGAGCTGTCACTGCTAAGAAGTTCAAAGAATTGGGACCACCAGAGTTTCTGGGAAAGCCGGATCCGATCAAAGCGGAGACGTGGATTAAATAAATTACCAAGATATTTGATGTCTTGGGATGTACAGAGGAACAGAAGGTTCCATTCGCCACGTTTATGTTCCGTGGAGAGGCAGATTACTGGTGGGAATCCGTGAAGCGTACCCAGCCTGCCGCACTCCAGATGTCTTGGGAAGCGTTCCAGAAACTGTTTAATGACAAGTACTTTCCTGAAAGTATTCGTCATATGAAGGAAGTAGAGTTTATCAGACTCGAGCAAAACAACATGACGGTATCCCAGTACGAGGCTAAGTTCGCGGAGCTGTCCAGGTTTGCACCTCATTTGGTGGAGAATGAGGAACGTATGACGCGGATGTTTCTAAGAGGTTTGAAACCCGAAATACGTCAATACCTCATTTCTCATAAGTTTTCTTTATATTCGGGTGTAGTAAACAGGGCCCAGTTATTGGAACGAGATAATGATTATGTTCAACCAAGGGACCACAACCAAGGTCGTACTGGTGGCAGTAGTCATCGGAGCAATGACAACCAGCGAGGAGGAAAGTATGACAGAAGCGGTAACCACTCCGGTGGTTATCGTGGCCATGATAGTAGAAGAAGCGAATCGGGAGGAGATTTCAAAAAGAGAAGGTATAACAATGAGAACGCGAAGATGTCAACATCAGCACCAGCATCAACTGTTTCGAGGGGAGGAGAACGACCACCGGTCGTATGCTTTAAATGCGGGAAAGAGGGACATATCAGCCCAAACTGCCCACAACAGTTCAAAGGATGCTATAACTGTGGAAAGGAAGGACATATAGCTCGAGATTGTCCTGTTGCGAAACCAAGTTCAGCGGGGGTGGTGATTCCAAAGGCGGTTGCAGACAAGTCAAAGTCGGTGATTCCTGGAAGAGCGTTTGTCGTTACAGCCCAAAACGCGAGGAATCCACACGAGGTGATTACGGGTAAGCTGATCATAAACTCTTGCGAAGTTTATACCTTGTTAGATACCGGTGCTACCCATTCCTTTATTTCACCTGCTTGTGCTCAACGTTTGAACTTGACTTCTGATAAATTAGACTTTGACTTATCTGTTGAAACTCCGTTAGGAGAAACCTTTGTTACATCTACATTTTACAAATCTTGCTTGATTCAGATTGGTACCCTTACCTTACCTGTTGATCTTATATCTTTGAAAATACTTGCATTTGACGTGATTTTAGGAATTGACTGGTTAACCACTTACCATGCCAAAATTGATTGTTTTCGTAAGGTTGTTAGTTTTCATATTCCTAATCAACCTGTTGTGCGAATCCAAATCACCAAACCACTAAAATCAGTCAATATCATTTCAAGTCATAAAGCTATTCGTTTATTGAAAAACGGATGTCAAGCTTTCTTAGCTCATGTCACTGATCTAAATCAGAATACATCAGATTTGAATGATATTTCCGTTGTTAATGAGTTTCCTGATGTATTTCCCGAAGAACTTCCCGGTCTACCCCCAGAACGTGAAGTTGAATTCTTTATTGACCTTGAGCCCGGTACAAAGCCCATTTCTAAAGCCCCATATCGAATGGCTCCTATTGAACTTCAGGAGTTAAAGGTCCAATTACAAGAGTTGTTAGACATCGGTTTTATTCGTCCTAGTACGTCTCCTTGGGGTGCTCCTGTTTTATTCGTAAAGAAGAAAGACGGGAGTATGCGACTTTGCATTGACTATCGGGAGTTGAACCATGTCACCATCAAGAATAGGTATCCGTTACCTCGTATTGATGACCTGTTCGACCAGTTGCAAGGAGCGCAATTTTTTTCAAAGATCGATCTTCGTTCTGGATATCATCAGTTGAAGATTAAAACTGAGGATATTCCAAAGACTGCTTTCAGAACACGGTACGGGCATTATGAGTTCTTAGTCATGTCTTTTGGATTGACTAATGCTCCTGCTGCTTTCATGGATATGATGAACCGTGTATTTAAGGAGTATTTAGATCAATTCGTTGTTGTCTTTATTGATGACATTCTCATCTATTCTAAAAGCCGTGAAGATCATGAACACCACTTGAAGCTGGTACTTCAAAAGCTTCGTGAGAACAAGCTATACGCCAAGTTAAAGAAATGCGAGTTCTGGCTTGAGGAAGTAGCATTCCTTGGGCACGTGGTATCGAAACATGGAGTATCTGTTGACCCGGCGAAGATTGAAGCAATACAAAGCTGGGAGCAACCTAAGTCGGTGACCGAAGTACGAAGCTTTCTGGGCTTAGCTGGTTATTATCGGAGGTTCGTAGAGGGATTTTCTCGAATCGCTACTCCATTAACACAGTTGACTCGGAAAGATACGAAATTCGTTTGGAGAGAAGAATGCGAGAAGAGCTTCCAAGAGCTCAAGAGGAGACTTATTTCGGCACCTGTTCTGACAATACCATCTGGTTCGGATGGATTTGTTATCTACAGCGATGCTTCAGGCAAAGGGTTAGGATGTGTTCTCATGCAACATGGGAAAGTCATAGCCTATGCCTCGCGACAACTCAAAGAATATGAGAGGAATTATCCTACTCATGATCTAGAGTTGGCAGCAGTCGTTTTCGCGTTGAAGATCTGGAGAAATTACTTGTACGGAGAGAAAGTGGAGATTTATACAGATCATAAGAGCCTTAAATATTTCTTCACTCAGAAGGAACTCAACATGCGGCAACGACGTTGGCTTGAGCTGTTGAAAGATTACGATCATACCATCCAATACCATCCTGGAAAAGCGAACGTGGTAGCTGACGCGTTGAGTAGAAGATCATATGTGGGAACGAGTGCGATGATGTCAAGTATACGTGTAGAACCAGCTTTGCTTGATAAAGTTAAAGCTGCTCAAGCTACAGATGCGGAGCTGATGAAGATGAAGAAGAAGGTGCAAGAAGGTGCAATTCCAGAAGCAAGAATCGATGAAGAGGGAATACTTCGAGTCAACTCCAGACTTTGTGTTCCTAACGATTCTGACTTGAAGTATAGAATCATGATGGAGGCACACAACACACCGTTTGCGATCCATCCTGGGAGTACTAAAATGTATCGTGATCTTCGACATACATTTTGGTGGAGCAATATGAAGAGAGAGATCGCGGAGTTCATCTCTAGATGTTTAACTTGTCAACGTGTAAAGGCGGAGCATCAAGTACCGAAGGGTCCATTGCAACCACTGAAGATTCCGAAATGGAAGTGGGAACACATTACGATGGATTTCGTTACGGGTCTTCCCAAGGTTTCTCAAGGCTTAGATGCGATTTGGGTTATTGTTGATAGATTAACCAAGTCTGCTCATTTCTTGCCGATACGAGAGACTTATTCCCTTGAACGTCTTGCTCATATGTACGTGAATGAGATTGTGAGATTGCATGGCATGCCAGTATCCATAGTTTCGGATCGTGATCCCAGATTTACTTCACGATTTTGGATCAGTTTGCAGAAAGCTATGGGTACGGATTTACGATTCAGTTCGGCTTATCATCCTCAAACAGACGGACAATCGGAAAGGACTATCCAAACTCTTGAAGATCTATTGAGACTCTGTGTTCTAGACTTCAAAGGGAGTTGGGATAAGTATTTACCATTGGTGGAATTCTCCTACAACAACAGTTATCAGGCAAGTATAGGCGTAGCTCCATTCGAAGCGTTGTATGGGAGAAAGTGTCGTTCTCCAGTATGTTGGGATGAGGTGGGTGAAGCAACATTGTTGGGACCAGAGTTAGTACGTATGACTACAGAAAAGATCCAAATAATCCGACAACGTATACAGACGGCACAGGATCGACAAAAGAGTTATGCAGATCTTCATCGAAAAGACGTGGAATTTAATGTTGGGGACCATGTGTTACTACGTATTGCTCCGTGGAAAGGAGTTACGAGGTTCGGGAAGAGAGGAAAGCTCAATCCACGATTCATTGGTCCATTTGAGATTCTTGACCGAATAGGAAATGTGGCTTATAGACTCGCTTTACCTCCAAGCATGTCTCGTGTTCATAACGTGTTTCACATATCCGTGTTACGTAAATATGTGAAGGATCCAAACCGCTTAATTGAGTTAGAACCAGACGAGATAGCTGAAGATTTAACGTACGAGGAGGTACCTGTCAAGATCTTGGATAGGAAGGAGCATGTCCTACGCTCGAAAATTATACCTCAAGTTAAAGTTTTGTGGAGAAACCATGCAATTGAGGAAATGACCTGGGAGTTGGAATCGGAAATGAAAGCGAGGTATCCTCACCTTTTCGACATACCAGGTACGTACGTCAATTTCGAGGACGAAATTTCATAAGGAGGGGAGGTTGTAAGACCCCAACTTTTATGAATAAAGATTTAATTTTCTTTATATATTATTTCGAAATAGTAAGGTGTTGACTTGATAAATATGAAAGTTATGGGTGAAATGTGTAAATATTTTTAAAATGAGCAAGTGGTTATAAAATATTCTTGTTGTCGGGGAATATTCGTTTGGTCGTGGAATATTCTTGTTGTCGGGGAATATTCGTACGACGGCGCAGTTATTTGTGGACCCCACAACGGAATAACTGTCGGATATAGAAAGCGACAGAAATAACTTTTTACAAGATAACGGCGTAGTTGTTACCGTTAGTACTGTTGAAATACCCGGTGGTTAAAATACAGTACGCGGTGGTGCGCAGTAGCACACGGTATTGCACAGTATTTCGAATTATTGAGTCTTACGTGAGAAGGAACCTACTCAATTATTGTTACAGTATTTACTGTTCAATATTTTATATTATTGACTCAATAATTGCTACGTTGATATTTTATATTATTGACTCAATAATTGCTGCATTGATATTTTATTGACTCAATAATTGCTACGTTGCTATTTTTTTTATGATTGATTCAATAATGGCTACAGTTGATATTTTGTAGTATTGATTCAATAATTGTCGTTGCACAGTATTTCACGTTATCAACTCAATAATTCATATTATTTGAATAATATTATTAGATAGCATTATTGACAATGTCTAAGGAAGTTCTGTCTAGGAGGGGTTATTTAATTGCGCGCCAGTAAGGAGAAGTCCTTATCGGAAGGCCCCCTCTGTCCTGGGAACGACCTGGTTGTCAATATTGTAGTTCTATAATATTATTTGTGAATAATTAATTATTGATTTATATGATAAGGAAATATTTATTTTGTGGATATAAAAGAAGGAATTTGTGCTGATGTGTTTTTATCAGTATTTTGGTGTGAAAAATCATCCGTTTATGGATTTCGGATAATTTATGTTGGGAATTTGGAAAAATTTTCTTCTGCAAAGTTGTAGAGAATTAAATTTCCTATAGAAGGACACATCATTTGTATTTTTCTGACAAAGGGGCTATTTATTATGAATTATTGAAGTTTCGAAAAATAAATATTATTTTATAAATGGTGGGCCCCACTTTTGTTGTTTTGTTGAAAAAAATTAGATGTTTGAAGCAGCCGGCGGCTGGAGAAGTTTTGTAAAAATAATATTATTTTATTATTTTAGTCTCCTTTGGCATCCTAGGCTTTTCCTATAAATAGGGTGCTTAGGTTAGAATTGAAAATCACACCAGAATTCGAAGTTTTCTCTCTCTATAATATCGAGCGTATTTTTGTGAGTATTTCTATACTTTGAGTATTAGTATTCAGCGCAAGTTTCCGTCAATATTATATCCGATATTCCAGTCAGAGGTACTATCTTTTTGAGGTAAGGGATGTTATTTTCTTTCGTAAATGATGTTATTCTTTTCAATATCATTATACAGAAATATTGTCATGAATTTTGTTATGAAATTCTTATTTTTCCCGTCGGGGTTACTATTCACGTATACGGCACTATTCACGTATACGGCACTATTCACGTATACGGCACTATTCACGAGAAAATTTATTTTTCTTCTAATTGTCCAAATTGTCTGTTAAGGTTACTATCTTTGATTGTATCCAAGTTTTGGGCTTTATTCTTGAATTTTGCTTCACAAAGTATTATTATGGATTATTCTTGAATTTGGATAAACTAAATGACGAATCCCTAATCTTTGTCTTTTATCTCACTGGATTCGTTTTGTTTAAAATGTTTTTCATCATCCTCAGTCCTAAAAGTTGATGTAACTGAATATCTTTGGCCTGTAGAGCAAAGATGAATGATTACCTGATGAATATCTTTGGCCTGTAGTGCAAAGATGACAGGTGTTGAGATGAACATGACTACTGATGATGCAAATGAATATCTTTGGCCTGTAGTGCAAAGATGAATATTGATTCGAGATGTATATTGATTGATGTTACAGGGATAAAATATTGGTGATGGACTTTTAAATCATAGAAGATAGTAGACTTCATTCTCTACTTAACTCTTCTAATGATTTGTTATTTCCGCTGCGAATATTGATCTAAAACTTGTTGTCCATAATATTTTATCTGAACTGTTGAAGACTAACGATAATTTATTTTTCATTATCTCAGTCATAATATTCTTTACTGGGCTAGTTGAGCTCACCCTTTTCATCTGTTGTCCTCTTCAGGAAATGAGAATGTTGCGGGGACTAGTCGGGGGACAGAGTGATGGTCCGAGTTAGAGCAGTAGTAGTCCTCACTATTTCTGATAAATAGTGTGATAATAATTGTAATGAGGACTTAGTTTGAATCTTAATATTTTCTACATATTTGTACTGAGACTCACAGTTGTGTGGTCGTATTTTGCACGACCGTATGATATAAAGTTTGTATTTGAATTCTGTACCATGTATTTGGCGACTCAGAATGGGTTGGGTTGAATGGACCTATTCTGGGGGCGTCATAATAATGGTTAAGTGTGTGCATATCCGAACTAAAATAATCTAAGTTAAGTCCAACCTAGCACTCCATATTCTAGAAAAGAAAAACACTATCCTTGTGTGTGCACAACAAAACAACATTGTTCAGTTCTTTTAATAAGCATCAAATGTGATAAAATAATATCTTTAAAAAAATTAAAATAAGCCTTGTGTGTGCACAATAAACTTATAATGATTAATTGACACTCTATCATTTTTATCATGCTCGAAGGCTACGTTAGATATTCCAAATATCTTTGAACGTTTAAGACTTAATATAAAATCTTTGAGGGATTTGTTATTATTTGTCTTATCTTGTTTAGCACGCATGCACATGTATATATATAAAATACGAGTCATATTAATTAATATGTGAAGCATGTTTTATAATATATAATATATATAATAAGCATGCACATATAGAATACTATATTCTACCCGGATTGATTATGAACTTTTATTCTAATTTGGTTCACTAGAGTTACCAAGTGAACCAAAAAGGGTGCAAGAATTAAATTTAAATATAACTTTTACATTTAAATCCCGGGCTCCATTACAAACGAGTCTTCACGTGTTCCTTGCTTCTTGGTCTCCAATTCTTCAAAATTTAATTCTAACTATTCCTATTACTAAAACTATTTACTATAAATAGAAACCTTGATCAGCAGTCAAGGGGAAGTACATAGGAGGGAGATAGAATTTACATTAAGAAAAATTAGAGAAGACGAGGTACGCATACCCCATTTATAAAACTCATACATTTAAGCATCCAACTAAAATAAAATTCAATCACATTGGTCAATAGTCCATAATCAATCTCATTTATTATCATACACATCAACATATGCATCAATAAATAAAACATTCATCTCATGAATAATAAACATTCAATATATACATTGATATCGATTTAATGGGCAATTTTAGTTAGTATAAAATTTAATTTTGAATTAAAATAAACTCTTTTATTTTAATCCAAATTTAAATCAAAATAAACCTTTTATTTTAATTTATCCATTTATGAATAAAAATAAACTCTTTTATTTTTAATCAAATTATTTAATCAAAATAAACTCATTTATTTTAATTAATATGAAATCCAATTCCAAGTCAAAATAAACTCCTTTATTTTAACTTTTAAAAACGTTTTTGGGAGGAACAAAATATGTGGAATCCAATTCCTTATCAAAATAAACTCCTTTTATTTTGATTAATATGAAATCCTATTTCATATTTAAATAAACTCCTTTATTTAAGGAAACATAGAATCCTTTTCCTGATCACAAATAAATTCCTTTATTTTAGGAAACAAAGAATTCAATTTCATATCCAATTAGTTATCATGGAATCCAATTCCAACTCTAATTAGTAAGCATAAAATTAAATTCTAATTTAAATAAACATCTTTATTTTAATCCAATTCCAAATAAAAATAAACTCCTTTATTTTAGTTTACATGAAGTCCAATTTCAAGTCAAACTTCAAAACTAGAATTTTATAGTTTTCATATTAAACATGTTGATTTTCAATCAAAATTAATTTTGGTGCAATGGTAAGTCTTGTAGAAAGTGACCAAGAGGTTAAGGGTTCAAAACCGTCTAACTACAAATTATTATTTCCCTTTTTAAAGGAAGATGATGTCAGTGCCACATCAGCAATCAACAGCTGACCAGTCAGCACCACACCAGCAGTTGACCAGTCAATAGTTGACCAATCCTCGCCACATCAGCAGTTGACCAGTTCTGCCACGTCAGTAGTCAACGCCACATCAGCAGTTTGGCTAAACGCTAGTTTCCTTCTCTCTAGAAAAGGAGTGCTCTCCCAACTCTTAGAATTAAAAATGTCTAACCTTGTTTCATAATAAGACTTTCTTATTTATAGATGTAGGCAATCCTCCTAAATAATTTAGGATTAGGATTTTATATTAATTAATTAAACTCCTTTAATTAATTATGATTCTCAATCCTATTGTGAATAATTAAATTATTTTAATTAATTAGCCTCCTAATCTTATTAGGAATATATATGAGAGAGATAGAGTATCTTATTAATTAATTTTCAAACTCCTGTAGGAATTAAATAATAATAATAGTAATAATAATAATAAGACTCCTCTTATTAATTTATATTTAATATTTTTAAAATACTAAATAATAAATATTAAGCTATTTAATTTATTATATCACCATAGATTAAATTTAATATACTTAGCTTATTATTACGATTATGCCATTTGCTTCTTTAATAAATATTCTTCCTTTTATGGTGTGACCCTTTAGGTTCTCCATATTAAACCGGTTGTGAATAAATCAATTAGAATAATTCTAATCTTATTTAAATAAATAAATAAATTAATAATTTATTTAAATAAATAATATTTATTCTACAATAAGGATAAGCCTCCTTAGCGATCAACGACTTTTCAGATAATATAAATTTCAACAATAATCATAAAAGAACCTGCGAGTTAATAGTTACCGTACCATTCAATCCTTCCACCATACAATATCCCAATTAAATATAAGATATGGAATTACTGTCAAGTCTTATTTTATTTAATTATATGTATTTCGATTCCAAAATGCACAACTCCAAATAATGAAAATTAGAAACTCTTTTCTAATTTCATTCCACCTTGACCAAGGATTCCTAGGTTGCCATTTATCGAATCACATAGGACATATCTCTTCTTTTACTAGAAGCGGTAGATTCTTTATTTTCATTATCTTCATATATAACTTATTACACCCAAACATAACCTTTGATATACCCTAAGGGTTCTAAGGAATATGTCAAAGTATAATTCATTATACACAATGTAGACACTCTAAATTTCCTGCCCCGATACTAACACTGTAGGAGGGTAAAACTGTCTTTTCAAATCAACCCCGATCCCAATATCGGACCGTCAAATCAACCCCGATCTCATTATCGGGCCATCAAATCAACTCTGATCTCCAATCGGACCATCAAATCAACTCCGATCTCCAATCGGACCGTCAGATCAACCCCGATCTCAATATCGGGCCATTAAATCAACTCCGATCTCCAATCGGGCCATCAAATCAACTTCGATCTCCAATCAGATCGTCAAATCAACCTCGATCTTAATATCGGGCCATAAAATCAACTCCGATCTCCAATCGGATCATCAGATCAACCTCGATCTCAATATTAGGCCATCAAATCAACTCCGATCTCCAATTGGACCGTCAGATCAACCCCGATCTCAATATCGGGCCATAAAATTAACTTCGATCTCCAATCGGGCCGTTAGATCAACCCCGATCTCAATATCGGGCCATCAAATCAACTCCGATCTCCATTAAGACCGTCAGATCAACCCCGGTCTCAATATTGGGCCTTTACATCTCAAAATAAACTCCGCGATCTCTCTTTTCATATTGCTCCACCAAAATGTATGTCGAAGATCACGATACATTTTGGTAATCCCAAGATGAATTGCAAACGGTGTGTTATGTGCCTCCATCATGATTCTATGCTTCAAGTCAGAATCGTTAGGAACACAAAGTCTGGAGTTGACTCGAAGTATTCCCTCTTCATCGATTCTTGCTTCTGGAATTGCACCTTCTTCTTCATCTTCATCAGCTCCGGATTCGTAGCTTGAGTAGCTTTAACTTTATCAATCAAAGCTGGTTCTACGCGTATACTTGACATCATCGCACTCGTTTTCGCATATGATCTTCTACTCAACGCGTCAGCTACCACGTTCACTTTTCCAGGATGGTATTGGATGGTATGATCGTAATCTTTCAACAGCTTAAGCCAACGTCGTTGCCGCATGTTGAGTTGCTTCTGAGTGAAGAAATATTTAAGGCTCTTATGATCCGTATAAATCTCCACTTTCTCTCCGTACAGATAATGTCTCCAGATCTTCAACGCGAAAACGACAGCTACCAACTCTAAATCATGAGTAGGATAATTCCTCTCATATTCTTTGAGTTCTCGCGAGGCATAGGCTATGACTTTCCCATGTTGTATGAGAACACATCCTAACCCTTTGCCCGAAGCATCACTGTAGATAATAAATCCATCCGAACCAGATGGTATTGTCAGAACAGGTGCCGAAATAAGTCTCCTCTTGAGCTCTTGGAAGCTCTTCTCGCATTCCTCGCTCCAAACTAATAAAACAGGACTAAAAAAAATAACTTAGGAATTCTTCGAAGAACCAAAAATAGAGAATAATCTCACAAATATTGATAAAATCTGAATATTGAATAATGTTATGAATTACATTCATCTATACTTATTTATAGTAATAAGAAACCCCTAGAATCCAAGAAGGAATGGATTACTAAGTGATAAACCAAATTGGAATCAAAATCTTATCAAAAACCTAACTAAAGCATTCTTTATTACATTAGAATTGAAAGATATGAAAAATCCCTAAAAATCTGGTCAAAAACTAGTCAAAACGCGTTCCTCAAAATCGAGCCATAACTGAAATATTATTAGATATTTCATCTAGTCTTTAAATCCTATAATTACATGTTTCTCAAAAATTCAAAAATAATTCCCGTGCAGAAATGGATGAATAGTGATTTTACGAAAATTCCTCGAAAAACTTTTATTTTCGTCTTGAAAATTCAAATCATCTAATTCTAGCACATAGCCAGAATCCTAACCACATTTGCATCTTCTAGGTCATAAAACGACCTTTAAACAGCTTACTCAGTTTAATAAACATATATTAAAATTTTAATCAATAAAACCAAATTAAATTTATTTACATAATAGTCTAATTTTCTCGGACATTACACCATATATGTCCGACTATGAGCACGTGATATCCTATAAGCCTATTCTAGTATAAAGGAATATGACTTATGGAGAAATTTATGTCCTAATAATAAATAGGAAAGAGCAAGTATTAAGAAGTAAAGTTATACCTTATGTAAAGGTAATTTAGCGAAACCACAACGCCAAGGGAGCTACGTGAGAGCTAGAAGATAAGATGAGGAGAGACTATCCCCCATCCGTTTGTGTAACCTTGTACCAATTCCGAGGACGGAATTTTTATAAGGGGGGAGGATGTAATATTTGTGAATTTTTTTTAATATTATAAATAAAAATAAGGATGTTTAAATATTTATATATTTTTATGTGTCTTGAAATATGGTGATTCAATTTTAAGTGAATTAAGTATATGGTAATGAAGAATATGGTGGAAATGATGAAAAGCTTGGATTAATGCTTATGTGGTATGCCTAGCGTGGCATGAGGTTGGAATAAATAATTGCTTAATTAAATTAATAAAGAAATGATTAAATAATGTGATGGACTAATTATGATTATTATTTTAGTTAATTATTTGTTATGTGCAATAACATGTATGGTGTGGTCATGTAAGTTTTTAATACAATAAAGTTACTTCATGCATAAAATATAATATGGGATGTTAAGGATAATATGATAATTAATTATCATAATAAATTAAGTCTTTATTTAAAATTGGTATCACCCATTATTTTCTTCAAACTATATTACCCTCCTATATAGTTCGACAAAATCTAATTAAAGATTTGTTAGTGAGAACAAGGATCTCATTTCAAATGTATATATAGATACATGTGTACATAAGCTAGCCTAGTGCAAGAAATGGAATAAAATTGTAGCATGCATGTATACTACCCCCATGACTGAAAATTCCACTTCATTGGAGACAAAATGCTGATTTTTACTCTTCTTTTGCTATCAAGTAAAGTCCATGTGGGCTAATGATGAATAAGGACTAAGTTGGTAGGAGTTGGTAAGTCCTTTTTACCAACTAACCATTTTTCCAAGGGTTATTAACTAGTTGCGTGTACAAATAAAGTTTTAGAAATTAAATGTTTGATATTAATGATCATTGTGATATTTTGGTATCATTGAGATAACAAGTTTTATGGAAATAATTGGTTATTGGTACCCAACAAAATTATATTCTAACATAATGTAAATGTTATTTGGACGAAACCAATGTACATGAATTATATGATTACATGTATTTGTGTGTTTAATGTATGAGTGGGTGTATATGTAGACACTCGAAATTTTCCTTGTCCCACTACTAGCCCGGTAGGAGGGCAAAACTGTCAATCAATCTAAATTCGACCACCAACGCCAGTCCTTCAACCTAAATTTGATTTCCAATATTAGTAATCAAGTTTCGACAGTCAATCGGAACATCAATCAAGCTCCGACAGTCAATCGGACCATCAATCAAGCTCCGACAGTCAATCGGACCATCAATCAAGTTTCGACAGTCAATCGAAACATCAATCAAGCTCCGAAAGTCAATCAGACCATCAATAAAGCTCCGACAGTCAATCAGACCATCAATCAAGCTCCGACAGTCAATTGGACCATCAATCAAGCTCCGACAGTTAACCGGACCATCAATCAAGTTCCGACAGTCAATCGGACCATCAATCAAGTTTCGACAGTCAATCGGACCATCAATCAAGCTTTGACAGTCAATCGGACCATCAATCAAGCTCCAATAGTCAATCGGACCATCAATCAAGCTCTAACAGTCAATCAGACCATTAATCATGCTCCAATTCAATCAAAACATCAATCAAGTTTTGACAGTCAATCGGAATATCAATCAAGCTTCGACAGTTAATCAGACCATCAATCAAGCTTCAACAGTCAATCGAACTATCAATCATGCTCCGACAGTCAATCGGACCATCAATCAAGCTCCGACAGTCAATCGAACCATCAGTCAAGCTTCGACAGTAAATTGGACCATCAATCAAGCTCTGATAGTCAATCGGACCATCAATCAAGCTCCGACAGTCAATCGGACCACCAATCAAGTTTTGACAGTCAATCAAAACATCAATCAAGCTATGACAGTCAATCAAACCATCAATCAAGCTCCGACAGTCAATCAGACCATCAATCAAGCTCCGACAGTCAATTGGACCATCAATCAAGCTCCGACAGTCAATCGGACCATCAATCAAGTTCCGACCGTCTATCGGACCATCAATCAAGTTTCGACAGTCAATCGGACCATCAATCAAGCTTTGACAGTCAATCGGACCATCAATCAAGCTCCAATAGTCAATCAGAACATCAATTAAGCTCTAACAGTCAATCAGACCATTAATCAAGCTCCGACAGTCAATCGGAGCATCAATCAAGTTTCGACAGTCAATCGGAACATCAATCAAGCTTCGACAGTCAATCAGACCATCAATCAAGCTCCGACAGTCAATCGGACCATCAATCATGCTCCGACAGTCAATCGGACCATCAATCAAGCTCCGACAGTTAGCCGGACCATCAATCAAGCTCCGACAGTCAATCGAACCATCAGTCAAGCTTCGACAGTCAATCGGACCATCAATCAAGCTCCGACAGTCAATCGGACCACCAATCAAGTTTTGACAGTCAATCGAAACATCAATCAAGCTATGACAGTCAATCAAACCATCAATCAAGCTCCGACAGTCAATCAGACCATCAATCAAGCTTTGACAGTCAATTGGACCATCAATCAAGCTCCGACAGTCAATCGGACCATCAATCAAGTTCCGACAGTCTAGCGGACCATCAATCAAGTTTCGACAGTCAATTGGACCATCAATCAAGCTTTGACAGTCAATCGGACCATCAATCAAGCTCCAATAGTCAATCGGACCATCAATCAAGCTCTAACAGTCAATCAGACCATTAATCAAGCTCTGACAGTCAATCGGAACATCAATCAAGTTTCGACAGTCAATCGGAACATCAATCAAGCTTCGACAGTCAATCAGACCATCAATCAAGCTCCGACAGTCAATCGGACCATCAATCATGCTCCGACAGTCAATCGGACCATCAATCAAGCTCCGACAGTCAGTCGGACCATCAATCAAGCTCCGACAGTCAATCAAACCATCAGTCAAGTTTCGGCAGTCAATCGGACCATCAATCAAGCTCCGACAGTCAATCGGACCATCAATCAAGCTCCGACAGTCAATCGGACCATCAATCAAGTTCCGACAGTCAATCGGACCATCAATCAAGTTTCGACATTCAATCGGACCATTAATCAAGCTTTGACAGTCAATCGGACCATCAATCAAGTTCCTACAGTCAATCGAATCATCAAGCTCAAACCCGGTCTCAACCCGGCAGGTCAAAATCAACCCCGGTCTCAACCCGAGAGGTATTAATCAACCCCGACAGCAATCCATGAAGTTAAACTCGACCCCGGTCTCAACCCGGGATGTTAGGTCAACTTCAGACATCAACCTGAAGCATCACAACAACTCCAGAGAAAAACCTGGAATGACCACGTCAGCCTCAGAGATAACCCTGAGGTCAAAAGACTCGACTGGGATCCAAGTCTTGGAATTAACTTCCGAAAGTCAACCAGCGACCATGCCGACACTACAGGCAGCCTCGGGAGGGGTAAAACGGTCATTTCATCAACTCTCAACTGACTTGGTCAAACTCAAGCCAAATCAATGTCGCCAAAGTCAGAATGAATCCTAACAACGATCTCGAGTGGCAACTAAGCAAGACAGCTCAACGGATAAACTGCGGGGAATCGAAGACCTGGTTAGAAACCCATCTTCTTGGACGCGGATAATGTTTTTTCCCATGTCATTGCGACACTCTAGGCGAGAGCTTTTCGGAAAGGTGTCGCACGCCTCAAACGAACGCTCCGATCAAAAGTTAGAAAGTTTCTGACCAGATAACTCATTGCTCGGAGTGCACGTACTTCGAGATGACCAAGCCGGGTACGTGGGCCCCACCTAGGGGAGCCTCAGCTCTACCTACGGCTGCCGCGGGTAGAGTAGAGTCTCCCTGGCCTATAAATAAATGTGCCCCCCGTTCATTTTAAGAGAATTTAGAAACGCAGCGAAGCCCTGTAAGTTTGATTTTCCGACTTTTACACCTCTTCCAAACCTAAATATTTTCACTCCAACACGTAGAAATACCCATATACTACCACATATCAAAAAACCACCGGTAGATTTGGGTGTTTAAAGCCTACGATTCGGCAAAAAGCCCGCGTTGCGGTCCATTGTAAGTATTTTTACGATCAGAAAGTCAATACTACTACTTTGCACTGCTTTACACTTGCACACAAAGTTTCATTGTCTAAAGATGCCAGGAACTAAGTTTCGTGGCCGTTTTCTTCAAAAATTAATACATTTTTGTGCATAAAACTCCGTTTTCAATATTTCTACAACTCGAATTGACGATCGTCAGCTCCAGTAGTTTCAATGCACTAGCACGCACATTCTGGCAACTTCGCCGGACTTAGTTATCTTCCCAGTACAGGTTTGACCCTCTTTTGTATATATTTAACTGCAAATGTACTAACATTTCAATTCTGTCAAGCCCGAATGTCAAATTCAAGGTAGATTACCGCTTTTATATATATTTACGCATATATAAGCGACATTCACCATCACTAGTATTCATATCAGTCCTGGTTGACTACATTTCTGCCAATATATATATATATATATATATATATTTATATATTTATATATTTATATATTTTGAGTCAGCCTAGACTATTTCGTGGTCATTTTACTGCTTTTGCACATTTTCCCATACTGGGTGCTCTCCCCAGTCACTGGATGACTATTTTTCTGTCAATTTCAATTCCAATATGGGCACAGGCGTGAAAACCCATCACCTTTTTTACTGTTTATATATATATATATATATATATATATATATATATATTTTATTTCTGTCACAGCCTGGATTATTTCGTGGCTATTTACAGTTTATATATATATATATATATATATATATATATATATATATCAATTCCAGTCCGGGCTTGTGAGTGAAAACCCATCGCCCTTTACAGCTTGTATATATATTTAATTATATATATTGCTTTGCTCAATTTATTCAACTGTTGCATTTAATATTCATTTGTATATGAATTTGCACTGACATATCTGCGGGCGAACTAGATTTACCCAAATCTCGCCACTTCTAACTTTAAAACGGTCCAAACAGGTCCCGACAGAACCTGGAAGCTATAATGGCTGAGATTTCTTTAAATATAGTTATTTTTATAGTTTCAGCTTCAAAAGCAACCTCGCGTCCCTTAGATCAATATTTAGTGGGAACGAGACGCTTCGACTGTGCGGACCGGGATTTACTGAATGAATCCTTGGTTTTTGCTATTTTTGGATATTCATCTGTTTCTATACAAATTTGAACTATGCAGGTTTTCTAGCCACTCATATGTGCGCCTAGGAATCGTGGGATTCATGATTAAACTGATAAGAATCTGATTTTCACGAATGGACAAACTCTGATTTACAGATGTACCCTGCCGATTTTTCTGTAAAATGTACATACACATACCTTAAAACAGTTTTCTGTATTTAAGGTCTCAATATAGTAAAAATATGGATTGTCGTGTCAGTGTCCCTCTGATGGTTTTCATACCCATGAGGAGACCGACACTTTACATTTCTATGGTCGAGGATGCTTCGCAGCCCGACAAATCACCATTTGCATGCAGCCTTAAGGCTATAATAGATAAAATTGAGAGTAGCGATATGCTTCAATTCCTATGTCAGCGTAAGGGTTTGACAAAACCAGCTTTCAAAACATCATTGTTAATTCAATTCAAAAGCTTTTGCAAATAAAAATAAATGCTTTTTGCAACTCAAATCAAAGACTGATTTTCAAAATCAAATCAAACCCTTCGTATATAGGCTCAACGAAGCCTGTCAAAGCTTTCAATCAATCAAAAGGCCCAATTTTCAAACAGCATTCACTCACGCATTCCAGTTTTAAGGAAATTATTGAAAAGATTGCGGTATCTTGTTTACACGGGAGTCGTGGGGTGCCTAACATCTTTCCCACACTTAACCAAGCCCCCGAACTCAAAACTCTGATTTCAAAGGTCAAGTTTCGACAGTGTCCAGCAAATTGGGCCTCTTTTCAAATCAAATTCGGTTGAGTTGGTACAACCATTTTCAAAACTATAAACTGGCGACTCAATTTAAATCAAATCGTCAACATATACACATGTTGTCCTATTTCCTAAAATACCCTTCAAAACCTTTTTTGCAATAAAAATAATAATGGTAGAGATAACTTAAGAAGATCGATTTGAGGAAACTCGGGTTATAAACCGACCCGTGGTATTTCTTAAATTTTCCAACGTCGACAGGTGGCGATTCTGCTGGGGACAGTAGAGGGCTTAGGACGATTTCAATCTTCTCAAACATTTCCCTTTTAAAACTATTGAATGCGTGAAATCCTGCATCTCCACAGTCAATGGATGAGTGAATGCTGCGTCTTTCATTGAATGTATGAATGCTATGCCTTTACATTGAATGAATGAGAATGAATGCTTTAGTGCTTCGCACCCATATTAGTGCTTCGCACAAAATGTCATTACATGCATAAGCAGTAAGGCCGATGTATGTGAATGTATGCTGTGAGTCCATCCACCAGGAGGCTAACCCGGTCGGTGAAAAGTAAGGACTCTAGGGACGACTAAGTCTCCGGGGCTGCCTCCTGAAAATGCACCACCTAGATTTGCTCCAGTTGAACGATCGGATTAACTTCCCTTCTAGTAGATTGCGATGATCTGGGAACCTTCATGCCGAAACAAAAGCCGCGAGAGTAACCTAGGATAGGTCAGCTTCTGATCAACCGAATCTGACGGGATGCTTCTTCATGCCTTCCTCTTTCAATTCCATGTCAAGTCTCCAATTACTGAGGAGCACAATGTAAATGACAATAATGAAAGATTTACTTTCCTGTCAAATATCCTGTCATCCTACCATTAAAACAACTAACCTCAATTTTGCAGGATAAACATAAAACACACATCATAAATGCATCCAGTCATTACCTACCACAGGGAACTGACACTCCTACGTTTTGGTGTATATAGGAAAAAATTGGTCCCATCACCAGATCAAAGGCCAGAAAAGCACACGGTCCATCTACGGACATGGCTTCAAGTGCTCCACCAGAATCCACCCCTGTGTCTAGGGAAGAATTCGAAGGATTGAAAAATCAGATAGCCGAGCTAGCCGGTTTCCTCCGAGAGCAAAGCAAGAACTTCAAAGAGAAACAATCTCAAACTCATCCAAAACCAGGAGCATCTGGTAGTGGTGCTGGCGGTCAAGATACCGAAAAGGCCGAAACTCAGATCCCTGGACCCCAGAACCAGGATACAATCAATAAAACTCTAGAAATCACCATCCTAAGCAAAGATTAGGAAAATGGTGACATTCTCAAGAAAATGCAACAAATGGAAGAAACTCTCCGGTCTATTAAAGGGATTAGGGCTTTTGGCAGTGTGAATTATTTCGACATCTGTATATTCTCCGGGGCTCGTTATCCTGAGAAATTCAGAACTCCCGAGTTTGAGAAATATGATGGGTTGGGAGATCCATACACACATCTGAAAGTTTTCATCGGAGAAATGGGATCCTATGCTGAGGACAAGAAACTTCGAATGCGGCTATTTCAGAAGAGTTTAACTGGAGAAGCCAGAGCTTGGTATGCCCGTCTGGACAACTCCAAAATCCACAGTTAGGAAGAATTGGCCCATGCCTTCCTCAGCCAGTACAATTTTCAATCTCAGCTAGCTCCAGATCGATAACAAATTACCAAAATCAAGAAGAATAACACTGAATCATTCAGATAATATGCCCAACGATGGAGACGGGTCGCAGCGCAAGTCACCCCTGCCATGACAGAATCTTAAATAGTCATGACTTTCATCGATATTCAAGAAGCTCCTTATTATGAAAGGGTCATGGCAGGCATAGGAAAACCTTTCTCTGAAATGATTAAACATGAAGAAATGGTCGAAATGGGACTCAAGTCCGGGAAAATAAAGGACCTAACGGCACTCGAAGCTATTGCTAAGCATATCTAATCCAGAAATTATGGGAGTAATCCCTGGAGGGTCCACCAAAAGAAAGATAAAGAAGTTTCCTTGGTGTTACAATGACAAAATTCAAGCAGTAATTCAAATAATACACCCATTCAAAGGAGGAACTATAACCTTTTCCAAGCTGCAACACAGCATTCAAATCCTTCATTCCAGAAAAATATGGAGGTCAGACGCAGAAGGACTTTCACCCCACTAGGGATTTCACTCGAGAACGTCTTCAAACTTCTGACAGCTCAGAAGAAGATTGGCCAACTTCTTCCGCCACCTAACACTAATGCAAGGAACTTCGACCCTAGCAAGAAATGTGCTTATCATTTCGGATCACCGGGACATGACACCCAAGATTTTTGGTCCCTCAAGCACAAAATCTAAGATTTGATTGATAATGGAGAAATTGTGGTCACGAAGACTGATCAACCGCATGTCCAAGATAACCCTCTCCCACATCACAAGGAGGAGAGTGTCAACATGATCAACACTTCAAGTGGAGAAGGATCCAAATACCTCCGCTATGTTGAAGAATCAACTCAAACCAACAATATCAGCCCAATGAGTTGGGAAGCTTTTGAAAAACAATTCCTGATAGAGCAGGAAATAAAGTCTATCAAGGAACAAATCGAGCAGTTGGCTCACAAGATAGATGTTGAAGAAAATCCATCAATCTATTGGAAGTCCCTCTCCTCTAGCGAAAGTCGATTCTAATCAAGATCATAGATGGACTTATGAGCTTACACCCTAGGCTGATAAGGGGATCGAAGAAGTAAGTGTTCAAGCAGGTAGGAAGTTCTTATTTCAAAGGAATTTCGCCAATTTGAACCAGTCAATGGAAGAAATCCTGCAAATGATGATCAACGAGGGAATGGTTGAAAACTTGCTACCTCCGCTGAACCCTCAATCCAGAAAATTCAAACCTGACCAAATATGCCAGTACCATTCCAATTCTCCCGGCCATGATACAGAAGAATGTTGGGCACTTCGTAACCTAATTCAAGACTTGATTGAGAAAGGTGATCTAAGCAGAGGAGATCAAGTCCTCGACATGACAGATAAAGATAGCCTCTGGATCCCCGATGCATGGTATTAAGACATAGTGGCTATTATATCCTATGATAAAGAATCAATCATCACACCCCTGATACTGACAGGTAAAGGAGTCCAAGATAAATAAAATCATGTGAAGGTGGCTGCACCTCAGCCTTTAATTTTGCCCTCCAGGCCTCAGTATCCAATCCTCAGTCTGAAGAAGGTCCCATGGAACTACGGGGACATTGAAAGCTCTACTTCAAATAACATCTCCATCCTGTCAAAGGATAATCCATTGTACCTGCCTCAGCGGGTGATTAAACCAGTTACCAAAGCAAAAGAAAAGGTGGCTGAAGAAAAGATAAAAGAGTTCCTCAAAAAGATTGGACACAATGAAATCAATATAGTGCAAAGCTTGAAAGACGCACCCAAGAAAATATCCATCCTGGACATGGTCCTATCATCAGAGGATCACCGTAACATCCTAGTGAAGGTACTAGAAGAAGCTCATCTGCCACACATGGTAGTCACAGAGAAATTCCGTCACATGATAGAACACATTCTCAACAACAATGTGATTTCCTTCACAGACGATGATATCCCGGTTGAGGGAAGGGGCCACCACAAGTCCCTGCATATAGTCGTTATGTCCTCCGGATACGTGATCGGAGGAGTGCTTATTGATGGAGGATCTTCCCTCAACATTTGTCCATACGACACGTTAGAAAGGATGAAGATCAATCCAAATCGGATCAAATCTAGTCACATGGTTATCCGGGCTTTCGATGGATCTCGCCGCCGGGCTATGAGGGAAATCAAGCTTCCTCTAGAAATTGGTCCACACACCTTCTACGTATCTTTCCAGGTGCTCAATGTAGCCACCGGATATAACTTGCTGTTGGGCAGGCCATGGATCCATATGGTCGGGGCTGTTCCATCCACCCTCCATTAGCAACTCAAGTACATTATCAACGGTAGCCTTATCACAGTGAATGCTGAATCAGAATACCCTACCCGCATACATGGGGACATGCCAGTGATTATCCTGGACGCCGAGTTTGAGCCTGCAAGTTTTTAAGCTCTCGAGGTGAGCAATATTCAATATCTACCAATTGGGGCACCAGCCCTGAGGCCTAAAATTTCCACTGAAGTAATGACAGTGGGCCAAGAAATGGTAGCTGCGGGTTTCCAGCCTGGAGAAGTGTTAGGAAAAAACAAGCACGATATTAAGATGCCAATCCAAATCCCAAGTCAGATTTGAAGAGCAGGATTGGGATTTTCATCCGGGTAAAACCACCGAAATCCACACAAACATCCCAAGGCTCAAGCTTCCACGATTCTGCTCCCAAACCTCACAAATGTCGGATGGGTGAAACCTACGAGGAAGATCCCTACGGGGGAATTAGCCATAATATTTCCTTCAATCATACCTGTCCATGAAAGGAAAACCCTCAAGCCTGAGGCAGATAGAGAAAAGGGAAAAAAAGATCATGTAAGAAGGACGAAACCCGTTTGCTAATATGAAAGTCATTATCAACTACGAAAGGATGAATGATGAACTCCCAGATAGTGACGATGAAGATCGTGCTCACTTTCCTCGTTGAAAACAAAGGACCATTCCCAGAAAAGCCTCGGCCATATCCTAAAGGATGTCTCAGTTGTCATTCAAGGCGAGATGGACGAGCGCACTTCCAGCATCCTCTCTATCCATGAGGATCTAACCCTGGATAATTAGAGCAGTATCCCTTAACTCAGTCGAAAAGGGTAAAGGGGTAGACAGTCAATCTACCCTTAATCATGCTTTCATTTACTGCTTACTTTTGATTGCACAACTGGAGCAGTTACTTTTGTCATGCTTTACAAATGCTATATGTATTTAAGCAGTTGTATATATTAATGAAAGCATTTTTGTTTTCAGGACCCAAGCATTGGATATGTATGTCTTTGCTGATGAGATGCCAACCTGTCAACATAACTCCAACCATGATGCAAGATTGAGCTTTAACTTGACGGATCTTGATCAAGAGGAGGAAGATGACTATGAGGTGCCAGAGGAGATCAAGGAATGGGTCGAGGACAAACCTAAACCTAACCTTGACCAAACCTCCACCATCAACATAGGAACCTCCAAAATCATCAAAGAAATCCCAATAGGTTTAGACCTCACATCATATCAAAAAGCCGACCTGATTGAACTCCTAACACAGTACCAGGATGTGTTTGCATAGTCACATGAAGACATGATCGGTCTATCCACAGACATTGTCATCCATCGGATGCCCATCAAAGAAGGGTTCAAACCAGTCAAATAAAAGCTCAGACGATTGAAACTTGAGTGGAGTCTCAAAGTCAAAGAAGAAATCGTTAAGCAATTCAAAGCTGGGATCATCATGGTATTAACGTATCCCGAATGGCTATCAAACACAGTCCCCGTGCCTAAACTAGGAGGGAAGGTACGAGTCTGCGTAGATTATCGGGATCTAAATAAACCCTACCTCAAGGATAATTTCCCAGTACCTTTTATCCACATATCCTGATTGACAATACTGCGCAGTACGACATGTATTCCTTCGTAGACTGCTTTGCTGGTTACCATCAAATCATGGTTGCTGAAGAAGACCGGGAAAAAATAGCTTTTATCACTCCCTGGGGAACTTTTTGCTACCAACGACTATCCTTCGGCCTCATCAATGCCGGAGCAACGTATCAGCGAGCCATAATGGCCCTCTTTCATGATATGATGCACAAAGAAATAGAAGTCTATGTTGACGATATCATCATCAAATCTCAGAGGGATGCTGATCACATAGACCATCTCAGGAAGTTGTTCAACAGGTTGCGCAGGTACAACCTCAAGCTAAATCCCGCCAAATGCGCTTTTGGCGTCAAGGCATGCAAACTGCTAGGATTCCTGGTGAGCAATCAGGGCATTGAGTTAGACCTTGCCAAGATCAAAGCTATTTCTGAAAAGCCCGTGCCTCGTACAGAGAAGGAGATATGAGGATTCCTAGGAAGGATCAACTTCATAAGTCTATTCATTTCCCAGCTCACAGCAACCTGTGAGCCCATCTTCAAGCTGTTAAGGAAGAATTCATCCATCAAATGGAATGAGGATTGTCAACAAGCCTTCCTTGCCGTCAAAAAGCGACTTTTCGAAGCACCTATTTTGGTACCTCCGAGGGATGGAGTCCCATTATTCATGTACCTGTCCGTCAATCCCAATGTCATGGGCTGTATGCTAGGACAGAAGGATAATAGTAGCAAAGAAAGAGCTATCTACTACATCTGCAAAAGATTCAGCAGCGGGGAACAAAAATACACCCTGATCAAAAAGATATGATATACATTAGCATGGGCCGCCATGAAGTTGCAACACTATTTGCATGGGCACATGACGTATCTAATATCCCGTATGGATCTACTCAAATACGTCTTCAACAAACTAATGTTAAATTATCGACTATCCAAATGACAATTGATTCTACAGCAATTCGACATTGTCTACGTGACTCAGAAGTCTATCAAAGGCCAAGTCATTGTAGATCAATTAGTAGAAGCACCTTCAGGAGGGTTCGAGCCCCTAGAGACATATTTCCCAGATGAAGGGATTATGACAATTCAACAACTCCAGTTAGAGAATACAGTCCAACAATGGAAAATATATTTCGCCGGAGCGGTAAACATGGAAGGTTCCAGAGCTGGGGCAGTCCTTATCTCTGGTACAGGTGATCAATATCCTGTGGCTACCAAACTTCAATTTGGCAACACTAATAACACGGCCGAGTATGAAGGCTGTATACTGAGGTTAAAACTAGCCCAATCCATGGGTTTCAAACACTTATTGGTCTTTGGAGATTCCGAGTTGGACATCAGACAAACCACCGACAAGTATCTCATAAAAGAACTACATCTGCTGCTATATCATCGGCAAGTCCTCAAAATGTCCTAGGAGTTCGAAGCAATAACATTCGTCCATATTCCTCAGGGTCGAAATAACTTTGCCAATGCACTGGCAACGTATGCTTCATTAATTCGCATATCCAACAGGAGCTGGTTTCCCAACATCCAGTTCACAAATCAAAAAGCCCCAACGTACGAGAATTACATTGGAGGAATATCTGACGAAATACCTTCTATCAAGCAACCTTGGTTTCAAGATATCAAGGAATATCTCAGTGATAGATCTACACCCGCTGGTGCAAGCCAATCAGAGCGGAAACGGATTCTCAGAATGGCCATAAAGTTCTATCCGAGCGAAGATGCACTTTATAAAAGGGATGCTGGAATAGGCCTGTTAAGATGCCTCTATAAGGAGCAAGCCCAAAGACTAATGTATGAAATCTATGGCGGAGTCTGTGGTCCACACATGAGCTGCCATCTGCTGGCCAAGAAGATAATCAGAATAGGACATTACTGGATCTCGCTCAAAGCTGATTGCGATGATCACGTCAAGAGATGCTTTCAATGCCAAATATATGGAAATGCCATCCACGCTCCTCCAAATGAGCTGCACAACATGAGTGCACCATGGCCTTTTTCTATATGGGGAATGGACGTGATAGGTCCAGTCGAACCCAAAGCCAGCAATGGTCATTGGTTCATCTTCACCATGATCGACTACTTCACCAAATGGGTTGAAGCAGCCTCTTTTCCTAAAGTCACAAAAGAGGTCATCATCAGTTTCATCAGAAATAATGTCGTTTGTCGATATAGACAACCGGAGGTGATCGTATCAGACAATGCCAAAAACCTAAACAATCAAATGCTGGTAGAACTGTGTGCCAAGTTCCACATCAAGCATCTCAACTCCGACATCTATTGGCCCAAGATGAACGGTGTTGTTGAAGTGGCCAACAAAAACATCAAGAAGATCATGCAAAAAATGTTCGCCAATCACAAAGACTGGCCTGACCTGCTACCTCTCACCCTGTTAGCCTACAGGACGTCAATGCGTACCTCTACTGGGGCTACCCCCTATTCACTGGTCTATGACATGGAAGAAGTCCTCCCCATAGAAGTAGAGATAGAGTCTTTACGAGTATTAATAGATGCTTAGATGGACAAAGATCAATGGTTGCAAGACCGATATCATCAACTGTCCCTGATAGACTAAAAAAGGGCCACAACTATTTTCCACGGATGGTTATACCAGCAAAGGATCGCCAGATCCTATAACAAGAAAGTCCGAATTCGGCAATTCAAAGAAAATGATTTGGTGTTAAAGAAAATCCTTGCCAATCAGGATGAAGCCAAAGGAAAATTTTCCCCAAACTGGGAAGGCCCTTTCATTGTCAAGGAAGTGCTGACAGGGGGAGCCATCAGGCTACAAGAAATGGACGGGAAGGAATTTCCCCAACTCATTAATTCAGACACCGTAAAAAAGTACTACATCTGAAGCACATGCATACCCACATCTGGGTCCTACAAATCGAATCATGTTCGGCTTTTCACTAGAGAAGCCTGAACTATGAATGACCTGATCTTCCTCAGCCCGGGAGTACGTAGGCAACCATCTATGGTGCGGTCAAATCAAGAAAAAATCCAAAGAACTTGCAAATTCTAGCATCAAATTCCAAAGCTCATCGAACCAAATTCAAACCCCAGATAAACTCTTTTCAAGCCTCTTCAATTAAACAACCAGAACTATAAATGACCTGATCTCCCTCAATCCGGGAGTACGTAGGCAGCCCTCTACTGCGCGATTTGACCCTCAAGAAAAATGGAAGACCTGTTCCAAGACACTGAAGATAAATAAAAGCTAAAATATTGTCAAGCTGTCTGGCTACCAGACCCATTTAAGGAACTCCCTTGACACCTCAACTGTCAGTCCATCAAGGAGAAGCTCAAAATGCATCAACAACTGCGAGTCATGACGGAAGTGGTAATCACTCAGCGATGACAATACATATCTAAGCAGGGAAGTATCTCAAAAATATTTTTCTCTGATATATAATCTGCTTTATATACATAGTGCCCTGTACATGACAAAAATGGCTGATCTGGTCTGTACAGGAAAAATAAAGCTAGTCTATGGACCCAAGGAAAAGCGAGTCAGCAATGCCAGCATGGCATCTCTCTCTGAAGATGGAGGAGCATCTGTAAGAGTAGTCCACTCAGCCTCCATACGGCTAAGAACATCCACAGTCATCTGCAAGGTGGCACTATGGTCATCAATGTAAGCACTCATCTCGATAACCAAACCATGGGTGTAAAATCAGAGAGCAGTACTACCAATAATGTGGAAATCACGGGAAGCTATAGCCTCATCCCTCTCTGCAAAAGCTACATCCCGAGAAATCAAAGTCTCCTAAATCTGAACATATGCTGCATCTCTGGCTGAGCGAACCTCGTCTCGCTCCACAATGGTAATATCTAAAGTAGAGCGAAGCTCCTCCCTCTCAATCAATCCAGTATCCAAGGCGGTCTTGAGACCATCCCTCGCAGCAAAAGCTAAATCCCTGCTAGACAAGGCAGCCAATAGCTGCCCTCTAGCTGAATCTCTCTTAAAGGTCATCCTGAATAGAGAATCTGACAAAGCTGGATCTATCCCTGTGGGAATAACCGAGGGATAACTAATCAAAGCTATCGCTAAATCTACGAATAGCTCATCCTTAGTAGAAGAATCGAAAACCTCCATGGGCTCCTCCTCGTCAGAATTCGCAAGCGAAGGTAAATGAAGCTCTGCTACTGCGAATGCGGTCTCTGCCTCTAACCATGCAGAATACTCCGAAGAATGACCCGGATGTCTAATAGAGAACTCAGCCCTCTCCCTATGAGTCCAACACTCATAAACTCTAACCAAGTCGGCTGGTGACATCAATAAAGCCGACATCCTCTGATCAGCAGAATCCTCAAAATGGTGCATACTCTGCCACTGATCAAACTGCTCCATAACTGCCAAGGGATAATAAGTAGTCACAGCCCTTAATCCTGCCAAAGGCAAATAGTCCATGCCAGATATATAAGTAATGAAGCTGCATGGGGTCGCCATCCTTGAGCATAACAAAACTGCGAATGGATGCTCAATATCTGATAAAAATGCTAACCAGGACTCTGAGTCGACGCAATCAGGTGGGCGGAAGGAGTAAACTGAGGATATCTCGTGGCTAAAATAATAGGCATGAGGTCTAAATGATTTAATCGGTCGTATGTGTGACATCAACCACATATACAGCACGACTGAGCTACCACAGAAAAACACCGATGGATGGGTACTACAATAGGTGAGCAACCTCAGTGTCTCCGCCAAGATCATAGGCATAATGGTACTACCCTACCTAAGGGCTCTTACTATGACAACCAATCCCACATAAAGGTGATCTAAACTCAATAGCATATAAATATACGCCATAATGCACATCAACAATATGTTTATCCTGGCTGTCTGCCAATCCTCTATAAAAATGACGATATCCTCGACGTGCCAGTCGTAGCTATCAAGCTCGCCATAGCGCTCTATCAAGAAGTCAAGGGAGATCACATGCCCTGAAACAATCTCATCCATAACTATGCTCTGCTGAAGATTGGAAAGCTGAGTAAATGGTCTCCGCATATCACTGATAGCATTCCGAGCACACTACGACTCTAAATCCAAGCTAGTAAATCTCTGGTACTCCTCCAGAGTAGGCAAAAGCTCACATCGCCCAATGAGGAATACATATCTCTCCGGTACCAATAAGGGTAGGACGCCATCAATGAAGCCATCTGGAACCCTGAAACCTACAAGGGCCATCGAATGCCCCAGCATCTGGTCAACTGTCCCCATAGCTGCAAAGGGCAGACTATTATACTATGATCTCAACGATGCCGCCACCTCTGATAGTGATAAATGCTCTATACGGCTAACTGCAGACGTCGTCATTTGTAGCACCGTATCACAAGATCGTCCAGAGGTCAAGTCAAATCGCAGCTATCTGAATGCATACACATGATACATGTATTATGACAATGATATAACCATGATGCAACAGATAAAGATGACAAAAATATCTACAAAAAGCTATCTACTACATACATCATCCCTATATCCTAGTACAAAGTGAAAGGAAGAATACAGGGAAATGGGGCACCACCACCAAGCTAATACAGTGGTCTATCAAAATGATGGCACAGACGCCGAATAGCCAAAACAGTGGCTGACCAAAAATATAGCTGCCATAGCTATCACAAGAAGTTAAAGACCTCGGTATCAAACCGATCGACCTGCTCCAGATCCTCTATCAGCACAAATCTGCTGGGATCACGCATATCTGGGTGGTATAAGGGAGGATCTGCCCCTGTATAACTGCTACTAAATGGACCTGAAGAGGGGCCTGCTCCAAAGCTAAATTATAATTACCATTTAAATTATAAATAATTATAATCAATTAAACCACATCATGCATTTAATTACACAAATTATAATTAATCATGAAATTATCAATTTATAATCGATAATTAAACATGCATAAATTATAATTTAATTTAACATCTAATTGATTAAAATAAATCAACTTCTATACATTATAATTTCACAAAAATTATAATTTAAATTAAATATTTACTCTTAATTATAATTAATAAAATTATAATTAAGTAACTTATTGTACAAATAAACAATTATAGTTTATAATTTAAATACCATATTAGTTTTTTAAAACTTCCTTTTTCTCAAATTATAACACATGTTATAGCAGCTAGATACATGCTCCTTGTCATAGAATAATTAAACTAAGCTTAGAATTAACACTGCACAAAACTAAAGCCACTGCCACTGCCCGGGACACAGCGCAGTTGCGCCACCTTTAGCCTTGACACCGGCGCAGCTGCGCAGGGGCCAAACCTGCGAAAACCCAACGGCGCAGCTGCGCCGCTTCTACCCTTACTGCCTGTGCAGCTGCGCCGGCAGCTGACAGAAACAGAGTAGCTTCGCGAATAATGCAGAGAAAAGCCAATTTGGCTTAATTCTCTACAATTAATTCTCAATTCAGCCAACAATTTTCATATAAAACTTTACAGAAACAAAGTGCAAAGCTTCTAACATGTTTTGAACACACTAATACATCAATTAGCAAAATTACAACGCTTAATTTGTACAAAAATTTAAAAATACCAATGTCAGTGTTCTAGATGAAATTGAACACTGCGAATTTGTTTTAAAAACCAATTCTCACAATTCCAATCCCAATCAACTAATTTCTAAACATAATAACATATTCCACAATTAATTTATACAAAAATCAACAATCAACATATATTTTGATTTCTATGAGAAACTTTATTTTTCTCAGACACTTCACTGTGACTTTTGAAAAACATAAATTCTCCATTATATCATATTTATATATATATATATATATATATATATATATATTCATGAATTAAACAACTAATTAAGCATATCATCACATATAGACATGATATGAACACAATTATATATATATATATATATATATATATATATATATATCCATCATGCTATACAACTTCCAAAACATGTTTTATAGATAATGAAAATATAAGGATCATAACTTTAAAACTGATTTTTACAACAACTGTATTTTGAAAATCTTCCCATGGCACACAATTACATATGAAAACCTATGAACATCATATATACATAGTCACAATTATACAACTTCATGAAAACTCAACTTTTGACAGAGAATAAAATACATGAAACATATGAATTAAGTTCTACAATAATTAGAGATTATAGATAATACCTTTTGTTAATAGATTGAAAGAGAAAGCGATGTGAGTTCAATTCTAACAATTCTTCTTCCTCTTTTCTCTTCTCTGCTCTTCATTTTCTCTGCTCTCTTTTCTTCTTAGTTCTTAGTTTAGACTTAGGAAAAACTAACGTAGTTTAGATATATTATAACTGATATAATATACGTATACTAATGATATATATGTAACTGCTAATTACTTAATATATATAATAAATACATTTATTATGTAAGTTACAAAATTCAAAAGCAAACTTGGCTTGTTTGGCTACAAGAAAATTAGAAACTAGTTTTACTTACTTAGGCATGGTTTAGGTAAATTAGGTTTAAGCTAGTGTAAGGGCCCTGTTTGGCAACAATTTTTAAAACAAAAGTAAGGGTCTTGTTTGGTAAAAATTATTTAAAATTCCTTTCCTTTTTATTTTAACAAATCATTTAACACATACTTTAATGTCATATTTTAATCAATTAAATATTAATCAACTAATTTAATCAATTAAAATCTAACATCAATTAATCACATAAAATTTGCCACATAATTATAATTACTCGCTAATTATAATTCATGTAACACTTGATCACATCTAATTTAATTCTCTCAATTAAATTAGAACTAAAAATAAAAATTAATATACATTAATTAAATAAAATATTGCACATTTATTTAATTAATATATACCCTTAATTAAATAACTCCATAAATCACATAATTTATTTATTTAACTCAATAAATAAACCACACAAAATATTTATTTAATTTAATAAATATTTAAAATTAAATATAAAATCTCAATCGTTACATCAGCTGTGGCTAATGCGGCCAAGAACATTGAGATGGAGCGGCAGGACTTTCGGTCTTCTAAACTAGAAGGGAGTCGAAAGAGGGACAGAGATGACCAGCAGGGTCAAGCTTCGGGTCAGCATGGGAGAAATTAAGGTGCTCAGTGGAACAGAAATCGTGGTGTCCAGCAGGGGCATGGGTAGTGGCGTGGCCAGAATCAGAATAGGGGTAATCAACAAATGCTTTAGCAGGGGCATAGTAGTCAGCTTTAGCTACCTTGGTACGGTCAGAATAGCCAGCAAGGGAAGAATCGTCAGCTTTAGCTACCTTGGTACTGTCAGAATCACCAGCAAGGGAAGAATTGTCAGCAGGGGCAGAATTAGGGTCGATATCTGGGACCAATTGGTGGGGGTAACCCAAATCTTATTCCGATAGTTCCTTGTGCTATGTGTGGGGCTAATCATCCGGGGAGACAGTGTCATAGAGTTACCGGTGTATGTTTCTTGTGTGGACAGATGGGTCACATGGCTAGAGATTGTACTGGGCCACGTGGTAATGGTGGCGGTGGTGATAATGGTGGCAATGGAGGTTAGCGTCAGGGTGGTCGGGTGTTTACCTTGACATATAATCAGGCGGTAGGTGCGGCATGTACTATTTTTGGCACTCTTTTAGTTGGCAATCGTGAGGCTTCTGCTTTATTTGATACGAGTTCTACTCATTCTGTTGTTGCTTAGTCTTTTGTTCGGCACCTGGGTGTGCCATCTCAGTCTCTAGATTCTGTTATGTCTATTGCTACCCCGATGGGGACTTCTGTTATTATCTCTGATTTGTATCGAGGGCGTTCGATCAGTTTTGGGGATAAGATTCGTAGGGCTAATCTTCTTCCAATGAGTATGTACGATTTTGATGTTATTCTTGGGATGGACTGGTTGGATAAGCACCAGGCCACCATCGATTGCCAGGCGAGAAAGGTTATATTTGAATATGTGAAGTCTCCAGAATTCGTGTTTCAGGGTTCACAACAGAGTAGAGTTGTGAAGTTGATTTCAGCTTTAAAGGCTGGGAAGTTAGTGGCAAAGGGTTGTGAGGGGTATTTAGCATTTGTTAAGGATACCTCCAAGGGTGAGTCTCGTATTGAGGATATTTTGGTTGTTCGTGACTTTCCTGATGTGTTTCCTGAGGAGTTGTCAGGGTTGCCACTGCAGCGGGAAGTTGAGTTTACTATTGAGCTTGTTCCTGGTGCGGGGCCTATGTCTAAGGCACCGTATCGGATGGCACCATTGGAGTTACAGGAGTTGAAGGAGTATTTGCAAGAACTGTTAAATCGTGGTGTGATTCGACTAAGTGTTTCACCGTGGGGTGCTCCGATTTTATTTGTGAAGAAGAAAGATGGGTCTATGAGGTTGTGCATAGACTACAGGGAGTTGAACAAGATTACTATTAGGAATCGATATCCATTACCGAGGATTAAAGACTTGTTTGACCAACTTCAAGGGGCGAAGTATTTTTCAAAGATAGACTTGAGGTCGGGTTACCATCAGTTGAGAGTGAGAGATGAGGATGTCTCTAAAATAGCTTTTCGTACTCGATATGGGCATTACGAGTTCCTGGTGATGCTATTTGGGTTGGCTAACGCTCTGGCAGTGTTTATGGATTTGATGAACCGGGTGTTCAAGGAGTACTTAGACCAATATGTTATTGTCTTTATTGATGACATTTTGGTTTACTCCAAGTCTAGGGAGGAGCATGAGGAGCATCTTCTAACAGTGTTGGGAATTTTGCAGAAAGAGAAATGGTATGTTAAATTCTCTAAATGCGAGTTTTAGTTGGAGCAGGTTGCATTTCTGGGCCACGTTGTTTCTGCTGAAGGCATTAAGGTGGATCCCAAAAAAGTTGAGGCTATCACTAAATGGCCGAGACCTACTACTGTAACAGAGATTAGGAGTTTCTTGGGTTTAGCAGGGTATTATAGGAGATTTGTGGAAGGATTCTCTTTGCTTGCTTTGCCATTAACTCAGTTGATGAAAAAGGGCACGAAGTTCATGTGGAATGAGGAGCGTGAGGAGAGTTTCGAGGAGTTGAAGAAATGACTTATGACAGCTTCTATACTTGCATTGCCGTCAGGGATAGGAGGTTTCCAGATTTATAGTGATGCTTCTAAGAAGGGCTTGGGGTGTGTTTTGATGCAACACGGTAAGGTGATTGCTTATGCTTCCAGACAGCTTAAACCTTACGAGGTAAACTACCCCACTCATGATTTGGAGTTGGCAGTAGTGATCTTTGCTCTAAAGATTTGGAGGCACTATTTGTATGGAGAGACATGTGATATCTTCACCGATCACAAAAGTCTTAAAGACATTTTCACTCAAAAGGAGCTTAACATGAGGCAGAGGCATTGGTTGGAGCTTCTAAAAGATTATGATACGAGGATTCAGTATCACCCGATAAGGCAAATGTGGTTGCAGATGCTCATTAGCCGAAAAAGTTCAAGAAGTGTAGCAGCTCTTATTACATAACCTCAGCTTATTTTGGATATGGAGCGGCTAGATTTAGAGTTGTTTGTGCAAGGTTCAGATGGGCTTTTGGAAGGTATGAGAGTGGAGCCCTCTCTTATCTCGCGAGTTAAAGAAACTCAAAAGGAAGATGGGAAATTGTGGAGTATGGCACATAATATGGAGGAGGGCAAGCAGCCTGACTTTCGTATTGATGACCATGGTGTGATTTGGTTGAGTGAACGGTTGTGTGTGCTATCGAATCCAATAATTCGGGAGGCTGTGTTGGCGGAGGCTCATAGTTTGCCATTTTCTATTCATTCAGGTTCTACAAAGATGTACAGGGATTTAAAGGAAACTTTTTGGTGGAATGGGATGAAGCGAGATGTGGCTGAATATGTTGGGAAGTGTCTCACTTGTCAACAAGTGTAGATAGAACATCAACGAGCTAGTGGTTTGCTACAACAGTTAGACATTCTAGTGTGGAAGTGGGAGGATATCATGATGGATTTTGTGACTGGTTTGCCGAAAACCTTCAGGAAGAATGATGCTATTTGGGTTATGGTGGACCGGTTGACTAAATTGACACACTTTTTGGCGATCCACGAGGGTTTCTCGGGGGATAGGTTGGCACAGATCTTTCAGCAGGAGATTGTTAGACTTCATGGTACTCCGGTGTCTATTATTTTGGATCAGGACCAGCTGTTAACTTCACGGTTCTAGAAAGGGTTTCAACGAGCTTGGGGTACTCGGCTCAACTTTAGTACTGCTTTCCATCCTCAAACTGATGGGCAATCTGAATGGACCATCCAAACGTTGGAGGACATGTTGAGGTCTTGTGCACTTGAGTAGTCAGGTAATTGGGATGATTATTTGAGCCTAGTTGAGTTTGCGTATAACAAAAGTTAGCATGCAAGTATTGGGATGGCTCCGTTTAAGGCATTGTATGATAGGAAGTGTCGGACACCAACTTGTTAGGATGAGGTTGGTGAGAGAACCATAGAAGGGCCTGAGTTAGTCCAAATCACTACGGAGAAGGTAGTGGTGGCTAAGGAGAAATTGAAATCGGCTCGATCACGGCAGAAGAGTTATGCTGATAAGCATATGAGGACTTTAGAATTTGAACCTGGTGAGCATGTGTTCCTAAAAGTTTCTCCTTGGAAGGGTATTCGGCGATTTGGTCTGAAAGGGAAGCTTAGTTCGCGTTATATTGGCCCATTTGAGATTTTGGAGAGGGTTGGTGAAGTTGCATATCGGTTAGCTTTGCCTCCACAGCTAATTGTGCACAATGTGTTCCATGTCTCGGTGTTGAGGAGTTATAAATATCATCCGTTGCATGTGGTGCAATATCCGTTCGATAAGATTCGGGAGGATCTTACTTGTGAGGAGAAAGCCGAGGTAATTTTGGATCGTCAAGAGCGAGTTATGAGGAGGAAGACAATTCCGTTTATTAAGGTTTTGTGAAGAAACCATTCGGAGCGAGAAGCTACATTGGAGATGGAGGAGTCTATTCGAGCGAAGTATCCACATCTTTTTGATAATTAGGTTTGTTCTTTTCTTTTGTTTCCGGGGACGGAATCCTTTTTAAGGGGTAGGTGTTGTAATACCCATAAATAAATAAATAAATGTTTTTTAAAAAAAATTATTTTTAAATATTTTAATTGGGTTTTTCTTATTTTTGGGTCAAACATTGTATTTAATTATGTGGACTACATTAATTGGGCCATAAAATTTATTGGGTTTAATTTATATTTGTTTAATATTAAAATCCTATTAAAATTTGGAGAGTTAATAAGATATATAAATAGATAAGTAAAACCTAATTTACTGGACATTACTTGGATTCGTAACTGGAAGAAAAGAAGATGAAAGGGCGGCGACCGAGAACAGAACGAGAGCCGCAAGGAATATATTCAGTTGCTAAGGATTTTTTTTTGGTAAGTGATGAACTTATGTGTGGTTATTATTATTTTTTTATTAATTAAATATTAGAGCTATTCACGTGAGTAGTGATCAGAGCTTTAAATTTGCTAGGCTTTTGATTTTGTCTGTAATCATTCGGATAGTTGAAGACTAAGTATATATGTAGATTTTTAAAAAAAAAAGGCTATCAACTATAGTAAATACTACATGCATAAAGCCAGTAGGCCTTTGTAACAGGCATTCGTTATATATATATATATATATATATATATATATATATATATATATAGTCTGATGAAGATAATGATATTTCTGATATTCCTTATTCTTCGGCTAATGATCAAAATAGTCAAATTCCTAGTGAAGATAATGAAGTTACTTTGTGTACTGATAATTGTAGGTCTGATTGCTGTAAAACTATTAATGTTCTTACTAAAGAGGAGCAAGAAAGCTCTTTGTTAATTGAATTAATTAGTAAGCTTACTGATGAAGATTTAAAATTGCAATACATGAAACAGTTAAAGAAATTTATCAGTCAACCTTCATCGATAATTTCAAAACTGATTACAATGTTAAAACTGTTGAACGTGTGTATGCTATAAATAAAGAATATGAAAATTGTAGTCTTCTTTCTCCCGATGTCATTAATAAACATCGTAAAAAGGGTTATAATTTTATTCATATTGGTTTGGTACAAGTTGCAGTTAAACCATTAACTATTAAAGGAATAAACTCAAGTGTCTTTTTATGCTTAAGGGATGCTCGTTATCTAAATTATGCTCCTAGTATTATTGGAATCATGGAATCTAGTTTACATGATGGTCCTATTCATTTTAATTGCTTTCCTGATCTTCCTTTAAGTCTGTCTGATATTAATTTACTTAAGGCTTTAACTTTGAATATTAAAACTGCTGGAGAGATAACTCAAATGATTGAGGGATCTCAACCCTTAGCTTTAATCTTTAGAATTTATTATAAAGTTATGAAAACCAATTTAAATATTCATGCTCTTAATAAAAGTCCTAAAGATCATACTGTTTTAATACAGAGTAGCACTAGTAACGCCAATATTCAAACACCTAAGACTATTCTTTGGAAAGATGTCACGTTACCTAGCCAATGGATTCTTCCCCAGGAAGTTCCACAAAAACCAGTTAATAATAATTTGTTAAATTTAGAAAATATTAAGCAATTTTCTGATGGTACTGTTCGAATTAGTTTTGAACGTACTAGAAGACCTTTTATTATTGAAGAATTTACCAGTTCCTCAGTCCCTTCTACCTCTAGAAGAGACACTGAAGTCTTAAGTGACTTTTCTATTCCTGATGTTAAACTGAAAGGCGTGTTGAACCAAGGTCAGACAAGTCATCCTTGTTACACTCCTGCCTTTCAGACTGATGGAGAACATGAAGATGTCTCTCCTACTGTGTCGGTCGGACCTTCTCCCTCTGACTTTGATGCCCCAATTAATCATCAATTAAGAGTCCTTACTAAAGTCTCTAAATTGGATTGGGATAGCCTTGTTAATGATTTTAATTCTAAAACTAATCAAGCTAAACGTCATGCTTTTCGTAATATGCATGAAAAATTTGATAGAGATAAAATTGTTCATAATTGGAAAAAATTTGTTAAACTTACTAGAGAGAACCTTACATTTTATGATTGGTATGATAGAAATCATTGTAAAGTTCTTACTAAATCTCAATGGATAAAAGAAGATAGGTCCAAAACCTTAGCTTCTCATCCTCCCCTTGAAACTGTTCTTTTACAAGTCAAAAATAACTCCGTTGTTGCTAGTCCTTTTAAAGTTGCTGATGGTAAAACTGATGATAAAAAGATTATTGAACAAAATAATTTTACTAATCAGTATTTAGCCACCATAGGAAAACAACTTGATAAAATTGAAGAAAAGTTTGATAATACTCTTATTAAAACCCCTGATAAGAAACTTGATCAACCTTTGATAACTCTTCCTGATAATAGAGATGGCAAGGGATTGCCTAGTAAAGATTCTGATTTAGTTAAAAGTATTGATAAACTTATTAAAAAGATTGGTTCGAGCTCTGGTGAAGCTAGTGGAACCGTGGCCATCATTGATCAGATTCAAGAATCTGGCAATGATTACAATAGTGACTCAGATGAGATATCTGAGGTCGCTTCTGTTCCCGACCTTACTGAACAATTGAAAAGGTTAACTTTTAATAACGCTAGTATTACAAAGAATTGGTATACTAGACCCACTCCCCCTGATCTTCAGTTCGAGGAAAAGAATCTTGACAATCAATTTTCGGTTTCCTCCAATAAAATTTATGAATGGAATATTGATGGCTTCAGTGAACATCAAATTCTTACTAAAATGAACCACATGTCTATGGTTGCTAATAGTTACATCACTGCTTTTACTAATCTTACTCAACCGGAAATTGTTGAAATTTTAACTAATGGTTTTTCGGGAGTTCTTCGCTCTTGGTGGGAAAAACACCTTGATGAAGATGCTAGGAACTCTATTATTCATGCTTATCAACTTGATGACAATGGTCAACCTATCTTCCGTGAAGATATTGGTTTTGGTGTTCATGATGGTATTAATACCCTAATTTTGACTATAATAAAACATTTTATTGGTACTCCTAGTAATATTACTGAACGTATCCATGATCAACTTAGTAATCTTACTTGTCCCACTTTAAGTGATTTTAAATGGTATAAAGATGTTTTTATTTCGCGTGTCATGCTTCGTAATGATAGTAACAAGCCTTTTTGGAAGGAAAAATTTGTTAATGGTCTTCCGTCTTTATTTGCTCATAAAGTCCGTGAAGAACTTAGTAAAACATTAGGCTATATTGATTATGATAACCTCACTTACGGTGACATTGTTAGTTATATTCAAAAAATTGGCCTAAAAATGTGTATTGATTTCAAAATCGCTAAACAAGCTGCCAAAGATAAAAAGAAAGCTAAATATGAGCTTGGCACTTTTTGTGAACAATATGGTCTGCCTCCTATTGCCCCTTCGCGTAGAAAGCATAGGAAAAAGCACTTAGAAATTCATAAAAAACGCAAGCACCATAAAAAGCGCTCTAGTCAGACTAATAAAGAAAGTTATTATGAAAAACCCAAGTCTAGAAAGAAAACTGGAAATAAAAAATCCACTCCTAAATCTAGTGATAAGAGTAAAATTACTTGTTATAATTGTGGTAAAAAGGGACATTATAAGAATGAATGTAAATTAAAACAAAAATTAAACCAGTTAAATATTTCTGTTGAAGACTCTGAAAAGATTTTTGATTTACTTAGAACTCAGTCTGATGAAGATAATGATATTTCTGATATTCCTTATTCTTCGGCTAATGATCAAAATAGTCAAATTCCTAGTGAAGATAATGAAGTTACTTTGTGTACTGATAATTGTAGGTCTGATTGCTGTAAAACTATTAATGTTCTTACTAAAGAGGAGCAAGAAAGCTCTTTGTTAATTGAATTAATTAGTAAGCTTACTGATGAAGATTTAAAATTGCAATACATGAAACAGTTAAAGGAATTGTTTTCTAAAAACATTTCTGGAAAGGGTAAAGTAATAAAAGCTAAAGAGAAGCCGCTTATAAGCCTTAATAAAACCCTTGAAAGATTTAAAGTGGCTGAGAGAGAGATTACTCTCCCTGAACTAAATCAAGAGGTCAACAAGCTTAAGAAAGAGATATCTAGTCTCAAGACTAAAATCTCCAACTTAAGAAGTGATATGACTGCGTTAGTTAACAAAGACTCTGAACTTCATATTTCTGATTCTTCAGAAAATGAAGACTTACCTGAAACTTCAGGAGTCAATGATGAACAGTCTCCTTTGTTTATTCAAGGTAATTCATTAAAAAGGATAAAAGATATTACCATTCAAAAGTGGTATATTTTGATACGATTAATGGTTGATGGCACTTTTGCTGTTCAACTTCCTGCTCTTGTTGATACTGGTGCAGATCTTAATTGCATCCAGGAAGGGTTAATCCCTACCAAATTTTATGTTAAAACTAGTGAACGCTTAAACTCTGCTAATGGTAGCAGCATGGAAATTAAATATAAACTCCCTAAGGTTCATATTTGTCAAAACGATATATGTTTTAAAACTTCTTTTGTGTTAATTCGAAATTTAACTGATAAAATTATTCTGGGATTACCATTTATTTATTTGTTATATCCTTTCACCACCAGTAATAATGGGTTAACTACTGAGCACCTTGGGCACAAAGTTGTCTTTGAATTTTTAACTCAACCCAAAGAAAGAGACTTAAGATTTATTCAAGATGAGTCTATTTCTAAGTCACTTAACTTGTTAAAATGTAAAACTTCTCATTTAAAGTTTTTAAAACATGAAATTAAGTATAAACAAGTTGAAGACCTTCTTTTAAGTGAAAAGATACAAGATAAAATTGAAGAACTTCGTTTGTTCATGGTTAAAAATTTGTGTGCCGATTCTCCTAATGCTTTTTGGCATCGTAGGAAACATGTTGTTAAACTTCCTTACGCTAAAGAATTTAAAGAACATCTTATTCCTACTAAAGCTAGACCTATTCAAATGAGTCACCAACAAATGGAACTTTGTAAGCAAGAAATTAACGATTTACTTGCCAAAGGTTTAATAAAACATAGTAAATCTCCTTGGTCTTGCCCTGCCTTTTATGTTAATAATGAAGCAGAAAAGGAGAGAGGTGTCCCTCGTCTAGTCATCAATTATAAGCCTCTTAATAAGGTCTTAGAATGGATCAGGTATCCCCTTCCCAATAAAGAGGACCTTCTTAGTCGTCTTAGTAATGCTACCATTTTTAGTAAATTCGACCTTAAGTCGGGTTTCTGGCAAGTCAGTATCCATCCTAGTGATAGGTACAAAACCGCCTTCACCACCCCTTTTGGTCATTATGAATGGGTTGTTCAAGCATTTGGCTTGAAAAACGCTCCTAGTGAATTCCAAAATATTCTCAATGAAATTTTAAATCCCTTTAGTCATTTCATTATTGTCTATATTGATGATATCCTTGTTTTTTCTAAATCTATTGACGAACATTTCAAACATTTGAATTCGTTCTTCAAAGCTATCAAAGTCAATGGTTTGGTTCTGTCACCAACCAAATGTTCTCTTTTCCAAGTTAAAGTTAAATTTCTTGGCCATGATATTCATCGGGGTTTGGTTCGTCCTATTCAAAGAGTTATTCAATTCGCTGATAGATTTCCTGATAAAATCCTTGATAGAACTCAACTTCAAAGGTTCTTAGGATCTCTTAATTATGTTGGCAAATTCTATAAAAGTTTACGAAAAATCTGTAAACCTTTGTTTCTTCGTTTACAGAAGAATCCTCCTCCCTGGACTGATGAGCATTCTGCCATCGTTCAGCAAGTTAAAAAGTATGTTAAGGTTCTTCCCTGCCTTGGCATCTCCAATGAGTCAGCCTTCAAAATTGTTGAAACTGACGCCTCCGAAATTGGCTTCGGCGGCATTCTGAAGCAGAAATTCACTCCTGCTTCTTCTGAACAAATTGTTCGATTCCACTCTGGCGCGTGGAATCAGGCACAATTAAACTACAGCACTATTAAAAAAGAAATTTTAGCTTTAGTTTTCTGTGTCAGTAAATTTCAAAATGATTTATTAAATCAAAAATTTTTGGTTCGTATTGATTGTAAGTCTGCTAAATATATTTTAGAAAAAGATGTTAAAAACATCGCTGCTAAACATATTTTTGCCAGATGGCAATCTATTTTAAGTATTTTCGATTTTGACATTGAATATATTAAAGGTAGTGATAATTCCGTTCCTGATTTTCTAACTCGGGAATTTATTAATTCAGGTACCCCTCAGGTTCAAAATGAGTGTGAGAGGGAAAGATAAAAATGTTCGGCCCTTGGGTCCTCCAAGCCCAAGCCCACCTAGTCAGAAGCCCGTGGGAGCTATAATCCCTCATCCTGTTACTCCCCTTACTGTAGTTAATAGGTTCACTCCTTTGGTTTCTAGCTCGAAACCCTATAGTTCAGCTCTGGTTCAGCCCCCTTTAATGGTTGATCCTTACGCTTCCTCCAGTAATCCTCCTGCTGGTCAGCGTGTTCATACTGAATACGTCCCTGTTTTCAGCACCAATTTATTTCATATCGAACGTCATATGAAATCAATTGATGATCCAGTCAAATTAGCTGCCCAGTTCTTCCCAACTGGTTGGCATTTTATTCCTTCTGCTCCTTATAAATCTCTCATGTACTATAAGGATGTCCTTTTGCAAACCCAGCCAATCGCTATTAAACCTATTTATGATAGAAATGATTCTTCAAAAATCATCTATCATTCTCTTTATATTAAACAGGTTATCTCCATGCCTAACTGGGGTAATCATCCTAGTGATCTTAGGCAGCTTGAAGGTCATGATAGCCAGTTTTGCTATTATGATTACATGGAAGCTTGGAACAGAGTTTTTCTGTTTCAAACACCATCTTTTAGTCATTCGTGGTTCATCCAATTTGACCACAAATTTAAAAGTCAATTTCCTCATTGGTTTGTTCTTTGGTGGGAACGTTATGGTCTCATCTTTGATATTCTCCCCATTGAGCTTCAGACTGTTCTTAATGTCTTTAGCTCTAGGGTTCCTGTGGTGCAGTCTAATTGCTGCATCCCTGTTATTCTCCATTTCGCTAGTAAATATAAAGTCCCATGGATCCTTCGATGGAACTATGGATTTTATTCTCCTACAGTCAATGTTGCTCTTTCTTCTTTAGTCGCCCCTGAAAAAGGTGCCTCTAGTAATCACCTTAATCAAATTACTCATGTTACTCGTGAGTTTTCAGTTAAATGGTGGGATAAGTTTGATCCTTATCGCATCGTGGGCCAAGTTCAGAAGGAATTTCCCAATCCTTCACCCATTCAAACGATTCCTCCTCCAAAGGATTCATCTTCCAGTAAATCTAAATCCAAGAAATCTTCCAGTTCAAAGTTATACTTCTCGGATATTGATCATTGTACCAATAATGAGCTTAAACAGTTATCCCGTTTAATTCAAAAAAGAATGGATAAACTCAGTGAGGACTCAGTTCCTTCTGTTTGCTCATCTTCTTCTTCTCGCTCCAGTCATCACTCTAGCCCTACTGATCCGTACGGAAGCATCTCTCTTCAGGATGCCCAGGATCCGTTTGCCTAGGGTCCAGGATCCATTCACCTTGGGTTCCTACAGTCACCTGGGTCAGCTTTGTTGCTAGATGCCCCTGCCCGCGCAGCCCGTGCTCCTTTGTCCAAAGTAGCCGAAAGCAGTTGCTGAGTCAGTTGTCATTTAGTCAGATGTCTGTATCCTTGTTAGTCAAAAAGTTGTTATTGTATTTCGTCTGTATTTGATTAACGCGTCTGTAATAGTAAAAGCTGGTTGTAATAGTCAAAAGTTGTAATAATGCTTTCATCTTTTGATAAAGCATTACTGTTGTTCAATAGTCATTCTTGTTTTGTAATTATTGAGTTGTAATCTTTCAGCCTTTCCTCTTTCTATATAAGGGAGGCTCAGTCTTTGTTATGAGTGAGGATTTAGTAATCCAATAGAGCGTTTGAGAAGACTCAGATTCCTATCTGACTAATCTTCAACTCTCTTGCCTTCTCTCTTAGATATGATAAGCTTCTATAATCGAGTCAATCTGTTGTAAGTTATCTAGTTAATTGTTTGTAATTATTTCAAAGTTCAATAAAAGTTTTATTTTTATAAACTCTTTTATACTTATGAACTGCTGTTATTATTTCTTATAGTTTTGCTATAGTTATAATTCAGATCTTGTTTGCGCCACTCTTTCTTCTTCCTCCTTCCGCCTTTTGGTATATATATATATATATATATATATATATATATATATATATATATATATATATATGCAATATTTTATAAATCAAATTAAGAACTGTTTGTTAATTCAAATTAAATAATTTTGCTAATAAAATTATAAAATTTACTTATTAATAAATTTAACAATATGATGTTAATAATGGTTATATTTGTAATAAAATTTTACTTTATTTTAGTAGTTCGAACAAAAGAGAGTTTAACGAGTTTAATTTGGAATATGGTATTACATTGCTTGCTCCAGGTACGGATTCCGTACTCCTTCAGCTATTCTCTTATTAAATTTAATTTATTTGTTTTGTTTTTTGTTTCGAATTCGGTTATTATTTCCCATAATTGTTCATTCTCAAATTCTTGTGATATAGTTTTGTCTTGGTATTGATACTTAGAACTCGTGTTTGTACTCTTGAATTGGGTTAACATATTTAGTGTTTATTTTAATCTTTTAGAGATGTACATGTTAACGTATCTTTGGAGTTTCGTATTTATATTTGTTTCGTTGTTACATGTACATACTAGAACCCCTTGTGTTAATATTGTGTCGCATGTGTTGTGGCATGATATTATTATTAGAATATACCGTAGGGTATACCTGAGTTATAACCACATGTTGGGGTACCACATGCATGTCCTCTTGGCACCGAGGCATGACACTTTCCGTGGCAGTGTGATTAGTCCATGGCGTCTCCGTTTTGTGCTCCGGTGGGAGTTGGCCATTTGGTGTTTTGTTGTGCGAGGCATATGGGTCGACCCTAGTTTTTTGTTCTGTTCTATCCTGCGGAGTGACGATGTTTGTGCCAAACACGCCTTTCGATTTTACATACATTTGGATTCGCGGTCCGATGTGTGTGACTTGCCTGTGTGGAATTATTTGACTTTGTCTGTGTGGCAAGTTATATTTCTATTTTATTTTGAGCTCGGTATGAAATAACACCCAACCATTGGATTCAGCCTATTATTTCATTGTATTAGTTTGGTTCGTTACAGTTTAATTCATTTATTGAGTTAGTTATGTCAGTTCTTTATTTTGTATTCTATATCCGTACTGGGCATTTGACTCATGCTGTGTTTTTCTTCCGGCAGGTAATCAGGGGGATCAAGGGCAAGTGTGACGAGAGCTTCCTTTTATCCAAATATTTTAGATATCTTGTTTAGGTTGTCGAATGATTTATTTGGATTTGTAATAAATACCTTAGATTGTGGTTTGGGCCAGTGTGGCATTTATTATGGTTGACCTTTTGATATTTATTGGACTATTCTTTTGTGGTTTAGAGCTTTAGTATTATTTTCTTCAATTTTATTGTGTTTTGTGTAACCTCCCTTTCTATTTCGGGAAGGGGGTGTTACATTGGAGCTAGCCAAGCATCAACGAAAGTGCAGAATCTAAAGAACAAGCTGTTATGTTTGGAAAGGTTGTTGGAAGTGGAAAGGCTACTAAACAGCCAGTTGCAAAAGGTGTTAATTGAAACATTGGAAGAACAAGATAAGTTGATGGTTTAAATTGAACAGATAGGAGCCAAATGCAGCAAATCGTGTGCACCTCCAAGCCAGAAAGGGAAAAGAAAAATGAATGACCGTGATTTAGGAAATTCTGATTTTAATCAAGGAAACTTTAAGAAAGTAGGAACGTGTGCGAACTGTAATCAGAAACATGAAGGCACATATATGAAAGAACAAAATGTATGCTATAATTGTGGACATGAAGGACATATCTCATCTCATTGCCCTGATCCAAAGCATTGCATATGTTTTGTATGTGGATTGGTAGGTCATCAGGCAAAGGTTTGTCCAGAATCTAGGGAAGGCGTAGGAAATGAATATGATAAGTAAAATAGGATTAGGTATGGAATGTGATATGGTATGTATAGGTGTGAAATGTATTACGTTTGCATAAGTATCATGATGAATCTCGACTTTTGTTGTCACTAAAGGATAGTAAGTGACTATGGCAGCATGTATTGTGTAATGAAAAGTACTATGTACTGTTTGAATATGAATATAAATATTATGATATTAGTATATGTCAAGATAGTATGTTGATTAAATGATAATTTGTTAATTCGACAAGCTGAATTTGGGAATCAAGCAATCTGAATTGGTCTAAATTTAGAATTTTATATTCTATTTTCTATGATACCATTAATAATGGTATATAAATGATAAGATAACAATATTAAGATTTTGTTTAACTAGATAATGCCGCCAAGACGTCAAACTCTAAACCAAAGGGCAAAAGAATCTGTAAACAACGCAGAAGGACAAGCAGATCCAATGCAGAATTTTGCGAATATGTTGGAATCAAGCAATCTGAATTGGTCTAAATTTAGAATTTTATATTCTATTTTCTATGATACCATTAATAATGGTATATAAATGATAAGATAACAATATTAAGATTTTGTTTAACTAGATAATGCCGCCAAGACGTCAAACTCTAAACCAAAGGGCAAAAGAATCTGTAAACAACGCAGAAGGACAAGCAGATCCAATGCAGAATTTTGCGAATATGTTGGCACAAGCAATGCGTAATCCAGCACCGGTAGCAAGAAGAAATCGGCCAGATAATCAATTGGCGAACTTCAAAGATTTTAAGGCAGTAAGACCGCTTGAATTCAAAGGAACGACCGACCCTATAGAAGCCCAAACTTGGGTAAAGGAAATAGAAAAAGCCTTTGTTATTACTAGGGTAGCGGAGGAGCAAAAGACAGCTTTTGCTACCTACATGCTAAAAAGGGAAGCAAACTTCAGGCGGGAGGCTAATCAAACTCGAGCCGGAGCAGAAGTGGTAACATTGACAAGGTTCAAAGAACTATTCAACGAAAATTACTTTTCGTCCAGTATGCAGAACAGGATGGAGGTTAAATTTCTGGAATTAAAACAAGAAAATATGACCGTCTCACAATACGCCGCCAAGTTTAACGAATTAGCCAGGTTCGCTCCACAACAGGTGAACACTGAAGTAAGGAAGGCACGAAGGTTCGAACATGGACTAAAACCCTGGATCTACAACAAGGTTGTAGTGCTGCAGATTAACTCGTTTGGATCGTTACTGGAAAAGGCTATCATTGCCGAAGGAGGATGTGAGGCCATGAGTCTCTACAACAAGGAAAAGAAGAATAAGGGTAGGATTGAAGGAAAAGTTAAGGTGGAAGGAAACAGTGGAAGTGGAAGTGGGAAAAGAAAGTGGACAAGTTCTGGAAATACTGGTAATAGTCAGGGAGGAATAAAGAAAAAGGTGGAACCATGTGAAAATTGCGGGAAGAGTCACTCAGGTGGGTGTCTTAAGGAAAGGTTTGTGTGCTACAAGTGCGGGCAGGAGGGACACATCTCTCCTAACTACCCCAATCTAAGAAAGAATAGTGGTTATTTCATCTGCGAATCAACTGCTCATATGGCAAAAGATTGTACGAAAAGAAACGCTGATGGTGGAAATGTGAATGCTGGGAAAAGCAGTGGAAAGTTGGCGATCACGTATCCAACTAGACGAACAAGCCAACTGCGAGGACCTTCAATATGACGGTTCAAGATACGATAGCAGCCGGGGATTGAATTCCAGGTATTGTTCGAATACATTTTTATTTTCTTATATATGGTTTTCTTATATAATAAATCGTTTTATTAAGAATTTGGAAGGAGAAATTTGAGTTCTATTAGAAATCAGATTTCGTTTAGATATGATTTATGCTGAATAAGTTAAAGATCAATTTGATCGAATCAGTTCGAGATCTACTTGCATTGAATGTGTATACTATTTACCCTTGTGTTTATGATTTTTAAAACGGTGATTCCGGGGACGGAATCCTTATAAAGGAAGGTGAATGTAATAACCCAATATTTTTATATAATTAAATAAGAAATTTTGCGTATAATTTTTTTTTTATTTCTATCAAAATAAGGGTGGGAATACGTGCAAGGTAAAGAATATATATATATATATATATATATATATATATATATATATGTGTGTGTGTGTGTGTGTGTGTGTGTGTGTGTGTGATAAATATATATTTATTTATTGCATGAAGGATTTTAAATAAATTTTTCGATAAATGAATTGTTGATTATTATAAATTATATTCTTATAATAAATTAATTTTGATAGTAAAAATATTTTATTATTTATTTTTCCATAAAAATATGATTAATATATTATTTAAATAATATATTAAGTAATTCTTAGAATTATTATAATAATTATTTTATTATATGAATTTATCAAGATTAGTTAAGTTAATTATTTTAACTTAATTAATAATGGTATATAAGATAAAGTGTCATTATAGATCAAAATCCTAATTTTTGATCTATGTTATGAAATTTCATGAATTAATACAATTATTGTATAATTGTATTTAAAAAGAAAGTATATTAATTTAAGAATAATAAGAAATTATTTTCTTAACGAATTTGAATATTAAATATGATTAATAACTATATTTGTATTCAAATATATGTAAGTATATTAATAGAAGATATAATTATAGATTTTATATATAATTATGATAATTAACATAATTATATGAATATATATTAAGGATTTATTTATTTATTTTGATTAAATATTAAATATAGTATTTAATATGTTTGTAGTTAAATGAAAGTGTGTATATTATGTGATTAAAGATAATGATTAGAAAATCCTAATTCATAAATTTGAGAACCCTAATTATAGCAAGAAACCCTAAATTTTTACAAAATCCTAATTTTCTATTAAAAATCCTAATTTTTAAATAAGTGTGTTTTGATTAAATTTTTATTTAATTTCTAGTAATTTACCAAACCCTAAGAATTTTTTGATAAATCCTAAAGGTTAAAACCTAAGGGTTAAACCCTAGAAGTATGCCTCATGGACAAGATACCCTTAAAAGGATTTATAAATTACAAAAAAAGCATTTTTGGTTTTGTTTTATTAAGTTGCTTGCATATCTTGCCAAGATCTATGTTAGATATTAGCACATGCCCAAATCTTCTCTATCAACCATTACATGACACCTAGCAAGCTTAGATTCATTGAACATATGGATTAGGATTGCAAAGAAATCAAAAGAAAAAGAAACTTCAATTATTTTTCACCCACACAAGCCAAAACATTTTCTCTCTCTAAGACCCATGAAATTCTCTCTCTAACTTGGTCACAATAGCAAACAATAACATCCCATACACTAACCCAGAACAGATCAAGGATCAGAAATCAAAAATATTCAAGAAAGGTATAAAATTCAAACCCTCTTGCTAGATCTTTAATTTTTCGTTAGATGTTATGTTTAAGTGTTAATATATATTGTATATTATGTGTATTGATGATCTGGTTGAGAAACAACACTTTAAATACATCAAAAGGCTCGAAATCATGAATTTCTCAAAACTGCATGAACCCTAAAAAGTGGTCTGACAGCCCAAAGTCGGGGCTTATATTTCTCAATCTGTTTATGATATTTGGTGTTTATGTGTTTGTTTGTGTTCTATGCCATGTTGTTAGTATTCTGAAAGTGGAATCATGAGCATAGCATATGTAGATTGAAAGTTATTCACGGTCAAAGTGCGTTGACCGACCACAAAATTGAGTTTTATGGGTAACCCAGAAAACTGAAGAACGTGTTCTGGCAGTGACTTTTACCGGCTTTGATCTTGTAACTGGAAGGCTTTAAGGATGTAAATTTGTGTTTAGATTGTACTCTGCCATGAGGACTACAAGTCCAGAGCACTCTCGAACCTTAGAAAACACCGGATCAGATGTGACGCCCCCAAATCCACGTTCCTTCGAAACCTCGGATTCGGTGCAGTCACGATACTACTAACGCGGAACTATTACATCTTTTAATCATTAGTAAAAGAATAAAACTTTGTTTATTATAATTTAGAATATAAATTCTATTTATATCCAAGATCTCATCTTTACATCATATTCGATGTTACTAAAATGCGGAATAACTTAAACTTTTCAATATCCTTTGAATAAAATCTTTTTATTGATTTCATAACTTTGAATCAATTACAATTCTCGAATCAACTATATAATATGGTTCATTCTGTTTGAGTTATAATATAAACGTTTACAACTCAATTCGATATCTCCTAGGTATTAACTAATACATTTTTTTACAATACAACAAGTATTAAACAGTGTAAACAACTATCAAGTACATCATCTAGAACCTAAACATGGTCCAGATAATAATCTAAGTAGTATTCTTCAATACGATACTATCTATCTTTATCAATCAAGAAGCACAAAATCTTTATCGCAAGTCCTCAACCTGCAAAAATGGTTATTTGCAAGAGTGAGCTCGACAGCTCAGCAATTCTAACAGTTTTCATGCACCACATAGCATACAACGACGTACTCAGTTCATGCATTTATAAACAATATATATTTACTACGCATGTTACTTTTCACATAACAAGTATATCACCAAAAATCAACTTTCAATCTCATTTATATCTCATATACAGTTCATATATAAGTTCACATTATCACAGCATAATATAATTCAACCAACAGTTATTGAATTCATATATCAAATAGGAATTGAAAGACTTGCCTGATTCATAGTTTAACAACTACAACTTAACTTCTTAAGATATTTGCACTTCGTGTAATCCTACAAAGT